>SJYX01018610.1:190970-248484 GCA_006410675.1 Oreotragus oreotragus | reverse complement strand
CGAATTCAGTGTAGCTCAGGTTTACCATAGCAGCTAACAGAAAAGAGATAAACCTAGGTTCCGGTTTAAAAACTGTGAACACAACTTTGATTCTGATTTGAATAGGCTCATTAAGCTCCTCAAATGAACAACGACTTTGCTTCAGTTTATAACTTAAAAGAAGGAAAGATTCTTTTTTGAGCATTCAGCAAAAGAATGTTTAAGAAGCCCTTTTAGCTATGGTATGCTTTATCTTTTAAGGTTGTTTATTGTGGTGAAGTATATATAACATAAAATTTGCCAGTTTAACCATTTTTAAGTGTCCGTGTCAGTGGCATGAATTACCTGCACAATGCCGTGAAGGCAGCACTGCTATTTCCCAAACCCTTTCATCACTCCAGACAGACACTCTGAACCCAGTAAACAGTAGCTCCCCAGGCTCCCTCCCCGGCCCCTGGCACCCTCTAGTCTACCCTCTGTTTCTGCGAGTCTGTCTATTCTAGATACCTCCGACGAGCGGAATCGTGTAATACATGTCGTTCTGTGTTTGGCTTCCTTCACTTGGCGCGGCGTCTTCAGGGTTCATCCATGTTGTCGCGGGTTTCAGAATTTCGTCCTTCCATGGTAGAATAATACTCCACTGAATGGATATAGCACTTTGTTTATTCATTCATCTGCTGATGGACACCTGGGCTGTTTCCACCTCTTGGCTCTTGTGAATATACGGTGTGCTTTTACGGGCATGAGATGAAGAAAGTGGGACTGTCCACAGGGGGACAAACAGGTTCGGGGGAGGCAGGCTTGCCCACAGCAAGACCAAAAGGCAAGAGGGACTGAACACAGAGCAGGAGCAAGGTTGTAGCCTCAGGGAAGGAGCTGGTGGAGAGGCGGGAAGCCAGGATTAACCCCTACCCTGCAGCACAGCAACAGGCTGAGCACCCAGCTCAATTTGCCAAGTCAGCCTGGCCAGCCCTGCCTCTCTCTGAACCCACTCAGGGCAGGGCTGTAGCACGCCAGATGGTGGTAAGGTCCTTCCGGTTCTGACAATCAGTCCTTCAAGGTATTGACCATCAGATGATGAAACAGTGAACAGCCCCATAAGGACTCTGGAGGGTGGAGGGAGAAAGAGGACTTCGGAGGTGACGGAGGCTCAACTCCCCAGGAAGGAGAACATGGTACCCCCTGCAGAGGGTGTGGGGAGTGGTGGCCCCAAGGGGCTTGGCTCCAAGCGAGTGTCCAGGAGGAGCAGAGAAATGGTTACAGCACAAGCTGGCCAGGGCTTGTCCCTGCTGGGATAGAGTGCTTTCTAGAACCAGACTGGCCCAGCAGGGAATTCTTAGTGAAAGTGCAGTCGCTCAGTCGTGTCCGACTCTTCGCGACCCCATGGACTGTAACCTACCAGGCTCCTCCGCCCATGGGATTTTCCAGCTAAGAGTACTGGAATGGGTTCCCATTTCCTTCTCCGGGGGATCTTCCCGACCCAGGGGTCGAACCCAGGTCTCCCGCATTATAGGCAGACGCTTTACACTCTGAGCCACCAAGGAAGCCCAGGGAGTTCTTAAACCAGTGGGAAAGAACCAAGGAAGAGGTTTGGTGGGCAAGGCAAATGGGAACCTGACTGATTCCTACGACTGACCCTAATGACCTGTGTGGTCAGGTCCCCTCAAAGGACACAGCTTGGATGGCGACATGGCATGTCTAAGAGGAGACATGGGAGAAGACCCAGAGCAGGGTCTCACATCCATATCCCTAGCCATGTGGCCTCGTCGGAAACAAGGGGCCACTCTGGATCTCCCTCTCGTCTGTATGATGGGCAGCTCAAAAGCCATCCTCTCTAAGGCCTCCTCCAGGGCCATCTCTGGGACACAATGGAACCCAGAAGAGGCGTGACCTCTTTCAGCCATTCTTCCAGCAGGTATTTGGTGACCACTGCTCTGTTCTCGGCTTTGTGCTAGGCGCCCTTCCTTCGGCCCATCTGATACCCAGGGGACAGGTGGAAGAGGTGGCAATAGTATCTTCTTGTTGCAGAGATGGGCAAAGGCTAACTGAAACCGCCTGTACAAATAAGCACCCCCAGACAAACTATGGCCCCTGCAGTCTGGCTTGCTGCCAGTGCCAATCAAGAGGTATGATCCAACTTCAGGCACCTGGGTCCCGGGCGTGGCCCTCCAGCGCCAGTGTGGGGAGCTTATCAGAGGGCTGGGAAGGGAGGGGAGAAGGCCACTGGGGCTCAAGTGTAAACTGGACTCACCTTCACGCAAGAATAGATCATGGACACAAACACCACCAAGGTCAGCAGCAGGAAACAGGTCAGGTAGAAACTCAACATGAACACGGAGCTGGAAGGAGAGAGGAGATGGGAATTCTGTGGCTCTGAGAGGCCCTGCGAAGGAAGCAGAGCTTGCTCCATTTCTCCTGCACCCACTGCCCAGTCTTTGGTGCCTGGCCCCTGACTCACCGAGGGGAGGTTAGAGCCTTGTGCGCCGATCTGGGACCCTCTTCCCTAATGGTCTGGCTCCTGCCCTTCCTCCTGGTCCTGTCACTTTCCTGGGGGAGCACAGCCCACAGGGGGGCCGAAGGGAAAAGTGGTGGCACCCGCTCAATGTTTACCTCATTCTTAGCCATCCACAAACTCACTTTCTTTAACCTGGAAGGACCCATTTTAAAAGTCACCTGGCTTTTCCCTCCAGGTAGTCACTCATGGCTTGACAAGTAACTCTGAAGACGGAACACTGATTTGATAAGTGACCATCATTTATAGAACTGCATTTGTCAACAAGAAACAGTAGTGACATGTCCCTTTGGAGGGCAGAGTCCCTAAACCTGTGCCCACTGTCAGGTGGCACAAGTCCTGGTCAGCTTCTGTTCCCCTACTCCCACCCAGCTCAACGGAAGTCATAAAACCCGCCAGGCTCTCCACAGTCCCTCCTTACAGGAGCAGATCACAGGTGAGCTTAATGTTCACCAGGAGCCAGAATCCTCGCACGAGAGAACTGCAGATGACTTTCCATCTGGGCCCTGCCACGGCTCCCCTGGGACAGGGGCTGGCCGAGGCACGGCACTCTCCACCGGCCACAGGAGGCCTCAGACACGCCTCCCTTTCAAGGAGTGAGATGGCCTGAGATGCCAGGCGTTGCCCGCAGGTCAGAGGCAAGTGGGGGACACAGAAGGCAGGTGGACACCTCCAGGGAGGCGTCTTTGTTCCAGGCTCTCCCAGGAGCCAGCACTTATCTGCCTTAAACAAATAGAACAGGGAGAGAGAACTCTCTTCAGAGGGAAAGAAAGACCTTTAAAGTAGCTTTTAAGGCTTCCCTGGAGAGAGGGCAGCCAGAGAATGACCTCTGTCCATGCCCTGGCAGCTCAGAGCTGAGGCCAGGAGGGAGTGAAGCTGCTGCTGGCAGAGCAGGGATCTGCAAAATCCCAGCCCCAAGCCACGCTGCGGAGAGAGAGAAGCAGCAAGGAGGCGGACAAGCAAGGAGGCACCCAAGCGAAGGGGACTCGCAGCTGCAATGGGACAGGAAGTCTAGGTTGCTTACTATACCTATAGCTCCATTGCATTACTGAATGTAGGTCCTATGCCGTAAAGACCCACAATCCCACCATCTCTGCACGGCCTCAGTGCAGGGGGCCACGGGCACTAGCTGCCTAACCAGGGAGCCGCTGGCTGCTGGTGTCTGGTTTTCACCTGCAGTATTCTGATAGGGTCACGGCAAACACAAACGCAAGGGCCATCTCTTCAGCAATGAGCACCGTTAAAAAATAAGAAGTACTGAGTAATCAGACACCATGACGCCATGCACCTCCCCATATGATGCACTGAGGACACTTCTGTGGGATTCTTGTCAAAAATAGCCTCCATCGAATCATGAGGAAACATCAGGCAAACCTAAATCGAGACATTCTAAATCGAGACATTCTGCACAGTAAAAAAAAATTTTTTTCTTTGGCTGCTTGCAGCTTGTGGGATCTTAGTTCTAGATCAGGGATTGAACCCTGGGCCCCTTGCATTGGAAACATACAGTCTTAACCAGTGGACCACCAGGGAAGCCCAAGACATTTTACGCATTAATTAGCTGCTGCTGCTGCTGCTGCTAAGTCGCTTCAGTCGTGTCCGACTCTGTGCGACCCCAGAGACGGCAGCCCACCAGGCTCCCCCGTCCCTGGGATTCTCCAGGCAAGAACACTGGAGTGGGTTGCCATTTCCTTCTCCAGTGCATGAAAGTGAAAAGTGAAAGTGAAGTTGCTCAGTTGTGTCCGACTCCTAGCGACCCCAGAGACGGCAGCCCACCAGGCCCCTCCGTCCATGGAATTTGCCAGGCAAACTAGTACTCAACAAAAGTGCCAAGGGCACGAAGGATCAGTAAAGGCGGAGGAAGCATCACAGACTGGAAGGGACTAAGGAGATACAGTGGTTAAATGTGGGGTCCTGGTCCAGTGCCTAGAACACAAAAAGGCCATTTGGGGGAATGCTGATGAAATAAGAATATAGCCTGTAGATTAGTTCATAGTATTGTTGCAATGCTGACTTCCTGATTTTGACTACCGTACTGCAGTTATGTGGGTTGTCAACATTAGGAGAAACTAGATGAAGGATGTACAGAAACCCTCCAGAGCACTTTTTCAAGCCTTCTATAAGTCTGTAATTATATCAAAATGAAAAACAGAAGTTGTTGGGGGTGAGGGGACACTTCTAGATTGTTAGATTTATGAGACATAACCAAATGCAAGCAGTGACTCTTGAGTAGATCCTGGCTATGAATAAATTCGGAGCAGAAGACATTTAGGTGTATGATTTTGGAGATTTGAACATAGACTTGGTATTACATGACTGCAGAGGAACTGGGGTTAGTTTTGTTTGGTATAGGAGGCATAGTGGTTAAAAAGCAAAATGCCCTTAAAATAGGTGTAGATTGATGTTTTATCAGGGGCACAATGTCCCTGTGTCTAAAATTTACCTTAAAAAATCAGAAATACACCTGAAACTAACACATCATTCTAAATCGACTATACTTCAATTTTTAAAAATCAGAAAAAAGCAGATGAAACAAAATTTGCAAAATATTAACAACTATTCTACCAATGGGGTGGGTGTTGATTGCATTAATTACTTTTCTGTATGCTTGAAATGTTGCTTAATGAAAAGTAAAAGATGTGTATGTATGCATATATATGCAATATACACATACATAAATACGTATGTGGAGCGGTTATCTTTCTCACTTAGCTGTGAGTCTACCATGACTGACTATCTAACAAACACTTCATTTCCAACAGCCCACTTCCAAGTGGCTCCCTCAGAAGACACAGGCCTCTCTCAGGACACGGCCAGTCCTCAGAAGAGTTCTTCTCTTTGAGAGAAGCCTTCAGAATCTGAGATCCAGTCTTTGAAATATCCAGAGTAGCAGAAAAACTTTATCTTAAAAAAAATTTATTTATTTTTTGTTTTGGCTGTGCAGCATAACATGTGGGACCTTAGTCCAACCAGCAGTCCAAATCCAACCTGTAGCACAGAATCTTAGCTACTGGACCACTGGGGAAGTTCAATCTTTATCTTTTAAAGATGTATTGACTTTTTGCAAAAACCAAAGGTCACACAGAAACCAACCTGGAGAATACTTTGGGTGATTCAGTGGGCAACAGTGGTCTGTGTTAACACAGGATGAGAGGATGAAGTGGAGAGAAGGGGTGTCCCGTGCGCTGGCCTGGGCCCAGATAGAAGTTCCCCACAAAGAGCACTTCACCTCCCCATCAGGGAGGATGCTGAACTCGGCTTCCTTGTTCCCCTGAGCACACATCTGGAGACTTCTATCTGAGCAAACTCAGCTCAGATCCCACCCCGCTCTGATCTCCTATGACCTCTTCTTTACCCCTGGAGCCCCTACAGCCAGAAGCGGTTGCCTGGAAGGGACGAGGTACTTACTGGGGCACGATGGTGATCTGGACAAAGCAGATGAAGAGGAAGACGAGCGAGGCACATGCCACGTAGGCACCGAATCGGTCATCCACCTGCTTGGAGTACTGAGAGGACATGGACAGGGGGAGGGGGCGGAGTCACCCGGCCAGTCTGCTCCAACCCCCTTCACCCCAGACACAGCCGGGACTGTCCACTCCCGACACCTGGAAGGCCAGGTCAAGACAGCACTGGCCTCAGCTCTCAGGGAATCAGTCCACTCACCACACTGTGGTGGCCATGGGGAGGGCGGCTGAACTATGTTAAACCAGAAACTGCATGCTGGGTCACCATGGGAGTAATCCATAACGATCATGGCACATGTTCCTGAACACCACCTACACACTAGGACACGTGCCGGAGCCTGCAGGCACCACCACACATCCTCACAAGAGCCCCAGGAAACAGGCACAGGACTGCTGCTGTTTCTTTGTCAGAGATGAGCATGCTGGGACTCAGAGAAGCCAGGTGACTTGTCAAGAGTCACAGAGCTCATCTCCAAGACCCTGACTCCCAGCTCCCACACCTCCCATGACATCAACCAGCTGGAAGAATGGCTGTGCTGGCAGAGAGAGGGTAGTGCATGAGTCAGTTCCATTTATGCTGGTAAGCAGACTAAGTTCCCTTCTCATAGCTTTCCCCTCCTGATCTGGTGTGCTTCACTTGGCCACGAGCATGCGCTCACACGATCCCATGCTGCCCAAACACAAGGGAGACCCTGTGACCTGTAGCTGAGGCCCTGGACCCGCTCCGTCTGGCTCCGGCTCTGCCACTACCTCACTGGGTGGCCTAGGGCGAGTCACCCAACTACTATGTGCTTTAAGAGCTCTTGACCACCCCTTCCAACTCAAATACTTTGAGGTTCTAGTGTGCCAAAGGCAGCTGATGGTCCATTTGTCATTATAAGGATAATAACAATAATACACATAGCAATATTTACTGAACATCTACTATGTGGCAGATACTGTTTCATGTGTTTTACACACACGGACTTGTTTAATCCTCACTGACACTATGAGGTAGGTATGCTGAATATCCCCATTTTCCAGGTAAGGAAACTGAGGCACAAAGAAATTAAGATTTAACTTTTTCCACCAAGAAAGTCTCCCTAAGAGCCCCATTTCCTGGTTAGGACAGCATCAGAGCTGAGGAATGGAGGTGGCAAAGAGGAGCTCTTTCCATGCTAAGGAAGTGGGAAGGGAGCCAGCTTGTTGCTTCTACCCCCTCCCTGTGGTCCTGATTCTTCCTGGGGCCCCTTCTTCCCACATGGCGTGCTGTACCTTCTTCTCTAAGTCAGGCTCCCTGAAGGTCAAGAGGAACTTGCGAACATGTTCAGATCGCAGCCTGTCGATGCTCCTGGCATCAATGGCACGGCCCAGAAATTCATCCACTTCATCCTCAGGGTTCGAACTTTCCTGGGCATTCCTGGTGAGCAAGGAACCGCAGACACAAGACAGGATGACCACCAGGGGGCGCTACCGCCGGGGGACTGCCGGCTCAGGCCCTGTACCCAGACCCTCCAGAGGGGCTGGATCAACCCTGATTAGAGGGTGGGAAGCTGAGAGTGACAGCAGGCCAGCCAGAAGCCTAGGTGCTTATGTGCGTAGAAAGCTGCCCCCGCGGGCTGTGGGGGGTTCACTGACCATAGTGAAAATGAAAGTGTTAGTCGCTCAGTAGTGTCCAGCTCTTTGCGACCCCATGGGCTGTAGCCCACCAGGCTCCTCCGTCCATGGGATTCTCCAGGCAAGAGTACTGGAGTGGGTCGTCAGGCCCTTCTCCAGGGGATCTTTCAACCAAGGGGTCGAGCCTGCGTCTCTTACATCTCCTGTATTGGCAGGTGGGTTTTCTGTACCACTAGCACCACCTGGGAAGCCCAGATATGTTATGTATGATAATGATAGTATGAATTATCATCAAGGGTTTGTTTTTTCCCCTGCAGGTAACAATCTCTGCTCTTCACTCTTTAGCTGTACCATCATCCTGAAATCAAAGGCTGAGACCAGAAGGCAAGACCTCTGCCGCAGGCCTGGGCGCCTCCTGGCCGCTCTTGCCTGACTCGGGACTCTATGGGAAACATGTTGCACAATCTTCTGGTGCTGAACTAAACACTCTACTTCTAGAGTGAAGCCCAGTCCTTGAGTGGGATTTCCGACAGCCCCAGAGACAGGGGAGTGGAGGAGAGAGAAGGGGATACTCCCTCGGGTCGCTGGGATATGGCCAGGAGCCGGCGGCCAACGTTTAAGGCCCTCCCCATCCTGGGAGCTGCACGTGTGCGTGTGTGTGTGTGTAGTTGTGTTTGTGCACGTGTGTGTGTGGAGATTATAAATGGGCGGTAGCAAGGCCCGGCCTCTCTACGGGGGCCTGGGCTCCAGGGCTGCTGGTTTCTCAGGCGCAATGGGCTCTGTTCACTTGCGGCCAAGACTGCGTGTCCTGGGCTCGTCCTCTGTGGAGCACAGAAACCGAGCTCCAGGCAGCCTGGAGACAGCCCCCAGACCGAGGAGCAGGACTGAAGAAGGGCGCGCGACTCACTTGTCCTTGGGGTCTTCAAAGCCCTGAAAAAGAGGGATGGAGAGAGGAGGAGAGGAGAGTGAGAACAGAGGGGATGAAGACGGGGAGGCTGCAGCTCATCCTCTGTCCAGAGCTCACCCAGAGCCGGGGCACGGACAGCCCCGTACCCGGCCGTCCACTGCTTCCTTCATTTGGCAAACACAGCTGGGGTTGGGACAGGCTCCGTGCCAGACACTGGGGCTACACTGTGACTTCACTTCCTCCACTGGCAAATCCATGTGTCCGAGCTCTTCCGGTCCCCACACCTGATTCCTCGTCTTTCTCTAAACCTCCCGTCACTTTTCTCCTGGACCATGGGCTTGGTGGTGTATATGTGTTACTTGCTCAGTTGTGACCGACTCTTTGTGACCCCGTGGACTGTAGCCCACCAGGCTCCTCTGTCCAGGGATTCTCCAGGCAAGCATACTGGAGTGGGTAGCCATTCGCTTCTCCAGGGGATCTTCCTGCCCAGGGATCGAACCCATGTCTCCTGCATTGCAGGCAGATTCGTTACCATCTGAGCCGCCAGGGACTTGGTGGGTATCCTCTCAATTCTCCCACTTACTTAGATGGAAACAAGAGAAACTGCTAAGTCAATGAGTCCCCACATGCCTGTGCACACCCATGCACACACAGCTCTTGGACACTCTCCTCCCACCACTGCCAAGCACATAGAGAATCTGGGAGTTCCCAAGTTTTGAGCTTAAGAAAATGAAACTCTGGTCACCTGAAACGGCTTTTCTGGTATCTGAGAATCTGCGTTCCTGCTAGGCTGGGGGTGGCTGGGGACCCAGGAGGTGAGATACCTGTAGTCAAACCTGCCCCGCTTTGACTGCTCTTCTGGTGTTCACTCACACAGGGCAGGGGTGAGGGTGGGACGGGCCCCTACGAGTCACCAAACTCAAGGCCCTGCCTAGAGTCCATCTACAGAGTCCCTAAAGGACAGCGCTGTGTCAGGGTCTGACTGTGACAGAAGGGAGGGAGGGGCTACATGGGGAGGGGCGGGACCCGGGAGGCAGGGCGGGAGGCACAAGCCCCCAGGGCAGGCAGCTGCAGGTCGCCAGGGCAAGGGCAGAGGGTGGCCTCCTGTCCCGTGGTCCCGCGTGGAACATACTGCTGGGCAGACCGGGGGCTGGTAAACGTCAGGGGGCCCAAACCCCAGAGGAACACAGCTCTCTTCATTCCCACTGAGGAGGGGCATGTGTTGGTGTCCAGGAGTCAGAGCTTCCCGGCTCTGCATAAACATGGGGCCCGTGGGAACTGAGGTGTCTGTGCCGCAGGGGACTCGGCAGCCAACAGCGCCACATCCAAGGGCGCGACCGTGGGCTCTGAGTGCCTCTCGGGCTGCCCGGTGGTGGCCTTCCCTTCTCCTTGTCCTCTGGGAATCTCCGAGCCCTCCGTCCCAGCTACAGGATCTGGCCCCCCACACCGTCCCTGCCCGAGGCTGGAGGAGCCGGGGTCACTCAGGTGAGTGCCCCATCTGGGGGCAGGCGGGATCCCTCAGGGTACAAGGCCCACTCCCCACAGGCCATGGCGCAGAGCTGGCCTGCCCCCCTCCACCACAGGGGCCAGCAACAGTTTTACTCAGAGGACGTCCAAGCCACGTTATGCCTATACTGGTCTCTACAGCTCAGAACTAGAGCCGAAATGTTTCTAACAAACCTGTCTCTGACTTTCTCCAGCGTTCCTTTGGTCATTTGAATGGGCTGCTCTTGGGGGCTGGGTCCGCTCTAGGCTCCCTGAGTGCCGGGTTGGAGTGGTGAGGAGACGACTGTCGGAAAACACTTTGGTGGATGAACCACAGCAAAGGGCCTCTGAGAACACAAGCCAGGGACTCCCCTGGTGGTCCGGTGGTGAAGAATCCGCCTTCCAATGCGGAGGATGCAGGTGTGATCCCTGGTCGGGGAGCTGAGATCCCACTTGCCCTGGGGAAACTAAGCCTTCACGCCGTAACTCCAGAGCCTGCTCGCTCCAGAGCCTGTAAGAGGAGAAGCGCCTGCACCATGACCAAAAGCCCATGAGCCACAGCCAGAGAGAGCCTGTGCGTCCCAACAAAGAGCCCGCTTGCCACCAGGAAGACCTGGAATGGCACAAACAAGCAGAAGCAACCCGCAGGCCAGCGGGCTCCGCCCGGCGGGAGGACCCTCGGACGGCTCCTGCAGCTCTGCCTCCGCACTTCTGGGCAGCAGCGCAGCCCAGCGCTTCCGCCTGCCCCCCGAGTCCTCACCTTACACACTCCCCTGCCAACCTTTGATTTAATAAATAACCTTAGAGACTCTACGACACAGGCCTAAAGCAGTGCAGCTCCTCACTACTAACAAGCTGGGTGAAAGATGGATCAAGATTTAAAGAAAGAAGCTTCTAACTGCTAGTTACCACCCTCTAACTGCTCTCGGTCACTGTTTAATTCCCACCCTCCACCCCATCTTCAGTGAAAGTCCAGGAAGAAGCTCTCTTTTTGGGTATCTTTCTCCAGGGTTTCTGGGTAGGTTTTAACACCCAAAGCCAATGGTATTCCAGGCAGGACACTCGGGGCAGGCAGGGGCCCCGGAGATGGTACTTCGATGCTGGCCCTGTGGGTGACTCTGCCAAGCAAGGAGCGGGGTGAGGAGCCTCTTCTCTCCTCCTACAGGGGTGTCCTCAACACTTTCCTTCTGCTCACTTTCCATTTCCTCCCCTCTGGGCGAAGCAATTAACACCACAAGGAACCTTTCCGGCAGCCAGTCTCCCCTGAGACTGTTTCCCAATTACGGCCCTTCTGCTAATTCTTCCAAGGCTTCTTGTCCTAACAATGATTAATGTGTCTGCCAAATAGGTGCTTATAGTCCAAACTGGCTCCTCTGAGACTCTGAAATAACTGAAGAGTCTACTTATACCAAACATCACTAGAGAAAAAAACTTTCCAAAGACTTTTAAACAGAGAACAGACAGCAGGCACCCTTCGAGCCTGCTGGCGGGCCTCCGTCCTCACCTCTGTCCCGCTACGTCGCTTTCTTCTCTGTTCTCCCAGATCTCTCTCCCCCTCAGCCTCCCTGTCCTCTCTCCAGTCTTCCTGCTCCCCTGTGCTCCTCCTTCCTCCCGCCTGCATGAGAGCACCCCTCCTTGCAATCTCAGTCTTCCTCCTCTCCTCTCACTCTCTCTCTCCCCTCTTGGCCATGCTGGTCATGCGGTACAGAGTCTGCAGAGGATGGTTAAAGAATCAGGGTGAGAACAGAGAAGGTCCAGCAACTGCTTTGCGAGGGGCTGGAGGAAGCTGGAGTGGGGCCTGGAGCCCTGAGCGGAACTACCAGGTCCAAGTTCAAAGCCCTGAGGCTAGAGGCCAGCCCTCCTCCACTCTGTGCCTTATATTATAACCTTGAAAGTGAAGAAAGTGAAAGTGAAGTCGCTCAGTCATGTCCAACTCTTTGCGACCCCCTGGACTGTAGCCTACCAGGCTTCTCTGTCCATGGGATTCTCCAGGCAAGAATACTGGAGTGGGTTACCATTTCCTTCTCCAGGGGGTCTTCCTGAATCAGGGATCGAACCCAGGTCTCCTGCATTGCAGGCAGATGCTTTAACCTCTGAGCCACCAGGGAAGCCCAAATTATATTATAACCTTGGTAAGTTGCCTCTTTACTGTCAAAAGTTAAAATGATGGTCCTGACTCAACTCACTTTTTTACAAAATTCTGTGCATTTTCGTTAAAAGTTCATCATCTGCTACTGGCTAGCTGGCAAGGAGCAGAATGACTGGTCCCCAGACTGTCCCCTCCCTCAGACCCCTGGATCTGTCTGCCGACTCAGCAGGACTCTTGGAGTCTCTAGTCATTGCAGCTGCAATGTAAACCCAGTCTGAGCCACGGATCCCAACATGGGGATCCTAGTGGGTGGCATGCCACCCATTCCTTTATCAGAATCTGTGGGAACTAAGTGGACACACACAAACACACACACACACACCCCTTTCCCTCCCTCAGGGTGGGCAACTCCTGCCTGAGAATCAGGCAGGAGCTGAGGAGTGTGTTCAGACGTAGAAGCTAAGCTCTCAGGAAAAAGGAAAGAAAACACTGCTGCTGAAAGCGACTTCCTGTCACCCTGCTCCCTCTTCTTCCCACCCTCTGATATCTTCCTTCTAGCCTCACTGATAGAACTCTGGCAGCACCTCCTGAATTAGCTGTCCGCGGTGTGTGCAGGGGCAGCTGAGGGGGTCTGTTCCCCGAGGCAGGCAGGGTCCCTTGAGATGGAGGCAGCGCCCCTACCACAGCCTCGGCTCATTCAGCCTGCACTCAGTCCGCATGGCCTCACAGGGAGACTGGAATTAGCAGGCTACTTCTCAGCCCCAGGAGCAAAAAGACCATCTCCCGGCACCAGCCAAAAAACACTGCGATTTTTTTCTGGGTGACTGAGCCAGAGTATATGTTTCAGCGGTCTGGGAAATGTACCAGATGCTGGAAGGTGTCTGAAAAGCTGGTGCCCACCTAACCCCCAGGGTTCCTCAGACAGTTCCAAGAGACCCCTGAAGCCTCTGGGACCCTGAGTCCAGCCTGCACCAGCAAGCTCTGCCAAGGGGGAGGGGGAAGGAGCATTGCCACGCTGCTCCAAAGTCAAATCCAGCATGCCAAGAGATGGTGGGGCCCACAGAGAAAGCCCGGGGCTGGAAGTTAGGTACTCTGGCTCCTGGTTCCAAGTCAGGGTGAACCCCTTTCCGACATTTCCTCCTGTGGCTCCCCAGGTTCCATTGGCCACATGAGGGGCCTGACCCAGTCCCATCACCCACAGGGGACCCCAGCCCTGGAGCATACGGCTCACACGCTGCCCTGCCAGCCACTCACCATCCGCTTCATCTCCTTGGACACCTGGTTGCCACCCAGGTGGTTATAGAAGGGGCGCTCGGCCCCCCAGTGAGGCGGGTTGTGCCCGATGGAGTTGGTTCTCTGGCGGTTCATCTTGGCAATCATGGCCTTTTCTTCTTTCTGGGAGAGCAACAGAAAGGCATCAGCCCATGGACAGGGCCCGTCGGGCGAGCCCACGCAAAGAGTTTCATTCCTCCCAGTGCCTGGGCAGGTAGGAGTTATGGCAGAGGCCTCTTCCTTCTCTGCACAGCCTGAGGCCCTGAAGTGCACCCAAGAAAGCATCCTAAGTCCCTCCAAACTCCCCAGACTAGCCCTGGCTGGGGGTTGTGAGCCTCAGGTGGGAGCAGCAGGACAGAATGATGAGGTTGGTCTTGCTGGGAAGCCGTGGGGCGTGGGAACATCTGTCATTGGCACAGAATGTTAGAGCCTGGGTCTGAAAGTGCCTAGGGGTGATGGAGGGAGAGGAAACCCGAGATTCCAATTTCTACCCCAAAACAGGCTTGTTCTAGCGCAGTCAGTAGTAGAACAGGTCCTGCTGCTCAGAGGCAGCTTCGGGAGGTTTGGGTCATTAGAACGTGAGGCTCAAGGGCTGACGTGCGTTGTACAAACACACAGACGAGGCCTCAGCCAGCTCTCCGTGTGCCAGCCACAATCTATCTGTTCATCCATCCAAACAAGCTAGAGGTGGAGGGCTGCAGAGGTCCTGGGGGGACCTGGGTGGCCTTCCCCTCTTCTCCATCCCTGAGCCTAGGAAGGCAGCCGCTCAGATCAGGGAGGCAGAGGGGAGAGATACAGCCTGCTTCAGCAGACACTGCTCTGGGTTGGGGCTAGGGTTGGGGGTTGTCCCATTTCATCTTTTCTGGACCACTTGTCAAGACTCAGAGAACCCAGGTCAGAGGGTAAACCTTTATCCTAGGTGGGGCAGGATGAGGAGGCCCACGGGCCCAGCGGAGAGGAAGGGTGTGGGAGGAGGGCCTGGGAGGATTTCAGTTCATTTATACTCCAGCCTGGGCTTCCCTGGTGGCTCAGAGGTTAAAGCGTCTGCTTGGAATGCAGGAGACCCAGGTTCGATTCCTGGGTCGGGAAGATGCCCTGGAGAAGGAAATGGCCACCCACTCCAGTACTCTTGCCTGGAGAATCCCATGGAGGGGGGAGCCTGGTAGGCTACAGTCCATGGGGTCGCAAAGAGTCAGACACTGAGCCGGACACTGAGCGACTTCACTTTCCTTTCATACTCCAGCCAAATAACAAGCAAATGCTTTAAAATGAGTCAATTAAGGCACTTTCCCCAAAGTACCTACACCCTCCCATCCCTCTCCCAGGTGTCTGTGGCAGGCCTGATACAGGTCCCTCAGGGACCCTCCTCAACACCCCCCACACCCTACTCCCCACAGCCAGGATCCATGTGCTGGGCTTCCCAGAGAGGGTGGGGTACCCCTCTGATGCCCCTCCCAGGGTGGGCGCCTGCCTCAAACAATTCTGCCCACTTTGAAAAATCTACTTTTGCTGTCTCCAAGACTTTCGCTGAAATTTTCTCACAGCTTAATTTTGTCGTTAGTCTAACTCCTTAGGAAAGAAACAGGGAAGTTTTTTTCTATCAAAGGGCTCTGACCAACAGATAAATTTAACTGGAAGGTTTATAAGTAAAAGGCCTTTCAATCTAGGGAGAAATATAAAATGGGTAAAATAGAAAATGCTCCCATTTGCTTTAAAAATTAAGAACATGGAACATGACACTATTAAAAATAGAACACTGAAGTCTGCTAATAATTCTGTTTTATATTTTGGCAAGTGTGGGCTGAGACAAAAGAAGGAAGAAGAAAGACTAGAAAGTGAGAGGAGGGAAGGACAGAGTATGAAGAAACAGAGATATATAAGTACAGGCAGAAAGAGAGCAAGATCAACCTAGACAGGCAATAAACAAGGAATGAGGTGGAAATAAAGGACACTGTATGTCCTGATGCCTCATGTCCGTCTCATGCATTCTGTTGCATTGTTACTAACTGATCTCAGGTCTGTTGCATTTTTGCAACAGAAGTAAAATGAAAACATCTCCTGTTTGCCATCAGCCTTTGCTAAGCCTCTGTGGCTCTCATGTGCTTCTGGAGATGCAGGAACCACGACTGCATCTGGACTTGACTCAAGGAAAGAGTAAGAGGAGAAGGAAGCAGCAGGCCAAGAAACATTCCTCCCACGAGGAATGAAGCTCTTCCATCGTCCCCACCTCCACCGCAGGCCCCTGCCCACGCCCAACCCCACCCGGCCCTTGGCCCCCGGACCCGCTTCTGGGTGCAGCGCAGGATGAGAAAGGTCTCGATGCTGTGCTCCTTGAGGTAGGCGTTGCGCTCGCCCCCACAGCCTGGCTCCACCTCGTAGTCACCATTCAAGTAGTTGAGTGTGGCCTTGGTGATGTGGATGCGTCTAGGGTGGGGAGGCAAGCAGGGAGAGGCGGGCAGTAGATATGAATTCAGAACCCCCGCTCCTGTGCAGAACCAAACTGCCACCAATCGAGTCATCACTCAAGTCCCAGAGCTCTGGCTCAAATGCTCACCCCTCCCTGGGTCCCTCAAGGGACCGTGTCCCTCCAAGTCATCCAGATGGCTCGGTGGGCCCCGCCCCAGCTCGCGGCCGACGAGACCGCACCATAGCGCATCGGCATCATGCTGTTACAATAAAGTAACAGCCTGGAGAAGGCAGTGGCATCCCACTCCAGTACTCTTGCCTGGAAACTCCCATGGACGGAGGAGCCTGGTAGGCTGTAGTCCATGGGGTCGCAGAGTCGGACACGACTAAGCAACTTCGCTTTCACTTTTCACTTTCATGTACTGGGGAAGGAAATGGCAACCCACTCCAGTGTTCTTGCCTGGAGAATCCCAGGGACGGGGGAGCCCGGTGGGCTGCCGTCTGTGGGGTCGCACAGAGTCGGACACGACTGAAGCGGCTTAGCAGCAGCAGCAGCAGCAGCGTGTCAGCCTGCCAGGAGAACACGGCCTGCAGAGGCCAGCGGCGGCTCCTGCTGACTGCAGGATTGGGTCCGAATTCTCCAGCCTGGCATGAGCGTCCTGTTTCTCCCGCTGGTTCCTAAAAGGCCATCTGCTCTACTTCCACTCCTTGGAAGTACCGGGCTGTTCTCCACCTATGCCTGTCCACAGCCTAGCGCCTCCCCCAGCCCCGCCTTCCTCACCTGTCCCCATACTGCCCCTAGTGCTGGGCCAGCTCACCTTCCACCTCCAAATGTCCTGGCTATCCCCACCAGGGTTCCTCCCCCGTCTAGAAGTCTATGCTACCTCCTGCATCTCAAAACAGGCCACCAGGTTCTGTGCAAATATTTTCTGGTGAACACTAGGTGAGCGTTGGGACGCGCTCCCTACAAACTGCCGTGTGTGGCGTCAGCGCTCAGCTACTAGAGGAGTCCCACTAAGATTCTGCGGCCCCCAGGGCCACAGCTACCCGGTCACGCCCATCCTGGCCCCTCCCACACGAGCCGCCTGGGTGGGGCCAGGCAGGAAGCTGCCGTCACTCACTCACCCCGCCTTGCCTCCAGCCTCCATGTGGTTGGCCAGCGTGACATCGTTAGACCAGACATCGAACTGCCACTTCCTGAGGCCGAGGACACCGCAGTGCACTCTCCCGCTGTGAATTCCCACACGCATGTTCACGTTCACACCTGTCACCTCCCGGACCAGCCTGGGGATGGAGCAGGGGTAAGGCTGGGAAGGGGTCAGGGCCAGGCGCAGAGGGTGGGGGTGGCTGGAAGCCGTGGGGTCAGGGTGCGTGAGAAGGTGCAGGGGTCAAAGGGTCATTTCTCTCTGGGCCAGCCCAAATCCAGAGTCTGAAACTGTTCAACCTGAAGGGCAAGGGCTGAGCCCTTGATGCTCAGTGGCTATAAACTGTGAGAGCGCTGTTCCCCATCTTGCCCACAAGGTGGCGCAGCACCTCACACTAGAATCCAGGCTCCAATGCTTCCCCCGGACAGCTAGAACACCTGAGCCAGCGCCACCCTCAGTCATCAACTAAGTTGTGCTCTGAAAATGCAAGCGCACGTTAGTGCCGATTTGAGTCAACAGGAAAGTTACAGTCACGCCAAACTCCATTCATATAACTGTCAGATTTATCCACATGGCTGCTTCTTCGACATTAGCACGATGATGGAGAGACCCTGCCCAGGAAAGAAAGGAAGCTGGGGCAGGTGCAGGGGACCAGGGGTCTCCACATGCTAGAAGACAGCTCCAACCCCACCACAGGCACCATGCACGTACCCCGGGGTCCTCAGTAGGTGGGTGGGCCCCCTGTAGGAGGGGGAGTTGGATGGAAGCTCTGCAGCTCTGGGTGTGTGTCTGGGGCACAGGAGAGAGAGCCGGTGCTCGGGGTGGGGGGGGCGGGGGGAGGCTCACATTTGCACTTTTTAGGGGCCTGGACCCTCCCTGACTCCCTGCATATGGGCCCACTAAGCCAGCCGTGGGGCTGGCATCTGACTTGGCCTGGTGGGCAGGACCACCATGTGGACTCCAGCTCTTGCCCCATCCTACCACCAAGAGGCCGATACCTACCACAGGGAATACTTAGGTCACCCAGCATTTCTCCCATCCTGGAATCAACTCTGCCAATACCTTTGCTGGAGCTGTGTCTTCCATCCAGAAGACCTCTGGACATTTGTTTAGATTAATGTCTCTCTCATTCTGCCTTTTTGGCTTAACTCCAAGGCCACCTTCTTCATGAAGCCTCCCTTGGTCCTCCCAGTGGAATCAACTGCCCTATCCTGGGCCCTCTGGTGCAGTTTGCCTCTCCTACCTGATGGTGTACACTGGGCATGCCTGTTATCAGAGAGCGGGGGTCCTGGTCTCTCTCCCTCAACAGACTCCATGCTTCTGGCCCTGTGTCTAGCCCAGGCATGCAGGGGAACTCAGAAAACACCACCGAAAGGAACTGAGCCAAACAGGATGGACCCGGCCACCTCCTGTGTCAGCTACTCTGACCTCTGACCTTGCCCACTGTGGCTTTTCTTTTGCCCCACCCAGGCTACTTCTAAAACTCACAATTATTGATCCTGGATGCAATCTCTGATCCTTTCCCTTGACTGACTGTAAGCTTGGATTGTCCATGTTGTTTAATGACTGGGGCTTCTTCTGTGGTCAGCAGTGATCAAGAATTGGCCCAAAGATCCTGTTTGCTATTGTTCCCAGGAAGGATGGTTTTTCTTAAATGGGAAATCTGTGTCCGCATCCACCTGCCTAGCAGTATTACCCCGGGGAGCTATTTAGCTCCTGTGAGCCCAACCTTTCTCATCTGGGAAGAAATGGAACTGGTGACTTCTACACTTGGCTGAGTGGCTCTGAGAAGACATAGGGGCTAGAGTGGTAGGCACTCCCACAGCAGAGGGCACAGCGCGACTGCCAGCCAGTCCCCCTCTCCTGAAGGGGTGGCTGTACACCTCCTGCTGCCCTGGAGTCTGCAAAGCCCTCCCTTCTCCCAGGACAGATCCCTGTGTGCAGAGCTTTCCAGGCTGCTGCGGACAGCCCAGGAGAAGCCCCAAGGCCTGCAGGTGTGGATCAACCGTCCAGGGTGGCCAGGGTCCTTGGGACGTGGCTCTGCCCCAGTGTTTCCCTGCATCCACCAGTTCAACCTGAGTGAGTTACTCGGGCTGTGGGACAGCAGACGGGCAGTCCCCTGGAGATGGACATGTCCTTACAGGCGGGCAGTCACCCTGGAGACGGGCACTTACGAGATGGCCTCGATCATGTCCATGCCCATCTCCACGCAGCAGTGGGCGTGGTCAGCCCTGGCTTCAGGCAGCCCTGAGACACAGTAATAACAATCTCCCAGGATCTTAATACGTAAACAGTGATTCTCCTGGAAAGCAAATTAATTTCAAAAATTAAAAATAGCAGGAAAGAGAAGTGGGAGGGAAAGAAACAGGAAGCAAACAGATTCACCCTGTGCCTGGAATAGCTTGCCTTTTAGGGCAGCGAGCACAGACCCAGGACTGGCACGAGGTGAGGCCCCAGCACTGGGACAGGCTTATCGGGAGCCGTTGGGGACAGAGGACAGGCTGAACAGCCCTAGAGAAGCATTCCAGCACCCACCCCCCAACCCAGGCTCAGGAACTCACTTTTATGGCCACAGCTGAGGCCCAAGGAGAATGCAACTGGCTCAACGTGGCAGTGAAGGTGGCAGACTCATCAGCATGAGAGGCCCTGAGCTGAGAGCAAGGGCCCCATCCCACTCCAGCCCTGGGCATGCTTCGACTCTTGGCCGAAGGTCTACTAACAGTTTTGTGACTCTCCTTTCATGAAAGACTGAAGCAGAAACAAGATTTAACTAAATCTCAGCTGACCTTCAGCCTGGAATTTTTTATCTAAGGGAGTTTTGCTAAGCCCGTGAGCACGTGTGTGCTAAGACCGCCATGAGCGGAAGCCCCCGCCAGATGCAGGGTCACCCCGCAGGCTGCAATTGATGAGTAATTGGGATTGAGATGGACTGTCATTAATCACCAATTCAGAGCTGTCCCAGCCTGCATCCCAGAAGTTATTTCATGAAGCTGGGACACTGGAACCCAAGTATTTGTGTGCCCTGGGCTCTCCTTTAAGGCCCTTCCCTTGCCCAAGGGCCGAGCATGTTGCTGTTCACTTTGCCCACGTTCGGTGATAAAATCAGTGAGGTGTGAGGCCCCCCGTCAATGCCCTCAGAGACCCTGGCACCGGCTCTCATCCGTGATCTGGCCTGGCATCCTGTGACTGCCCAGGGACATGTCCACATGCCGGGGGACACTGCAGTAAGTGCCCCCGATATAGGACTCTGCAAAGGCACAGAGCGTGACTCAAAGCCACAAAGGCTGGGAAAGGACAGCAGAGTGTAGGCAGGGACCGATGAACCAATGCGTCCGTCGCGCTCCATGTCTGGGCGGGGGCTGGGGGCACGCTTCCAATCTGTCCCAACATGGGGGAGTCCTCTTTCTGGAAGTCCCAGGGGTGAAACAAAGCTGTTTGCAGGCAGCAGAGATTCAGACTCTCTCTTTTTTTAATCACTCTGGCTACCTTCACCAGGAAAGTGACTGTGTGGCACCGAATTTGCTCCCCCGAACACAAATTCCACAAATTCAGGGGTCTGGGCCACGATCCCCGCAGACCTCCCCTCCTGTCTGCTGGTGGAGGGCTCATTCCCTTGTGGCCGGTGACACCGTGAGAGCGCCTCTGAGCGGGGGGCCGGGGCCGACGCAGGGCACGAGAACACGCAGCCATGGCCCGGGCAGCCCTGCTCACCAGTCCCAGTGGCCGCCCCGCAGCGCCTACCCCAGGCAGCCCGGATCAGGCCGCCCTTCCGGCCCTGGCTCAGGCACACAGGGGCCCCAGGGCAGTGGCGGGCACGGGGGGTGGGGGGACTCACCGCAGCCAGCTTGTCGAAGCGGGCGAAGAGCTCATTGAGGGTCATGACCAGCTCCTGGGCAGTGCACTGGGATGCCAGGCTGGTGAAACCCTCGATGTCAGCAAACAGGATGCTGGGGAGACAGGGGGGAAGACCCCTGTGAGGGCGGAAGGTCAGGGAGGGGCACAGCCAGGGCCACCCTCTGCCTTAGGAGGACCGCTGGCCGGCAAGAATCCTGGGAGCTCCAAATGGCTGCTGGGGAGGGGACAGAGAGACAGCTGACGCTGGTGGCCTTCCCCAGCTGGCGGGGAAATGCCGGGTCAGCCCTTCTCTCTGAATCTCCCTGTACCCTCACCCCCGACCCAGGAGGAAAGGGAAGGCAGAGGCCTGGGAACGTGCGCTTCTGCCTGAGGCCACCCAACAGGGCAAGGGCCCCCCATCCTCAGCCACCTCTCAGGCCTGCCCCCCATCTGATTCCTGGGCAGCCCCCTCAAGGTAGTTGGGTCCACGAGAGCGGTCTTTGGTTCCTCTTGTCTGTAAAGTGTCCAGGCCCTAATGGGAGCCTCACAGACGTCTCACTTCCCAACCCCACACACAAGGGAATCCCATCCCAGGCCCTCCACCCCGAGGGAGTCCTCTAGCATGGCGGTCCCCAATCTTTTTGGCACCAGGGACCGATATCACGGAAGACAACTTATCCACAGACTGGGGGAATGGGGATGGTTTGGGGATGATTCAAGCACATTGCATTTATTGTGCACTTTATTTCTAATCAAATACTGCCACTGATCTGACAGGAGGTGCTGGTCCTCAGCCCAGAGGCTGGGGATCCCTGCTCCAGCAGAGACAGAACAAAGAGGCCAAGGGAAGAGGGAGAGGAAGACGCAGCCAGTGAGCATCTAGGGAAGCCCCCCACCTTGTCCCGCCAGCTCCTTCGGTCTCACCCCCGAGCTCCTCGGAGTGCCCACTGGTCCCTGTATTTTGTGGTGTGATCTTTCATCCGTTCCTGAGATTCAACAGGTCTTCCTTTTCTTTCGAAACAGACTCTCAGAGGTGAGGCCCCAGGGCCAGGACGTGTAAGGGCTCTGTGAGCTTTTTCTTAAAATGGACGCAGAAATGTAGTAGCTCTTGTGAGCCGAGCTGTTCCTGGTGGCCACGCACGGGGGCCAGGGCCCTCTAGGCAGCACTGAAGGAGGTCCCGATGTCCCCGTCCCAGGACAAGGGGGTGGACCCTCGAGAGGAGCTGTGGATGGCAGTGTGGGGGCTCCTCCCCACGGCCTGTGCTCTCTTCTCTGAGCCACGCAGCTCTCGAGGCTCCAGACCGACAGTCTCACTTCACACCAGAATGTAGAACTAAACGTATCTTGTCACTTTATTTGGATACTGTGTGTTTGTGCACGAAGCATGTCTTTCCATTCTGCTGTCTGACATCTGGGGCCTTGCTGACCTGGGGAGCCTGCCCCTCCCAGGCCAGCCAGGTGCTAGAGATGCTTCACCACTTGCCTTAGAGTCCAGAGCCTCCCAGCCCAGTCAGATCCTCACACCTGGGCCATCACTCCCCTGCCCTCCTCACCCCAGGGACAGGTGCCAGGTGGCGTGGGACAGTCCTGTGCCCCAGAGCCCACTGACATTATTATAAAACTAGACAGTCAGAAGCCTGCTGACTCCCCCTTTCCTGTCCATTCCTGCAGAGACCATGACAGAGGTTTTGCCCACGTTTCTCCTCACGCGACCTCCTGACGGACCCCTGTGTATCCCCAAGTGCCCCCGCCCACGGCACAGTGCGCCCTCTCTTCTCGGGACCTGTGAGTAACAAGCTCTCTTTTCAATGGCAGCGGTCTCCTGGCCTGTTAGCCTCATCGTACCTGGATAATAACACATGTCTTAAAATAGTTGGACACTGTACTAAACCTTTTACATATATTAACTCATTTAGGCCTCATAACCACCCCATGAGGTAGGAATCCTTTTTTAGGTAAAAAAAATAAAAATAAAAATAAAGCACAGAGAGGTCAAGTCAGCTGCCTAGCTGCCTAGAGCCAGGTTGCCTGGCTCCACAGTCCAAGTGTTAAGCCAATAAATATTACACTGTCTATTGACCCCACAGTCATCTTAAGTGAGTAAAAGCATAATGCTCTGGTCTGGCATTGTATATGGGGTGGAGGGAGGTGGAGGGGTGGGTGTGGGCTGCCACAGGTGGGCAAGTAAAGGACTCCATCACAAGGGGACACGCTGGGCACCAGCTTGCACACGACAGGAAGTGGGAGCGCCTCCTGGGGCTTGGGCCAGGCAAGTACAAGAAAAGTGTGAGAAGGCAGCCCCTGGGCTGCAGCTCAGTGCGGTTTCCCAACTTCCCGGCTCCACCAGCTACTCTGATCTCAGTGGAGACCAGCAGACACATTCAGAAGGAAAGGCAAAGAGGGTGGGTGACCTGGGGAAGCTGCTTTGAGAGGAGACAGATGAGGGGGAAGGAGGAGAAGGTAAGGAGGGAGAGGAGTGGAGAGACTGTGGGTAAGCCCACAGGACTCAGGGATCAGTCCAGCTGCTCCAGAGGGGCAGCCACAGGGCAGGGGCTCAGAGGATGAAAGGGAGCCGGAGCCCCCACGAGGCTCTGATGCCTGGTGCCTGGAAATCCACACTGGTGATGATCCCAGCTCCTTAAGTAAGTGCTGACCACAACCCCTCCCACCAGCCAGTTCCCTGGCTCTCACAGGCAGCCCCACCCCACCCAGGAAAGGGGAAAGGTCTCTCCCAGTCTATGTGAAAAAACCTTTATATAGCTGTTCTGGAGATTCTTCTTTAACTCTCAGGAAATCAAAAGCCAGGGGAAGCAGGAGTCAAGATCAACTGCTCAGTCAAGGAACACCTTCATAAGCATCAGTTTTTGATTGCAAAGCTGGCAGACACCAGGCCCACCGGCTGTTCCTCACTGGATCCCAGGCTATACAGCAGAAGCCTGGCTTTGGGGGTTGATTAGTCTCTGCCACGGTGGGAAGGAAAAATAATTCCGAATTGAGCTTTTCTCCTAGAAAGAAAAGCTATGACCAACCTAGACAGTGATTTAAAAAGCAGAGATATCACTTTGCCGACAAAGGTCCGTATAGTCAAAGCTGTAGTTTTTCCAGTATTCATGTGCAGATGCGAGATGAGCTGGACCATAAAGAAGGCTGAGTGTCAAAGAATTGATTATTTCAAATTGTGATGCTTGAGAAGACTCTTGAGAGTCCCTTGGACAGCAAGGAAATCAAACCAGTCAATCCTAAAAGAAATCAACCCTGAATATTCAATGGAAGGACTGATGCTGAAGCTAAAGCTCCAGTACTTTGGCCACAGAAGAGCCAATTCTTTGGAAAAGACCCTGATGCTGGGAAAGACTGAAGCCAGGAGGAGAAGGGGACGACAGAGGATGAGATGGTTGGATGGCATCATGGACTCGACGGACATGAGTTTGAGCAAGCTCCGGGAGATGGTGAAGGACAGGGAAGCCTGCTGTGCTGCCGTCCATGGGGTTGCAGAGTCAGACACGACTGGGTGACTGAACAACACCCTGGTAGAGGCAGGATTGCTGCTGGGCAGCGTAACCCACAGCACCAGGCTCAGGAGAAGACGGGAGGAGGACACGAGGCAGACGTGTGTGGACCAGGGCTCAGGGGGTCTCACTTCACTGCATCCTCAGCCCACAGCTGCCTGAACTCTCGCAGCCACTGAGCCAGGAGGGCCTCTGCCTGCCGTGTATGGATATGGGCAGGCCTGCCACCAGTCTCCTCCACAGGCACCTGGGTGGGCCTCGGAGAATTCCTTTCTCCACTGCAGCTCTCATTCACTAAACCAGTGGCTCTCAGACCTGGTGTCCATCAGAATCCCCTGGGAGCTTTTCTATGGAGAGGTCCCGCCACAGCCCAAGAGATTCTGGCTTCATCGGTCTGGGACAGGGCTCTGCTATTGATTGTTTTCGTTCTGTTTATTGTAATCTTCTCTGGCGATTCTATACGTAGCCAGGGTTAAGGACCACTGTACTAGTTTACATGACACCTTCTCAAGGCTTCCACCAACCTGCTTAAATCTACAACTCCTCCCATATGTCTATCTCCCTTCCCTTCTGTATTTGTCTCCATTATATTTTTGCCACTTAATCTATTAGCTACTCTTCTTGTTGATATTTATTATCATGCTTCTGTCTGTTTCTCTCCACTAGAATGTAAAGCCTTTGAAAGAGGAGTTTTGGTCTATTTCATTCAACACCACATCCTGGCCCCTGGTACAATGTCTGGCACACAGAGGAACTGCTCAATGAAATGTGGAATGACTATGAATGAGGACAGGTCACATCCACCTTGCCCTCTGCTCTGTCCATCCCAGTTCCACACACTCACACACCCAGCACAATACCCAGCACACGGCAGGTACCTGTGTTGGCTTCCTAGGGCTGCGATAACGAACAACAACAAGCTGGGTGGTTTAAGACAACAGACATTTATTTTCTCAGTTCTGTCCAGCAGGCAGGAGGCTAGAAGTCTAAAGGCAAGAAATCCAAAGTCAAAGTGTCAGCAGAGCCATGCTTTCTCTGAGACTTTCGATGGAATACTCCCTTGCCTCTCTACCTTTCAGGAGTGGCTGTCAATCCTTGTACGCAACTGTGTCACTCCAGTCTCTGCCTTTCCCTGCAGAAGGCATTCTCTATATGTATCTGGGTCTGCATGACATTTTCCTCTTCTTATAAGGGCACCACATATATTGGATCAGGGGCCCACCCGCTCCTGCAAGCCCTTATCTTAACTTGACTTCACTTCAAAGACCCTATTTCCAACTCAGTTCACGTTCCCAGGTCGGGACTATATTTCTTTTAGTGTTAGTCACTTAGTCATGTCTGATTCTTTGTGACCCCATGGTCTGCAGCCCACCAGGCTCCTCTGCTTATGGGGTTCTCCAGTCAAGAATACTGGAGTGGGTAGACATTCCCTTCTCCAGGGGACCTTCACATTCCAGGGATCGAACCTGGGTCTCCTGCATTTGCCCACAGATTCTTTACCATTTGAGTCACCATCTTTTAGGAGGACACAATTCAACCTACACAATGTCTAATGTATATTTGTAGAATAGAAGAGATTCGTCATAGTTTAAAGCAAGGAAGAAGCAGGATCAGTAACTCCAGTAGCTTGTCCTTCTATCACACTGGGCCTGTTGGGGTCCCAAGCACGTCATCTGAGACACGAGCCTGGGGAACCCTCGGCCTGTCACCCCATAGACACTCAGCAGTGTTCAGAAAACAAATGGTGAAATAGTTACTGAGGAGGCCAGGCAGCTTCCTGGTCAAGCTAGGGGACATCAGGAACAACAGCCATGGGGATGGTGCCTTGGGAAGCCTGAGCCTCCCTCTAGGCCGCTGGGATCTCCTCTTCCATAAAAGAAGTTCTTTCAACAGCTGCTGAGGAATCAGGGAGAGGCAGTGGCCTGCTCCCCTCCTTCCCACGGTGTGACAGTGGCCAGCAGCCAGGCAGGAGGGGGCTCAAAGCAAGACTTGTGACTGGCATGGAAGCTTGGAGTGGTCCCCAGCCCGAGCCCTGCAGCCTGTCCTCCACGTAGATGGGAACACTACCCCCACCCCATGGTCCCCCCAGCTCCTGTCAGAGGGGAAGTCACACTCCTCTGCTGCCTTGGGATGGGGGGGATGAATCTGCTCAGTGTCTGTCACTTCTGGAGGCTCCTCTGGTTTACGAGGCTTACCCAATGGCAGGCTGTCTGTTCTGCTGGCCAAGATTTCCCGATCTGCTCCTTCGTGATTCCGAAGGCCATTTTACAACAGCGTGGGGCCCAGACTTGCACTAAGGTACTAATTCATCGATTAGCTCCCACATGAGAGCTTGTCTTGGCAACGCAACCAGGCCCTCGTGGCCGGTGCGCACAGAAGCTGGGTAGGCCCACCCCGGCTGTGCGTGCCTCCCTAATTGCACACCATCCATCACTCAGGTAGCCTGCCTTCTACTCCAGAGCCGAGAGTGGCCAGGCCTTTCATCCCCATTACTACAAGGCCCTTCCTCGCAGCCTTACCACGTGCATTTTTGGTTAAGCGCGTTCCTTTCCTCTCTGTTGTTCCCTCTTGCTGCCAGCAGACCCTAGGACCTGATGGAGCTGCCGGCATCTGATCCTATTCCTGTGCCGAAACCGCATCCCACAGCACTTCTGAGCAGCCAGGAGTGGAGGGAGGGGGGAGGGGAGTGTCTGGGCGGCAGCAGGAGGGCCCACCCCTCTGAGCTCCAGCGTTCCCCATCTGGCACAGAGAGAGAACTTGAGAAATGCCAAGAGGCAAACCATCTGTCCAGGTGGGCCCAAGAGGAGTGGGGGCCTGGGGAAACAGAGGTCATCAGGTGGGGGCTGGGAAGGGACCACAGCCAGGTCTCAGCCCAACCCCTAGGGTGGTGGGCCCAGCGGGAGCAGAAGGTTCTGGGGAAGCAGGGCAGGAAGTGCCCTGGAGGCCCTGAGTGTGCAGGCTGGGGAGGCCCAGCCACAGGCCAGGGGTCTCTTCTAGACGGAGAGGGATGCCTCCTCAGCATCCACTTGCTCCAAGCCCTGTAACCCAGAGAGCCACCCGGCTCCATGCCGCTTGTAAGATAAAGGAGGGGGTGATGGGCCACCCCCAGGCTCTAGGTGAGCAGCACAATCAACTGTGGTCTTATCAACACTTGGCTGAGAATGAGCACCAGATGACTGGGCATTTCCCGAGGGGCAATGGAGAATGATTAATGCAGGGCGTCAGAATAGGGAGCAGCCAGAGGACCATCTGACTCTGCAGGCTGGGACGGCAAAGGGGGAAGGCCCAGGAGAGGACCTGAGCACCCTGGGTGCACACCCACCTACGGGGAGAAGCTGCCCTGGGACGGCCGTGCCCTCTCTGTTCCCACAGATGGGACCTCTGCCTTCAGAAAGTGTGGGTCCTAAGACAAGCCTGACTACTAGGACTGGGTCCAGGGGGACTGGGGTCAAGGTACGTCCTGGGATCCTCACTGCCAACCGCAGGGTCTTGAGCAGACCTCAGTTCCACCCGCCAGTCCCTTGGCGTCTGCCCCCCAAGCCCTTCTCCCTCCCCAGACAGTGAAGCCCACAGCAGCTGCAGGTCTTCTGTTCCCAGAGTCTGGGGAGAGCTGGGGAGACGCTCCCTGAAGGGAGGGGCCCTGCACCAGGACCTCTCAGTGGTGACAAGACGGGTGCATTCTATTTACTTCCCATGCTGCTTTGATTTCCCAATTTTCCTACAAAGAACACACGTCCTTTGTATAATAAAAACGTTAATTTTTAAAAGATGGAAAATAATTCACATTCTTCCTTTAGACCCTAACTCTAACTCTTTCATCTTGGCCCTAACTCTAACCCTTTCATCTTCACGGTGTCCTCTTTGACTCACTCTGCCCGGAATCAGCCTTCTTGTGTCTGAATTCTTATTAGAATCAGAATCACAAAGCACAACTGATTTCAGTTGTTTCAAAGGCAGCCTGACCTGTCTAACTGGTCAGTGACTCTGCGCCCTGACATCTCTGTCTTCAGTTTCCTCCAGGGCCCCCCATTTTGAGAGGTGTTGGTTCCACCCCCCACTGACCCCCTTCTATGCCCCAGGACAAACTTAGGTCTGTTGTCAAGACCCAATCCCAGGCAAGGATGTGAAGAAATTGGAACCTTTGTGCACTGTTGGTGCAAAGGTAAAATCGTGAACCACTATGGAAAACAGTATTTCTAACTTTTAAAAGTTAGAAATAGAATTACTGAAATTTCCCTGGTGGTCCGGTGGTTAAGAATTTGACTGCCAGTGCAGGGGACACAGGTTCGATCCCTGGTCTGGGAGGAACACACATGTGGGGAGGCAACTAAGCCTATGCGTGACAACTGCTGAGCCCAAGTACCCTGTGCTCCGCAACAGAGAAGCAACTGCACTGGCCCGTGCCCCACAACTAAGTCGGCCCTGTTCACCGCAGCTAGAGAAAGCCGCACAGCGACGAAGGCCCGGCAGCACCAAAATTAGACAGACACAGTCTGTAAAAAGGAAATAGAACGACCGTATGAAACAGCAATTTCACTTCTAGGAATATACCCAAAAATACTGAAAGGAGGGACTCAAGGAGGTATTTGTATACCCATGTTCATAGCAGCACTAGTCATGGTAGCCAAGAGGTGGATGCAACCCCAGAGTCCATCAATGGATGCGTAGAAAAGCATACAAAAAACCTCAAAGAGCCAAAGCAATCTTGAGAAAGAAGAATGGAACTGGAGGAATCAACCTGCCAGACTTCTGGCTCTACTACAAAGCCACAGTCATCAAGACAGTATGGTACTGGTACAAAGACAGAAATATAGATCAATGGAACAAAATAGAAAGCCCAGAGATAAGTCCACACACCTATGGACACCTTATCTTTGACAAAGGAAGCAAGAATATACAATGGATTAAAGACAGTCTCTTTAACAAGTGGTGCTGGGAAAACTGGTCAACCACTTGTAAAAGAATGAAACTAGAACACTTTCTCAGCACTGTTTATAATAGCCAGGACATGGAAGNCTCAACATCACTCATTATCAGAGAAATGCAAATCAAGACCACAATGAGGTACCATTTCACACCAGTCAGAATGGCTGTGATCCAAAAGCCTACAAGCAATAAATGCTGGAGAGGGTGTGGAGAAAAGGGAACCTTGTTACACTGTTGGTGGGAATGCAAACTAGTACAGCCACTATGGAGAACAGTGTGGCGATTCCTTAAAAAATTGCAGATAGAACTGCCTTATGACCTAGCAATCCCATCGCTGGGCATACACACTGAGGAAACCAGAATTGAAAGAGACACATGTACCCCAATATTCATTGCAGCACTGTTTATAATAGCCAGGACATGGAAGCAACCTAGATGTCCATCAGCAGACGAATGGATAAGAAAGCTGTGGTACATATACACAATGGAGTATTACTCAGCCATTAAAAAGAATACATTTGAATCAGTTCTAATGAGATGGATGAAACTGGAACCAATTATACAGAGTGAAGTAAGCCAGAAAGAAAAACACCAATACAGTATACTAACACATATATATGGAATTTAGAAAGATGGTGATGATAACCCTGTATGCGAGACAGGAAAAGAGACACAGATGTGTAGAGCGGACTTTTGGACTCTGAAGTAGAGGGAGAGGGTGGGATGATTTGGGAGAATGGCATTGAAACATGTATACTATCATGTAAGAAACGAATTGCCAGTCTATGTTCAATACAGGATACAGGATGCTTGGGTCTGGTGCACGGGGACGATCCAGAGAGATGATATGGGATGGAAGGTGGAAGGGGGGTTCAGGATTGGGAACTCATGTACACCTGTGGCAGATTCATGTCAATGTATGGCAAAACCAATACAGTATTGTAAAGTAAAATAAAGTAAAAAATAAATTAAAAAAAACACAGGTGTCCAAAACAAAAACAAAAACAAAAACACCCAATCCAAACAAATGAGCCAAAAATACAAAGTTGCCTGTCTCTTATGCACACCAATTCCACACTGGCAATTACGGTGCAGCTGGCTAATGAACCACACTTGGTTAGTAACTTGGGGTAGTCTGATCAGTTAGAACTCTTCAGAGGTGGGACAGCCTCAGAGAAGATTGTTAAGGATCAAAAGTTCATTTCAAAGTTGTTTGTATTATTGCAGCCTAAATCTACTTGGCCTCAGCAGCCCTTGACAGACAACACACAGGTCTTTTGTGACTGTTTGGTTTGGTTTTGGTGGAAACTGAGGCAAGGACCTGCGTTAGGTGCAGACCTAGGACAGTGCACACAGGTCCCAAAGTGACTTGAACTGAAAAAATCCAGAGGAAGCAGAATCTAGGAGGCAGAGGTGACTCTCAGAACATGTCTGCTCTCCCCCTCCCCTCAAGGCCTTAGCCTCCCCGTGGAAGTGGGTCGGGGTTTCGGATCCAGGTGCTTTGTGTGTCACAGGGCATGCTGAACCCAGCGTGGTTATCCTTATTCACCCATGGCCTCCCTGCAGTGTTGCTCAACTCCAGGTGTCAGGAATGGTTCAGCCCATTTCCAGTGGCAGCAAGAAGACAGGAGGCCCAGAGGAAACTGAGAGGCAGGGCACTGAATGACCCCAATACACCACCAACCCACCCTGGAGCTGTAGGGGATGGGAAAATATTCCTGTGACCCAGTGAGTGCTTCCCATGCAGGAGAACGCTGCCAGCCAGAGGGGTGGAGGTTGGGAGGAGGGCAGGGCTGGGTATCCTGGCAAGTGAGTGGCAGGAGAGTGTCTTCACCTTGTGGGATTCCGGATTGGCAGCTCTGACTCAGCCTCCCACTGGCAAGGGTCAGGCCTCCCTTTCGCAAGGGCTTCCACTCTCGGTTGGGCCCTGCCCAGGTTAGGCAGGCAGGAAGCCTGATGTTCCGCACTGACTTTGGGACCAGCTCCCAGGAAGCTGCAAGGGATCCAAGTGGTCTTGGCACCATTTCAAAGGCTGGCTTCAAAATGCTTTATCAGTGGGCTTTTGTACCAGGCCCAGGCTGAGGCTGCATAAGAACATGGAAGATGCCAGGGAAGTCAGAACAGCTTTTTAAAAATAAGGCTCAGACTATAGGCAGGTGCTTCCATACCACTTGGACCTTAGTGAAGGAAAACGCGAACATCAGCCCAGGGGTGGAGAACACAACAGACATCTTCCTGTAGGAAGATGGGGGAATGACTCCAAGAGACATGGGGTGTCAAAGAAAGTCTGGGTCTGCACCTTTTTTGCTTTGACTGTTATGCCGCTTGTCATCTCTGAATGCCTCAGAGCTTGATGTCATATCACATGGTGAATGCCCGCGTGCATGCGTGCTAAGGTGCTTCAGTTGTATCCGACTCTTTGCCACCCAATGAACTGTAGCCCACCAGGCTCCTCTGTCCATGGGATTCTCCAGGCAAGAATCCTGGAGTGGACTGCCATGTCCTCCTCCAGGGGATCTTCCTGACATAGGGATCAAACCCACATCTTGCATGAGAGAAACTAAAGAGGACTAATAGCCAACGGCAGTGTTGATGGCCACTAACATCGGTTCCTTGAAATAAATCTAGAAAACCCAATCACTCTCAGCCTTTATTTTAATGTGACTCACATGACCTTTACCTGCATGATTCACCTCGGTAGACAGTGCCAGATTTTGACACAACTGTCAAATGTGTGCAATTCCTGGGCCCTCATTTCATCTCTTTCTCTCCAGCTTAGCAGCTCAGGAAGAATCCATGTAAGAGTATGATCATTATAGGGTAACCTTGAATTGCTCTAAGTCATTAAAACAGTAAATTCTTTGCAAAACTGAGAATGAAATGAGGTTGCATCTCTTTCGTCAGTTCCATTACTTTGGCTCCAGCTTCATCTGCTCTGCCGTAAGGATGGCCTTCTATCTTTCCCCAGGTCACTTGTTCTGTGATGAACCCAGGAAGTCCAGGTTCCCAGAATGATTATCTGAAATACAACAGTGACTCCTGGTCTCTCTCTTTCTTTTTTTTTGATATATATACAGTCTTTAATATAAACAGTTTATGACAAAAAGCAAGACAATTTTTGTTTAAAGCTGAAGAACTGAGGTTTAGAGTAATTAATTTAAAGATAATCTAATTTGGGATTTGGCATTTATATTTAACATTTCCAAAAATTATTTCAACAATTAGAAGGCTCCTGGAGCCACTGGAGCCACCTCAGATGCATGTCTTCAGCCTGGAGCTCCTCAGTCACTGCCAGACGCAGGGTTCTTGGGTGGCCACCAAAGCCCGAGAGGCCAGACCCACAGCAGCTTGTGTGGTTGCTGCAGTTGCTGCCAGTTTGTAATTCCATGGCCTTGTCTGAGCCTCACAGCCTGTCCTGGTTGCTCCAACTTGCTCTAACCCTGAGTCTTGGGCTTCTCTTGCTGCTGATCCTGGAGTCTGTGGCACAGCCAGGAGCCCTGATGCAGGTCCCACTGGCAATTGTCCTTTGAGCCCAAGACAGGATGGTCCCTGGCCCCTCTCACCACGCTCAGCTAAGGCTGCTCCCCACTGGACCAATGGGGAGCCACTGCCCCTGGGCAGCCTGTGCCAGGACAGCATGTGGGGACAGGTTCCCCTGTCTGCCTGTGGCAGACTGAGGACCACAGCTCCCTTCTCCTCTGCATTGCTATAGCCTGAGCCCACACCCAGTTCCTATCACTGAATGAGTTATGTGTCTTTCAAGGAGACAGACTCCTCAGTCATAACATCCTTGGAATCCATCTTGCAGCCAGGGGGTTGTGATTCGGTCTTTGAGAACTGCTGAACTTGGAGATGTGCCCTCAGCACAAAGGTCTGCTCATCTCCAAACCAAGCCAGGCTCTGACGGCGTCTTCTGTCTTGTTCTCAGAGGACCATGTTGCAGTGGTATCGTGCCGTGACATCAGCCGTGAATATTGGCTGCAGGCTGTGTTAGGGTGCCACTAGCTGCTGTGACAAGCCCCGAGTTCAGTGATTTAACACATTAGAAGTCTGCTTGCCACTCACATAGGAGTCTAGTGCCTGATGCCTAGTCAGCAGGCGGCTTTTTGTCATGTGGCTTTTTCCATCCAAGGACCTGGAAGTCCTCTGCATCTTACTGACGGATGTAGAGAAGTCACATCCTCTTCTTTTTTTATTGCAGTAAAATATACTTTAAATTTACCATTTAACCTTTTTAAAGTATATAGTTCAGTGGCAAGTACATGCATATTGCTTTGTACCATCACTGCTATCCATCTTCAGAACTTTTTCTCTGTTTTTGGCTACACTGCTGGCATGTGAGATCTTAGTTCCCTGACCAGGGATCAAACCCATGCCCTTGCAATGACCATGCAGAGTCTTAACCATTGGGCTGCCAGGGAACTCCCTAGAACTTTTCATCTTCCCAAACAGAAACTCTTTCCCCAATAAGCACTAGCTCCCCATTTCCTGCTACCCCCGGCTCCTGGCAACTATCATTCTACTGTCTGTCTCTGTTATTCGGCTACTCTAAATACCTCATATAAGTGGCCCCTTGTGATATTTGTCCTTTTGTGACTGGATTATTTTGTGTAGCACCATGTCTTCAAGTTTCACCCATGTTGTGGCACCTGTTAGAATTTTCTTCCCTTTGAAGGCTAAATAATATTCCATGGTATGTGTATACCACATTTCGTTTTTCCATTCATCTGTTAATGGACGCTTGGGTTGTTTTAACCTCTTGGCTTTTCACACCCTCTTCTTAACCATCTTGACATGCAAGTGACATCTGTCATTTGATCCCATTCTTTAGGAGAACCTATTATATGGCCCCACCTACGTACATAGGAAGCTGGGAAATGTAATCTCTGGCTGGGCAGCCACTTCCAGAAATAACTCAACCAGGAAGATGAGGCATGATTTGTTGGTGGACAATTAGCTGTCCCTGCCATCCCCTCACCTTTGTATTTCCTAGAACCACCATTTACGGTGGTCCAGGAAAAATGTCATTTTTTTTTTTCCAGCTTCAGTTCCTAACTGGATGAAGGTTTTGAAGTCTCAATGTACTTTCAGCAAAAGCTGTAGTAACATTTGTGAAGTCTTTTGCATTTTTCCATGTCCTTTTCATATGGTGTCATTGTTCTGATTCTGTCTCTATTGTTTTCTCACCAGCTGATGTTTGTAGAGCTCATTCTGCTACAATAAATCCAACAAGTAGTAATTATTAATCTTCACAGCAATACCAGGTTTGATCATCTTCCCCTTGTGTATAAGTGAACATATTGAGATTTGTTCAAAGTTGTGTGTGCTTAGTCGCTCAGTCTTGTCCAACATTTTGCAACCCTATGCACAAGCCAGGTAGTAAATTGTGACTCCATCTGTCTATCTGTACCTCTTGCTTAAGGAGCCATTCTCATGGATTTGAGAAATATCCTTGATGTCCTTCAAAGGACACTTTGAGCTCCCAAACCAAACTCTGCCCCCAGACCATCCTCTTCGCTCTAGAAATGACAGACTCTCTCCTCTAGTACCCAAACTGAGCTCCCCCTGGAGAATGTGGTAAGAAAGGGAGGCAAGATCCTCTCACTCTGGAACCTGTCCTGTGCTCCTGGTCCCCAGGAGCTTCCCAGGACCCTTGGAGCAAAAAAACACAATGTGTCCTGATGCTGCTGCTGTCATGGCAGCAACAACATTCATGAAGGTGCTTCTGTGTTCCAGGCCCTGGGGATGTACGCAGGAATAAGAAATGGTCCCTCCCCTCCAACGACTGCTTTGTCTGACCAGTGAGACAGACATGGGAATGAATGCTCTCGTATCATATGACAAGCGATATAGACAAAGTGCTATGGAAATTTGGAAGAGGGAGTCATTAATTTTGCTTTGTTATGGCAAGCTACAGCAAGAAGGTGACATCAGAGTTGGGTGTAGACAACGGAGAGAGGATTGGGGAGAGCTATTTTAGATAGAAGGGACTCAGCAGGTGTCAAAGAATATGGTGTATTTGAGGATAAAGAGGAGGCACTGTGAGGGGAAAGCATGAGTCGAGACAGGGTGGGGGAAGACTTGAGGAGATTGGGTGGAGCCAGGGGTAAAGGGCCATCATTCTACAGGTGAGGCAAGGAGATTATTAACTGGGGACCAATGCAACCAGAGCCATCTAATACACAGCTTCCTCTGGCTAGGATGAACAATGGGAAATGGAACTGATCACCTGTTTCATTCCAGTCCCATTCATTCCCACAGGGCAGGCCCACCCCAGCCATCCTGTCGTCATCCCATATGCCACGTAACTGGGTCATTCTGGGCAAAGGCCAGAAAAGAGACTGCCCAAGGACATCAGTACTCCCAAAATGACCCCTCCCCCTTGGCCTGTTGGTGAAGAGGAACTCATGACAGGTTTTTTCCCTCCCTAGTTGGCTTATAGGAGGGGATTAAGCTGAATCCCAGGTTGGTTATCTCAAAGCCAGGGTATCTATCCGTTACCTGCAAAGACAGAATTGAAGCCGGGGGTGCCAGAAACACTGTGGCTTCTCCCCTGTCCCATGGCTGAGTGTGAAGGAGGTGGAGAGAGAAGGGAAAAAAGGTGGTGGAGAGAACAGAGAACAGTGTCAGAACCCAGTTCACCATCACGCAGGTACTCACCAGCCCCTCACTCATACTTCCCCACCCCCTTACATTAGGATGGGATCCCCAGACTTCTAAGTAATTTAAAATTAGAAGTGGAAAGCCAAGGGATTCTGGGCTAACAGTGAACCTGTGGTGAGAAATCAAACCCTGAAGGTGGCAGCTGCCCCGCCCAAGAAGCCAAAGCCCTTCTCTCATGGAGGCTGTGGGCCAGCGATGCTTTACTGAGAAACCTGTGCCAGCCTTGAGGGTACAGTGGTGAAGGGGATGCTCTTCCTGCCTTCAGGGCTTCACAGTCTGGTGGCAAAGGCAGGCAGGTACACAGCTCCCAGCATCTTAGGTGCCATGCATTGTGTAAAGTATGATGAATTCTATCTAATCTCTTCAAATGAAACATCTAATCAAGATACTGGGTAATCTGGCCTCTCTTTCTGCAAACTTGCCCTCAGTGGGATCCATTTCCAATATTATGAAAGACATACTATATCATCGTTTGCTAATCATAAATGACACCATGAAATTGATATAAAAATCTATTCAGAAAAACAATTCAGATTCTCTCATCAACATATGCCATTCTATGGCAAAGGCTCTAATTAGTTATTTTATTTTCCTCTCCAATTTTGTTCTAGACTTCCAATGACTTTGTACAGCAAAGTTCTGGATTCCTTCATTCCTCTGAACTCTTCCAGGTCTGAGGCTGTTTTGGTGTTCAACGATGGGGCAGCTGAAACATTCAAAATTCAAGGCAGGGCCCACGATTGGGTTTTGTAAGAAACCATGAGTCTAAGCTGCTGGTTAACATTCCTTAGCAGAACAGATTTTTTAAAGATCCAAGATCTATTTTGAAGGAGTGGAATTGAGAAAGTTAAGAAATGACTCTTGAGAGTCCTTTGGACAGCAAGGAGATCAAACTAGTCAATACTAAAGGAAATCAACCCTGAATATTCATTGGAGGGACTGATGCTGAAGCTGAAGCTCCGATACTTCGGCCACCTGACAGGAAGAGAAGGCTCATTGTGAATGACCCGATGCTGGGAAAGATTGAGGGCAGAAGGAGAAGGTGTTGACAGGGGATGAGATGGTTGGATGGATGGCATCACTGACTCAATGGACATGAGTCTGAGCAAACTCCAGAGACAGTGAAGGACAGGGAAGCCTGGTGAGCTGCATGCAGTCCATGGGGTTGCAAAGAGTCGGACATGACTTAGTGATTAAGCAACAAGAAATGACAATGATAAGGATAAAAGGATCTTTGGATGAAAGTTATAAGAATATGAGTCTGAGATCAAAACAAGGAAAAATTTATCATAGTTGGAACCATCCAAGACTCGTGGAAGTAATGGGTGTTTGTTGACAGAGGCCAAGCAGAGGCATGATGACAGTCAGAGGGTCTTATAGTGGGAGAGATAATGAGATAAACTCTACAGCCCTTTGTGCTGAACTTGAGCCTTCATTCTGCTTTCAGCTGATGGAACAAATCTGGCCTGGCAACATCACCTTTCCTGGGCTCCATTTTATCATTGCTGAGTTGGATAGAGAGAGCAATGGTCAGAGCCCTCACTGACCACTGTGAGTGACCCCCAGACCATTAGCCCTGGGTCTCAAAGGTAAGTGAGCATAGTCTTGGGACCTCTGGATCCTCAGGTCCATCTGATGAATCGGAGATTCCTTTAGTCTTCCACACTGGAGACCAGCCAGGCTGGTTTGTCTTGTTCTAATTATTATTTAGATGACTGTTTGGCTCACTCCTAGGCAAGGTTTAAATCAAGTCAGACCTGTTAATTGAATCAAAGTTATATAATCATATTTGGGCATTTAAGTGCAAAGCAATTATTTCGAGCCCGAGCACCTTATACACAAGGAGGGAGTTCTGTTAAGTGTCGGGAATGTATGCTAATACATGAAGCCTAAGCCCTAAAGTGGAGGGTGGAGCACTCCAGGGCACTCCTGTTTCGATGAGGTTGTTGTAATAGTTATTGCTCTGGGCACATTCTGGGAGGATGCTGGAAACGTCTCAAACAAATGTGACACTGACATTACCCCAGCTTGTCAAACCTATTACATTTGGAACATGTCTTTCTGTAGCATTTGGCTTGGCTTATAAATGCATTATCAAAATCTGTAAGAGGTATTGCCAGCAGCCTTCCCTTGGCCTTTCTGGTCATCAGCATTCCTTCCTCTCTTGACAAATATATGCCATAGGGCTCTGTTAGGCATTTCATTTTTTCACTTGGGCCTCTTTCTAGTTTCCAGTCTCATTCCACAAGCCTCCAAACCTTGCAGTCCTAAAATACTAGCCTCCTCTGCAAAGAGAGAGGAAAACAGGGAGGAGTAAGTAAGGAAGTAAATGAGTTGATGGGGCAGACTAGTGACATAAACCAACCCATCAGGAAGAAGATGCCAGACTCGAGATTGAAGTGTTTGCCCCTAAATGCTCTAAGGTGCGAATATAAACTGATACAGCTGCTATGGAGAACAGTATGAAGATTCCTTAAAAAAAAAAAAAAACTAGAAATAAAACTACCATATGACCCAGCAATCCCATTACTGGGCATACACCCTGCAAAAACCGTAACTCAAAAAGACACATGTACCCCAATTTTCAGGCTTCCCCAGTGGCTCAGTGGTAAAGAACCTGCCTGCCAGTGCAGGAGATGCAGGAGACGTGGGTTCAGTCTCTGGGTTGGGAAGATCCACCAGAGGAGGGCATGGCAACTCACTCCAGTATTCTTGCTGGGAAAATCCAATGGACGGAAGAGCCTGAAATGCCACAATGCATAGGGTCGCCAAGAGTCAGACATGACTGACGTGCTTGAGCGCCAGCACACCCCACTGTTCCTTGTAGCACTGTTTGCAAGAGCCAGGACATGGAAGCAACCTAAATATCCATTGACAGATGTGGTACATATATACAATGGGATGTTACTCGCCATAAAAAGGAACAAATTTGATTCAGTTGAAATGAAGTGGCTGGACCTAGATCCTGTTATACAGAGTGAAGTGAGTCAGAAAGAGAAAAACAAATATTGTATATTAATGCATATGTCTAGATATATGGTACTGAAGAACCTGTTTGCAAGGCAGGAAACAGAGAAAGGGCATAGAGAACAGTCTCCTGGACACAGTGCGGGAAGGAGAGGGTGGGATGAGTTGGGAGAATAGCATTGAAACATATACATTGCGATATGTAAAATGGATAGCTAGTGGGAAGTTGCTGTATAACCCAGGGACCTCAACCCGGTGCTCTGTGACAACCTAGAGGGCTGGGGTGGGGTGGGAGTTGGGAGGGAGGTTCAAGACAGGGGACATATGTATACTGACATCTGATTCACATTGTCGTAAGGCAGAAACTGACACAACATTGTAAAGCAATTATCCTCCAATTAAAAATAAATAATTTTTAAAGAAAAACACTCACCCAGGCCTCACAACCTCAAGGGGGCCTCTAGCCCAGAGGTTCCCTGTACATTCTTCACTCCGTACTTGGAGAGCAAGGTGCCCATTTTCTACCTGGTGTGAGGAAATGAGCTGGCAGGCTTTGGCAAGATAACTCAGCCTGAGAAACAATCAGATATCATTGCTGGAGATCGTGTGCTTGCAGAGGAAAAGGCATTTTCTGTCCTCACATTTTGTTTTTTCTCTAACACAAAAGCATCAGGTGCCTCCGAAGAGAAGCATTCTGGGGAGGGTTTCATCTTCACCACCATCCTAATTAGGGAGCCCCTCTGCCTAGGAATTGCAAAAGCCAAGGAGGTATTGCTCACTAGAGGCGGGGACCTTGCTGCAGGTTTCATTGTCAACACACGGCTGAAGTGTGTCACACATGGGCAGGCATGCTGGTGTGTCCAAAATCAGCCACTAGCCAGAGGACATGGACTTTCAGCAAGACCAAATGGAACAGCAGCTGACTTTTTTCAAATAGGCTTCATTAGACTCACAGAGAACTAACCCTCACCCTGACTTTGGATTCCACTTTTCTTGCCAGGAATTATATTAAATGATTCTATCTGGAACTGAAGGCCTTGATAGACTTTGGTGTGGCTTTGGAGTCTTTTGAGAGTCAGCTGTCAGGACTCCGCCATTCAGACCACCCACAGATCCTCAGGGCACCTGTGACACAGGCAAGCCCATGACCTCTGGCAAGACTATTAACTTTAGGCAGGAAGGTAGGTGTCAGCTTGTCAGAGAAGATCTGAGCAAACACTCCAAGCAAACCCTGCCACATAAGGAGCTCAGTCCCTAAGAAAGAGTCAAGATAAGGGCGACCATCTCGCCTCTAAGAGAGCAGAACAGGGTAAAGGCCACACTCTCTATGTGCTGAGCTCAGGGAAGAATAGGCTCAACTGGGCCCTGCTCAGTCCCTTGAGGGACTTTCAAGGCGAAACAGGTAAGAACACCATCCCTGCCCTGAGCTCTGAGATGGTGGCTGTGAGCCCTCAAGATCCTACAGAGCTGAAGGGTGGCCTACATGTTGCTTGTTGTTCGGTTGCTGTTTCGTGTCTGACTCTTTGTGACCCTATGGACTGCAGCACAGGCTTCCTCTTCCTTCACCCGGAGTTTGCTCAAACTCATGTCCATCCACCCATCTCATCCTCTATGTTGCTTGGCTGAAGGATAATGGATTCAGGCCCAGGTTTAATTGCATCACTCACCCAGAGGGCTCTGATCAGGAGTTATTTTCAGATGACATAGATCCCCATGAGGCACTTGCCTCCTGCTTGTGACACTTTCAAGAGTGACTCTTGCCACATGACTATAGTGACAAATAGAGCTTTCCTCCAGTGATGTCACTGAGAATTCCAAACTTCTCCGAAAGGAATAGGGGTGACTACAAATACAGACTTCTCAGTGTATTTGTGGGCATAAAAAGCAAGCTTAGAATGATGAGTACAGGGAACTTGAAGAGAAAAAGCCTTTTCAAGTTATGAAATCTTGTTGTTGTTATTACTAGTTCAGAATATATTGTGCAGATTGAGTTTCTAAAACAGGAGGTGACCAGATTCAAAATTCAAAGTATTTAAGCGGTGGTTTGGGAGCAGGTGTTTTAAGGAAGCTTAGAGGAAAGAACTGGGGCCATAGGTTGGTGTTCACTTTAATGAAACCTATTTGAAGTGCATTCAGCAGTGCTCAGCAGTGCTCTGAGGTCCTGGGTTTCATATAAGATAAGCATAATTTCTCCTTTTAAGGAAAACTGAGTCTAATTGGAGCTTTTCCTTCCTCTAAGAAAGGAAAACTCCTTATTTCTTAATCTTGTCCATCCTTCAAGACCCAGCGCAAATGCCACCTCCTTCCATAAGCCTTCCATGATTGAGCCTGGCTGGAATTTCCTTTTCTTGCCACTCTCACGGTACTTTATCCTCACCTCTCTGATAACTACTTTCCATTTTCTATAAAGCAAGTTACATACTTGTTTATATTCACACATTTCAAAAGACTGAAATCTTACAGAGTATGTTCTTTGACCACAATGTAATTAAATTGAATAAAATACCTAGATAATTATAAATATTTGACTATTAAATAATATTTAATACTTCTAAATAAATGGATTAAAGAAGCTATTTTAAGAGAAATTAGAGAATATTTAAGTGGAGTGATAAAAAATCAATATTACATTTCCATTTATAAAATTTATAGGGTACAGCACTTAGAGAGAAATCAATAGCACCAATCTGATCATATTAGAAAAGAAGAAAGGTTTAAAATTAATTATCCAAATTTCCACTTTAAAAAGAAAAATAAGGGAATTAAACCCAAGGAAAGAAAGAACAATAAGTATAAAGTGGAAATCAGTATATCAGAAAACAAACTGTAGGGATTTTTAACAAACTTGAAAATTGGTTGTTTGAAGTGTCGTAAAATTTATAAACCCATAGTAAGACTGATCAGTTAAAAAAAGAGAGAGAAAATTCAAGTTACCAATATATGGAATGGAAGAAGGGCCAATCCTGCTGCTGCTAAGTCGCTTCAGTCGTGTCTGACTCTGTGCGACCCCATAGATGGAAGCCTACCAGGCTCCTCCACCCATGGATTTTCCAGGCAAGAGTACTGGAGTGGGTTGCCATTGCCTTCTCCAGGCCAATCCTACAGGCATTAAAATGGTAATAGGGGAATACTATGAACAACTTTATGCCAGTACAGTTGATAACTAAGTGAGATGAACTTTCTTTGAAAAATACAACTTACCAAAATTGACCCAGAAGAAACAGAAGATCTAAATAATCTGTATTTTATAAAGAAATTTAATTAATTATCAGAAGCTTGCCACAAAGAAAAGTGAAGTCGCTCAGTTGTGTCTGACTCTTTGTGACCCCATTTACTATAGCCTACAAGCCTCCTCCATCCATGGAATTTTCCAGGCAAGAGTGCTGGAGTGGGGTGCCATTGCCTTCTGCAGGGTATTGTCCCCACCTAGGGACAGAACCTGGGTCTCCTGCATTGCACACAGACGTTTTTACCATCTGAGCCACCAGGGAAGCTCCCTATGCCTAGATGATTTCACTTGTGAATTAGATTCATTTAAGGAGAAAAATACTATAAATCATGCACAAACTGTTTCAAAAAGAGAGAAGAAGGGAAAGTTTTAAAATTCATTTAGGAGATATGCATAACCCTACTATCAAGACCTGATAAGACATCTAAAGAAATGAAGTGATAGACCAATATACTTGTGAATATAGACACAGAAATCCTCAACAAAATATAAGCAAATGAAGTTCAGCAATACATAATAATAATAATGCATTGTGACCAAATGGAATTTGTCCCCCAAATATATACAAAATGCACAAAACTCCTCTTTTGTAAGTTTTATTTGAACTTTTAAATGTTATGGACATATTTCATTATATTGGTTTCTAGCATCTATTAAGAATAAATCATAGCACCTATTAAGAATAAATCATAGGAGTACATAAAGCCTGTTTCACAATTTTTGTAATTTCTAATCTATAGTTATTTAAGAGGGCTTCTCTGATAGCTCAGAGTAAAACACCAAACTAATGAAAAATTAGTTCAAGAACAATCAAGTTCAAGAACACCATAACAAATCTTTATTGTAACCTGTGCTTGAATGAAGTATCACATTTCTTGTGACATCAACTCTATTCCAAAATTGAAAAACCATTTAAATATGCGTTTGAAACATACATACTGAACAATACTTACACATGTATGAAATAGAATTGTTTTCCCAAAACATGTTTTTTTTTTTCATTATTTCCCACATCAAATCCTAATTTTTAAATGCCTTTTAGTTTCAAGTGTTCTATCTTTATAAAATAAAATCTGAAATTTTAATATTTTATTTCTTGTTGAAAAATAATTTTCTAGCCATGACTCAGAGAGGGGGAAAGTGAATGCAGGTCCAGCCTGCTGACTTCCATAGCAGAGCCTCCAGGACAGCAATCTCCCACCCCATATTCCCCTCTGAACTGGTTCCCTGAAGAAGTGAGAGTAGTCTGTGGAGGCATCTCTATGATCTGGTGTTGGTAGAGTTGGGGGAGATGGGAATGGGCCTTGTATTTGTGGTTAAGGAGTTGGATGTCATATTCCAGGCAAAAGAGAGTAACTAAGGCTTTTAATAGGGAGAAACACCATTAATCTCTGTGTAGCAAGGTACCATATTTCATCCAGTCTAAGGTACTTGATTGTGTAAACCACCATTATTATAAGTACCTCTAAGAGGGACTTCCCTGGTTGGGTTAGTGGTTAAGAATCTGCCTTGCAATGCAAGGGATGTGGTCAGGAAACTAAGATCCCACATTCCACAAGCCACAGGCAACCAAGCCTTTCTTTGCTGAACCCTCATGCCACAACTAGAGAGTCCGGGCGCCATAACGAAAGATTCTGCATGGTGCAACTAAGACCTGATGCAACCAAATAAATAAATGAGTGAATTTTTTTTAAGTACCTCTAAGAAAGAGAAAAATGGAGCTCAGAGAGATTAAGTCACTTGCTCAAGGTCACACAGGTAGAAGCTGGACTTTTAATTCAGATAGTCTGTCTCCTGAGACAGCACTCTTTACTGCCACACTATTATTCACACTCAAAAAAGGAGAAGGGGGTTGCCAATGCAGTAGGGATGTCAAATAAGATTAGGTCAAAGCTTGGCACAGGAACAGTTTGTAAAGGGAGTGGTATGGTGGGCAGAAACCAGACAGCAATGGGCTGCAGAGAGACTGGGTGTGAAGAAGTAGAAACACCACTGTGGACCTCTTTCATGAGGTATGGCAATGAAAAGGAGTTGGTGGTTGGCTTTTTAACATTTTTTTTAGGTTGGGAGGGAGTTGGGCAGTCTTACTGGTTAAGGAGAGGGAGCCAGGGTGGAGAGAAAATAATCGGGTCTGGGAAGTCTGCAGAGGTAACAGAAATGGGATCTGGAGTGAAGGCAAAGCCTGGAGGAGATGGGACACATCCTCTTAGGCTGAGCATAGGAACCTGGATTCCTGTGTCTGGAGATGCTGGTACATTTATGGGAGCAGGAACCTGAGGGGCTCAGATGCTCTCTTCTTGGTGGAACAGGTGGTGAGGCCATCAGTGGACAGTGAGGGAAACAGGACATTGAGGATGAGGTGCTTTGGTGTGATGACTACGGAAAAGGAGAAGGAAAGGGCCATGGAGAAGAGCTAGACCCCGCCTTCCCCCAGGATGTTCTCCAAGACTTCAGCTGTATTACACATATACAACTAATTCCACAAAACGGCCTCTGCCCCCAAATGCCTGACTGCTCCTGGCCCATCTCATCCTGAGAGGAATAGTTCACATCTCACTTGTAGGAATAGGTTGAGGACATGCATGGCTGGTGCTGTGGCATTAGTGGAAAGCAGGTTTGGGTCCTTTCTTTATGTGGGGTGATGAGAAAAGAGTGTAGGTTCTGGATTCCTGGATTGAATCCTGGTCCCACTATGCCCCAGCTGTGTGACTTTTAGCAAGTTACTTAACCTCTCTTTTTCAACTCCTCATCTGTACAGCAGGGATAAAAATAGTGCCTATCTCATAGGATTTTTGTGAAGATTGAGTTTATATATATGAAACATTTTAGAACTCTACCAGACACATAATAAGTGCTCAAAAAGTGTTAGCTATTACTATGTGATCCTATTCTGATCTCTTACCTTGGTTGGCCTTGAAAGATGCCAAGAAAAGTCTGGCTGAGGCTCTAAGGGGCCAGTAACTCATTGAAAGGCACTAGAAGTCATTTATTTCTTTAACCAGCCAATGTGGATTTTTCTCTAGCAAGTGTCCCATCAATTATTTTCCAGAGATAAAGAAGGAGAGGCTTGAACTCACTTCTAAGGACTGATTGTATTGCATTGGTAACCCTTAAGATGCCATTCACCAATGTTTCAGAAAATTAGTTCTGAGAAGCATTAAGAGCAGTTGACTAGACGGGTGGAATGGGGTGGGATATGGGAGGGAGGGGACATATGTATACCTATGGCTGATTCACTTTGATATATGGCAGAAACCAACACAATATTGTAAAGCAGCTATCCTCCAATTTTAAAAATAAATTTTTTTTTTTTAAAAAGAGCAGTTGACATTTTTCTTGGTTCTTTCAACCAGGGCTTGCCTGGAAATCTTAACTGTTTGCAAGTTCACATCTTATATTCGTGAAAACTCTTCCAGATAAGTGACAGGAAAAAAAAATTGCTTTAGCAAATTGTATTCATCTTAATACACATAACTGAAAAGTCAGGAGTGTATTTGGTTGGTACTCAGGCATAACTAGACCCAGTAGTTCATGTGATGTCATCAGCCCTCGGTTGCTTCACAGCCTTTGGCTCTTTTCTTTTTTTTCTGTTGCCATTCTTCAGGCAGTTTCCTTTTATACAGTGGCCTCCATAACTCCAGGCTTACAGGTTCCCAGTTTCATGTCTTGCAGAAAGAGAGAATATTTTCCTTGTTATTCCAGCAAACATTCTAGAATTAATTCTGAATTTTACTAATGTGGGTCATAAGTTCATCCCTGAACCGGTTGCTAGGACTCGGGCCATGAAATACACTGATCCGCCACACCGCATGGAAACAAACCAACAAATATGCCCATACATGAACACCCTGTCTAGGGTCATTGCCCCCGGAAGCACCGCCCAGCACTCCAGGTGCTGGGAAACTAACAGATTTTCAGGTAAAGCTCTGTATTTATCCATTTCCCAAGAGCTATTCTGACCTGAGCCTCACTTCCATGTGTGCTGAGAGGGGACACAAGTTTCTTATTCTTCTGACATTATATATAAAGATATAGGGCTTCCCAGAGTTGTCTCTGCCCCTGAAATGTAAGCATGTGTGAAGCAGACACTGTCAACACCCCTACAATATTTCCCAGGGCCTCTACCACTGTGTGAACGCTGGCCAGATCTCCCGATGCACTGGGCTTTCTCTGGCACCAGGAGCCTGCTAGATAGGAGGCCATGTGGCTGATGACAGGCCAGAAGTTTCAGAGAGCTGGAACTTCCCCCAAGCTCCAGAGCAGCCCTCCAATGGATGATGCGAATTGGTGTAGAAGCAGCTACTCAGGTGGGATAACTCCGAGGTGACTTTGCTGTGTGGACTCCAGAGTTGCCAGTGGGCTTAAGCCTCAGTTAGCCTTGTTGCTATTTGGTTTTAAAATATCCCCTTCATGGGACTTCCCTGGTGGTCCAGTGGGTAAATAAATCAATTTGTTGTTTAGTCACTAAGTCTGTCGACTCTTTGGAATGCCATGGACTATAGCCCACCAGACTCCTCTGTCCGTGGGGTTCTCCAGGCAAGAATACTGGAGTGGGTTGCCATTTCCTTCTCCAGGGGATCNAGTGGGTAAATAAATCAATTTGTTGTTTAGTCACTAAGTCTGTCGACTCTTTGGAATGCCATGGACTATAGCCCACCAGACTCCTCTGTCCGTGGGGTTCTCCAGGCAAGAATACTGGAGTGGGTTGCCATTTCCTTCTCCAGGGGATCTTCCTGACCCCAGGAATTGAACCCCTGTCTCCTGCATTGAAGGCAGATGATTTACCAACTGAGCTATGAGGGAAGCCCCATGGAGTATTATTATAGGTATTATTAACCCCATTTTAAAGATAAGAAAATTGAGGCTCTGTGAGTTAAGTGACTTTCCCAACAACAACAATGGGTGTGTAGAAATATGGGGAAGTATAATCAGAAATTTTAGGGTTGAATTAACTTGTAGATAAGATTGATAATAACCAGTACAAAAACTAGAAGGGATGTTTATATCAAAGATTCCTTTTAAAGTTCTGTTAAAACACTAGTGAAATCACAGAAGCTTAAAACATTCTTTCACTATTATAGTGATTTTTCAATGAAAAAAGAGATTTGAAAAAACACTTTGAATCTTTCTGTGCACCTCCCAAACCAGCCCCTCGTGACTCAGCTCAGCCTCTTTCACCTCACTCTGCTTTTCTCTTTCCCAGCCTTCAGATCAGATTAGATTGCTTATCTAGTTTCTCCTATGATCTTACATCCTCCAAATATACACACACCCTGTTTTTGTGAGATGAGGCCTCTTTTTTGGAGTGTCAGCTCTTGGCTTAGTAAGCCTTGCTCTGATTTGATAATTTTCTGCTTTACGCTCGTAAAAACTACTGGGACATTTATAGTTCCACATAAATAAAAGCATCAGCACCTTGCTGCAGAGATGGGCTCCTCCCACCTCTAGTGTGTGAGTCTGGCTTGTGTAGCCCAGTGTAGAGGTCTTCAGAAATCTCTAGCCTCACACAGAGACCAACATGGCCCCTTGGCACGTCAGTTTCTGAGAAGAGGACAGTGGCCATGCCACTGGCAAACCTCTGTTTTCCAGGTTGACTTTGCCCATTTGTCATCACAGATATGAGTTCAGCTGTTGTCATGAAGATCTGATATAACAGAGGCTTAAACCAGGCAGAAGATGATTTTTTTTCTCCCCTAAGCAATCCAGGATGTATAAAACAGCTCCATCCTGTCAGGGACCTAAGTTTCTTCTATTTTGTTACTTTGTTAAATTTCAGTTTCCTCATCTATGAAGTGAGAGTGGTAATGATGACATAATAGTGTTTTCTCCTCAGCATTGTTGAAGCTTAAGTGGGCTATTATGTGAAAATTTGAGGCTTTATATTTATATAGGACTTAAATTTGTATAAATTATATTTGAATTTACATATTAAATGTGATGCTTAAATGAGTTGCTATGTGGAAAGTGCTAAGAAAGTGCTGTGTGCTAAGTCGTTTCAGTCATGTTGGACTCTTTGAGACCCCATGGACTGTAGCCCACCAGGCTCCTCTGTCCATGGGATTCTCCAGGCAAGAATACTGGAGTGGGTTGCCATGTCCTTCTCCAAGGGATCTTCTTGAACCAGGGATTGAACCCTCGTCTGTTTTGTCTCCTGCACTGGCAGGTGGGTTCTTAACCACTAGCACCACCTGGGAAGTGCTAAGAACAATGTCTGCCATACAATAGGAGCTTTATACATAGATATCTATGTATATATTAACAAGGTGTCGGACACGACTGAACAACTGAACTGAACTGAACTGAACTGATGCTGCTGCTGCTAAGTCGCTTCAGTCGTGTCCGACTCTGTGTGACCCCATAGATGGCAGCCCACCAGGCTCCCCTGCCCCTGGGATTCTCCAGGCAAGAACACTGGAGTGGGTTGCCATTTCCTTCTCCAGTGCATGAAAGTGGAAAGTGAAAATTGAAAGTGAAGTCTCTCAGTCGTGTCCGACTCTTAGAGACCCCAGGGACTGCAGCCTACCATGCTCCTCCGTCCATGGGATTTTCCAGGCAAGTATACCGGAGTGGGGTGCCACTGCCTTCTCCAGAACTGATACTAACGTGTATGTATTAACTAGTATAATTATTACGGAGGCTTTTCTTTCTGGTGTGTGCATGAAGTGGTAGTGACGGTGAGGTGATGCTTGGGGAGTGGTGGTGGTGCTGATGGTCCTAACGGTGATGGTGGTGGTGATGATAGTAATAGCGGTGGTGGGAGAGAAGGAATCAGCTGGTATAGGTCCTCATATGTTGTTGTAAAGACTTCAGAATTTATTCTGAGTATAATTGGAAATTGATGAAGCCTTTTGAGCAAGAGAGTGGAATAAACTGATTTATAACTTCAGCTGCTCTCTTTGGCTGCTGTGTGCTGAATAGACTGAGGAGGACCAAGAGCAGAAGCAGGGGGCTTAGTCAGGAGGCCCTGCAGGGGTGTGAGGTGGCTCAGACCCGAATGCTAGTGAGAGAGATGGTGACGGCAGTCAGATTTCACCCAGAATGGGTCAAGCTCACTGGGCCATCACATGGTCTTTGCACGGCTGTTCCCGAAGCCTGGAAAATTCTTCCCACAGAACATCCTCTGGCTCATCTCCATCCCTTTATTCATATCTTTATTCAAATATCGCCCCCTCCCAGGGGCCTCCTCTGACTGTCCTAGCTAAAACACAGTTTCTTTATAGAACTTACCCAAAATCATGTGATTTTTTCCCCCTTTTTTTGGCTCAGTTACTTATCTCTGTCAACACCCCCTCCCGCTACAGGGAGAGATTCCGCAGGACCAGGGACCTACTTATTTAACCTGGCCACTGGCATATATTAGGTGTTCAGTAGATACTTGTTGAATGAATAAATAAGTAAAAGTTCAAAGCACTGGTAAGAAGGTTGGAAAGCATCACCTCCAGAGGCAGCTGCACTCACCGGAAGGAGTCACTGTGTCAGCCACCCTGCTGGGTAGGAGTAGAGAAGAAACGTAGACGGATTCAACTTAGCTCTGAGGTCAGGCTTTTCTGACTTACTTATTCATACCTCACCTCATTCCACAAAGGATTAAACATGGCTTATAGGAAATGCACGGTGTGTTAGTGAAATGTAAGTGCAAAATGAAATTAGGACGAGGGAAAGCACCAATCAGAATAGGCTGATGGATTTCCCTGGCAGTCCAGTGGCTAAGCACACTCATAATGCAGGGGGCCTGGGTTCAAACCCTAGTCAGGGTACTAAACCCCATATGCAGCAACTAAGAGCCAGCCCAGTCCAAGAAGTAAATAAATTTAGAAAAAATAAGGTTTCTAGATGATAAGGTATTATACACTTGAGATATTTGGGTGGCAAATGTATCTCTGAGTTTGCTGGTGGCCGAAAGCAGAAAGCACAAAGCTTCCTGTGAAACTGGGCAAGGACACAGAAAGGGAGGTTGGCTGAGGCTGGGGGGAGTGTCAGTAGTTCACTGTGGGCCCCTTTAGAGTGGCTGTGTTGGTGGAGCCAGCATTACATTTCCTCTTACTCCAATATTTTGGGGAATGGAGAGGAAAAGAGGACTGGCAGGCAGGAGTCATTTTGAAAATCTAGCTCTGTGCATGGCGTCACCTCCTGTTTTATTCACTTCTCCAAGTTGGGCCTCAGCAGACCCAGTTGATGGACCCTCTTTGAGAACTCAGGCCTTGTCAGCTACCTCACTGTCCTCCTGTGAGAGACACATCATCCATATTCTACTTTCTGGATGAGTGATAATTTGGAGACACTCTAGATGGTTATGCTTTATTTTATTGTATTGATTTATACATCTGTATTGATATGTCTGACGTAAACTCCAGCAGAAGCTGAGGCTCCCATTAGCCTTCAGTTGGTTAATTGCTTTGGAATGTGGCAAACAGTAGGAGTCTAATTCCTTTTGTGAATTTCATTCATTACACAATAGTCATTGTTCCAGGAGCAGAGTTACTCACCAGAGTGAGCTAAATGGCCTATCTGGACAGGTCTATTTGGCAGTCAGTCATCAGGCAGCTGTGACTGCCCCTGGTTTATTGGTTTCTGACTTAATCTCGATTGTTTCTCCCTTAGCACTGATGCTGGCAAACAAGCCAAGGGACTCTCAGCTCTTAGAAAACTAATCAACTCTTTCCTAGGGAGCTGTAACACGGAGGCTTTGACTTCCACTCTAGCAGCTAATCCTGAGTGGACCCTGCATACATCTGAGGTGCCTCAGAACATAGTTGTAAATCACAGGTGATGGAAACAGCCCCAAGTCCATCAGTAGGAAAATAAGCTGTGAATTCTGTTTGTAGAACAGAATACAAAAGAATAAACAGAATCATCTCAGTAATTAAAAAAAAAAAACAACTGCTGAAATACAGGCACTCCTCACTTTATTGTGCTTTGCAGATATTATATTTTTCACAAACTGAAAGTTTGCAGCAACTCTGTGTTGAGCAAGTCTATGAGCACCATTTTTACAAGAGTGACTGCTCATTTTCTCTCTGTGCCACAATTTGATAATTCTTGTCATATTTCAAATGTATTATTATTATGCCTTTTTGTTATTATTATCTGTGATCAGTTTGGTGTTACTATAACAGTTTTGGGGTGCTGAAAACTACACCTACATAAGAGAAAATAAATACTGTGTGTGTTCTGACTGCTCCACCAGCCAGCTGTTTCCCCTATTTTGTTCACTCTCCTCGGTCTCCCTATTCCCTGAGACCCAACAATATTGAAACTAGGTCAGTTAATAACCCTACCATGGCCTCTACATGTTCAAGTGAAAGGAAGAGTCACACATCTCTCACTTTAAATCAAAAGGTATGAGTGATTAAGCACAGAGAGGAAGGCATGTCAAAAGTTGAGATAGGCCAAAATCTAGGCCTCTTGCACCAAACAGTTAGCCAGGTTGTGAATGCAAAGGAAAAGTTCTCAAAGGGAATTAGAAGTGCCTCTCCAGCAGAACCTGTGGGCTTTCCCTCTCCCTTCTAGCTAACCCTGGTTGTGGTCTCTCCCTCTACATTCAGTCATCCCACTGCCAGGACCAGACCAGATGCCAGAACCGCTGCAGATGCTCTCAACACAGGGAGACAGTGTTTTCCTACCAACCTTAGACCCAGACAAGTGAGGCCCTGATCCTCCATACCCATGCTCCCCTGCTTTGGAATCTGTTTTTCTAAAGTTGGGATGGTTCCTGGGACCTGTGGAGCCCTGGGAAGGAGGCCTGGTGAGTGACTTACTTTTGCAGGGTCAGTGCAATTTGTTTTCTGGGATCACAAAAGATCGGGCCACCAGAATGGGGTGAACACATTGATTTGGGGAGATTCTCACTCTTGTAGGACTAAGGACAAGGTTGAGGTTTTGGGGTACCCGTGGCCAGACCTGGGCTTGAGCTATGCTCTGACTCTCACCCATGTGTGTTCCCACTGTGGAGTCACTCCCAGTGTAAACACCCAAGGGCAGCAGGCGTGTCAGTGGGATGTCCTGTACCCTATGGCACACCTCATCACTGTTACCCCACCTCTACCACAGGCTCCAGGCCATGTGTAAGACCGTCCCTGGGGTGGCCTTGTCTGTCTCCTCCAGGGGTTTAGGAACAATTGCTCTGCAGTGCTAATGAGCCTTTCTGACTGATCTCATACTCGCTCAGTTAGTCTTCAGCCTTGCTGGACCAGGACAAGGACTGACCGCTTTGTACGAAACGGTTGGATCTTCTGGCTCCATCACTGGTCCCTCAATTATCATCTCTACTCGGGGAGTGTTTAGTAGTCAGGGATGCTTTCTTTTTTTTTAATTAAAAATTTTCTTTTACTTTTCCATTATGTTTTATTAGAGGATATTGAATATAGAAGGCAATAGCACCCCACTCCAGTACTCTTGCCTGGAAAATCCCATGGACGGATGAGCCTGGAAGGCTGCAGTCCATGGGGTCGCTGAGGGTCGGACACGACTGAGCGACTTCACTTTCACTTTTCACTTTCATGCATCAGAGAAGAAGATGGCAACCCACTCCAGTGTTCTTGCCTGGAGAATCCCAGGGACGGGAGAGCCTGGTGGGCTGCTGTCTCTGGGGTCGCACAGAGTCGGACACGACTGAAGCGACTTAGCAGCAGCAGTGCTATGTGAGAGGACCTTGTTGTGTATCCATTCTATTTATAATAGTTTGCGTCTGCGAACTCCCAGCCCTCCCTTCCCAGGCCCCTCCCTTTGGCAACGACAGGTTGTTCTCTGTGTCTGTGAGTCTGTTTCTGTTTGGTAGATAAGTTCATTTGTGTCGTATTTTAGATTCCACATATAAGTGATATCATATGGTATATGTTTTCCTCTTTCTGACTTACTTCACTTAGTGTGATAATCTCTAGGTCCATCCATGTTGCTGCAAACAACATTATTTCATTCTTTTTTTGAGTAGTATTCCATTTCCATTCGCCTTTATCCATTTATCTGTCAATGGACATTAAGATTGCTTCCATGTCTTGGCCACTGTGAACAGTGCTGCTATGAACATAGGGTGCATATATCTTTCCAAATTATAATTTTGTCTGGGTATATGGTCTGGAGTGGGATCGCTGAATCATATGGCAACTCTATTTTTAGTTTTTTGAGAAATCTCCATACTGTTTTCCAAAATGGCTGCACCAATTCACACTCCCACCAACTCTGTGTGTGTGTGTGTGTGTGTGTGTATACACAGTGTAGTAGGGTTCCCTTTTCTCCACACCCTCTCCAGCATTTGTTATTTGTAGACTTTTTAATGATGGCCATTCTGACTGGTGTGAGGTGGTACCTCATTGTAATTCTTACTTGAATTTCTCTAATAATTTACAATGTTCAGCATCTTTCCATATACCTATTAGCCATCTGTATGTTTTCTTTGGAGAAATGTCTGTTTAGGTCTTCTGCCAATTTTTTGATTGGGTTGTATGGTTTTTTGTTACTGAATAATATGAGCTGTTTGTATATTTTGAAAATTAAGCTCTTGCCAGTTATATATTTGCAAATACTTTTTCCCAGTCTGTAGGCTGTCTTTTCATTTTGCTTATGGTTTCCTTTGCTGTTAAAAAGTTTTAGTTTGATTAGGTCTCATTTGTTTATTTTTGCTTTTATTTCTATTGCCCTTGTAGACTGATCCAAAAAAAAAAAGGTTGGTACAATTTATGTCAGGGAATGTTTTGCCTATGTTTCGTGGAGTTCTTCATAACACTTCTAGGAGTTTTATGATGTCATGCTTTAGATTTACATCTGTAGGCCATTTTGAGCTTACTTTTGTGTATGGTGTGAGGGTGTCTTCTAACTTCATTGATTTACATGTGGCTGTAAACTTTCCCAACACCTCTTGCTGAAGAGGCTGTCTTTAAGGATGCCTTCTCTTGAAAGAGGTTACATTCTAGGAAGGCCGTGACTTCAACTAATGAGTTTAAGAGAAGACAAGATCAGAAAATATGTTTCTATGCTTTCACTATGAAATTCTTATAAATGTTAATAATTCAACATGACTAGAAAGGCTCAGTAGTAAGGAATATGCCTGCTCATGCAGGAGACATGGGTTTGATCCCTAAGTCAGGAAGATCCCCTGGAGAAGGAAATGGCCACCTACTCCAGTATTCTTGCCTGGGAAATCCCATGGACAGAGGAGTCAGGCAGGCTANAATTCAACATGACTAGAAAGGCTCAGTAGTAAGGAATATGCCTGCTCATGCAGGAGACATGGGTTTGATCCCTAAGTCAGGAAGATCCCCTGGAGAAGGAAATGGCCACCTACTCCAGTATTCTTGCCTGGGAAATCCCATGGACAGAGGAGTCAGGCAGGCTATAGTCCATGGGGTCGCAAAAGAGTCAGACAACTGAGTGACTAAACAACAAAAAGACAAATAACTGTTTACATTTATCTGCATACTCAGAATAAGACTCCCACTTGTGGTCATCATCAAGGGAGCACAGAACCGGCTTTGAAAGAATGACTGGCGGATGGTGACATGATGGATGATGCAGCATCGTGAATAAAGATATAACCAGTATCAACAGTTTTAGGGAACTGCAGAGGCAAGAAACCTATACTGTTTAATTGCAAAGGGTTCCAAAGTGCCATGGTACTGTGAGAAACAACAGTGTTGGCACCTTTTTGGGTGCTCGGACTTTACAAAGAATCTTCAGGTGCACAGATTTACTGATTGAAGAGTAAACAGACACAGAAGTACTTCTTTCCTACGCATTATTCTAAATATTCATGGATAAATGGGTATATGAAATACAGACCTGTTAATTCAGTGGTACGTTTTTAAGCCATATGTTTTCTATAGACAGAGACTGCTAAGGGTGGCCCTGGTGCCTCCTCTTATCTGTGCCAAGCTGGTTTCCTTGGTTCAAGAAGCAGCTGCCCTCAGCCAGGTCCCCAAGTCTCTCAGGAAACCATTCTCCTCAATTCTTGCAAGTGCTTCTCAGCACCAGAAAGCCCATTCTGGTGGTGATAGTCCCCAAACCAAGGAGTGTGCGTGTGTGCTTTGTTGCTCAGTTGTGTCCAACTCTTTGCAACCCCACGGACTGTATAGCCCACCAGTCTGCTTTGTCCATGGGATTCTCCAGGCAAGAATACTGGAGTGGGTTGCCATACCTTCCAGTTCCAGTTCAGTTGCTCAGTCGTGTCCGACTCTTTGAGACCCCATGAATCGCAGCACGCCAGGCCTCCGTGTTGGCCTGGTGTGCTGCAGTTCATGGGGTCACAAAGAGTCAGACACGACTGAGCAACTGAACTGAACTGAATTGAAAACACATTCTATGGGCACCTCAGCATTTTGAAAAGCCTCCTACAAATGGACTCAAAAGCATTTCTGATTCTCTTTCCCTTTCCATCACCTCCTCTTGGCACATCCATTTTAGAAAGTCAGGTTGGTAATTATATGTGACTTTCCCAGTAAGAGATCTCCTTTTGGCCAATATGTGGTTAGCAATGAGGACAAAATGGATAGGGGTTATAGATAATTTTAGAGAATGTAGAATTCTGCCCTGAGCATTTCTGGATCACACTTCTTTCTTTAAGACCAACCCCAGTCCAGCTTGATTGCTACAATCTCCAGGTGTCACCAAGGTAAATTGTGAGCCTAGAGGATTCAACTTAATTCTGAATCAGCTGTCTAGATTACATTCTTGAATTGACAGGACACCAATCATAAGGATATTGACTACTGAGTTGACTATATTGTCAACCAGGCCTGTTCCAGTATCCAATGTAAATAAACTTGTGGGCCATAAAGGCTTTCTGTATGTATAACATACACTTTCATCCCTCTTGCATCTGACCATTCCAAATTAAAGAGGTGGGTCTGTGGTGAATTTTTTAAGATAATATTAGTTTTTCTGTAATGAGAAAAATTTTGTGATATTAATAGTACAGGACAGTAAAAACTTTGGCACCTGGAAAAGTAGTATCACAAAAATTTAAATAAATGGGAAGATTTGCTCTCAGTAATAATCTATCTTTTCACAGCAGCCTCCTGGAACCTTCTTAATGAACAAAAAAGCCCTGTCGATTCCACCACCTAACCCAGTGATGTGTGTGGTCAGGGGCCCATCTAGATTCTAACTCCAGTCACTGGAGGGGAGTAGTGGGGACAGAAGTGTGGATTGATGGTATAGAAAGGGAAACACAACAATCATCAGGAAATAGCCGCCCTGTCTTCATCCTCTTTCTCTATAACCCTCAACGTTACCTTAGAGCCTTACCCTGCCCTCCCCAGTCCCAATTTCACTGTCTTAGCTAAAATTCTGGGCGTCTCTAGTGGCTCAGATGGTAAAAAAAGAAAAAAAAAACTGCCTTCAATATGGGACATCTGGGTTTGAAAGATCCTCTGGAGGAGGACACGGCAACCCACTCTGGTATTGTTGCCTGGAGAATCCCTATGGACAGAGGAGCCTGACAGTCTACAGTTCATGGGGAAAGAGCCAGACACAACTGATCAACTAAGCACAGCACACAGCACATAATACAAATGAACATTTTTACAAAACAGAAGTAAAGTCACAGATGTAGAAAGCAAACTTATGGTTACTAGAGTATAAGAAGAGGAACAACTTGGGAGATTGGGATTGATGTATGTATACCTCTATATATAAAAAGCTGCCACTACTAAATTGCTTCAGTCATGTCTGACTCTTTGCAACCCCATGGACTATAGCCCACCATGCTCCTCTGTCCATGGAATTCTCCAGGCAAAAGAATACTGGAGTGAGTTTCCATTTCATCTCAAGGTATCTTCCCAACCCAGGAATTGAACCCAGATCCTTCAGCTACTGCATTGCAGGTGGCTTCTTTACTGCTCAGTCACCAGGGAAGCCTTTATACAAAATAGGTAAATGATAAGAACCTACTGTATAGCACGGAGAACTCTAATCAAAACTCTGTAATGATCTATAAGGGGAAATAATTTTGGTTATACATATACGTATATGTATGTATATGTATATGTATAACTGAGTATACATTTGTATATGTATAACTGAGTAATTTTGCTGTACACATGAAACTTATACATTGTAAATCAACTATACTCCAATAATATTTTTTAATACTCTATTGCAGATTTCCTAAAATATTATAAGAACCTTGAATTCAGTACTGCTGTGTTGGCCATCACTGACCAGACTGGTCTCATCATGATTTAATTGTCATTCTCCTCATCCTTAAGTAGAAATCTACCAAAAACAGGTACTGAAGAGCCCAGACATTGCATTTCCAACACAAAATACATGTAAGTACCTTTCCATATTCCTAAGTCTCCATTTCTGAAAGCATTAGTCAGATTTTCTTTGAGGCAGAAGAATTGCTCCCAGTTGGTACTATACACTAACTGTACAAATTATGCTGTTTCCCTTAACTAAGTCTCCTCAAAAACAAAGACTAGAATCAATTATTCAAACTGAATATGAAACCCTAAAGTTTATGTCAAGGTCACCTTGATTAATATAAGTCACATTTTGAAATCCCCAACAATTTTAACAGCATTTTTTTTCCCCTAT
>SJYX01018610.1:135523-190619 GCA_006410675.1 Oreotragus oreotragus | reverse complement strand
TATCTCTTCTTGCTATTCTTTGGAACTCTGCATTCAGATGCTTATATCTTTCCTTTTCTCCTTTGCTTTTCGCCTCTCTTCTTTTCACAGCTATTTGTAAGACCTCCCCAGACAGCCATTTTGCTTTTTTGCATTTCTTTTCCATGGGGATGGTCTTGATCCCTGTCTCCTGTACAATGTCACGAACCTCATTCCATAGTTCATCAGGCACTGTATCTATCAGATCTAGGCCCTTAAATCTATTTCTCACTTCCACTGTATAATCATAAGGGATTTGATTTAGGTCATACCTGAATGGTCTAGCGGTTTTCCCTACTTTCTTCAGTTTATGTCTGAATGTGGTAATAAGGAGTTCATGATCTGAGCCACAGTCAGCTCCTGGTCTTGTTTTTGTTGACTGTATAGAGCTTCTCCATCTTTGGCTGCATAGAATATAATCAATCTGATTTCAGTGTTGACCATCTGGTGATGTCCATCACCAGATGTCCAACACAAGAGTCTTTTCTTGTGTTGTTGAAAGAGGGTGTTTGCTATGACCAGTGCATTTTCTTGGCAAAACTCCGTACCTTACTCTTCACCAAAGTTGAAAGGAAGTATCCACCTCCAGAGACTAAAAATCCCCTGCACCTTTAAGGGAACAGCCATCTTCCAGGCTCTTAGCCCCATCATGAACCCCTGCTGCTTCCATTCCCATCATTCCAGTTTAAAAAAATTTTAAGGTTGAGCCTCAGCTTCACTGTTCTAAGTATGATGAGTGTGTTTTCAACAACCTTTGAAGTCAAGAACATTTGTCTCAAAAAACCAATCACCGATCTTGCAGGTATATAACCTCAGGAACTCTACTTCACTGAAGCTTCACTTTCCTTCTATGTCATACAAGGACACTTCTCTTTATTTTGGTTTGAGAATTAAATGTGTTAACTTTGAACTACCTAGTACAGTGACTGGCACAGAAAGCTAAATGTGCAATTAACTCAGTCCTCTAATCTTTCTTCTCTTTTTGTTCAGTCGCTCAGTCATGTCTGACTCTGTGACTCCATGGAATGCAGCACGCCAGGCTTCCCTGTCCATCTCCTGGAGTTTGCTCAAACTCATGTCCATTGAGTCGGTGAGGTCATCCAACCATCTTATCCTCTGTCACCCTTTTTTCCTCCTGCCCTCAATCTTTCCCAGCATCAGGGTATTTTCCAATGAGTCAGTTCTTCACATTAGGTGGCCAGAGTATTGGAGCTTCAGCTTCAGAATTAGTCCTTCCAACAAATATTAAGGACTGATTTCTTTTAGGATTGACTGGTTTGATTTTCTTGCAGTCCAAGGGACTCTTAAGAGTCTTCTCTTTAGCAACAGCAACTTAAATTGTTTCTCAGCAGGTGAAGTTTGCCTATTTGGATTGTGAGAAACACAATTTCCCAAAAGTGTTTTACATCCTCTAGGCTCCATGAGTCCACGTTTTACAGCACGTGCTGGGTTGCAGGATCAAGGCTGTAGTTAAAAAGGTGGAGGGAGTACAAACCCAGACTGATCGTTTTTGCTGAAGCCTCCTGAGACAGAAGTGGAAAAGCCGCTGCTAATTTAGAAGGCCCAGAGCTATAAAACATTCCCACAACTGCTAATAAAGGTCTAAAGAGGAGAAAACAATTACGTCCTGGGAGATAGATTTTTCTACCAATATAGTTTCCCCAGGTTCAATATTCTCTCTGTGAAGGGTCAGGATAGAGGGCAGAAGAATTAGACTATAGCAATAATGACTCGCATTAGTTCAGCACTTGGGGGGTTACCAAAGGTCATGTATTATCTTCATCCCAAAGAAGACTTGAGCCCTGGTGTCAAAATGGCACTCTGTCTGCTCAGCCCCCTGCCCAGCATAAAGTTCTTGCATTCATTTCTTAGGAGAAACTGTTCTTTCTTCGCGTGTACACCAAGGTCAAGAAGACACATAGATAAAGCATCCTTGAAGCCCTCAGTAGAGAGGAGGTTCGATAGGATATGACTGCAGAGATTCCCTGATAGCTCACTGGTAAAGAGTCCACCTTTCAATGCAGGAGATGCATGAGACTTACGTTCGATCATTGTTCTTTCTTCGCGTGTACACCAAGGTCAAGAAGACACATAGATAAAGCATCCTTGAAGCCCTCAGTAGAGAGGAGGTTCGATAGGATATGACTGCAGAGATTCCCTGATAGCTCACTGGTAAAGAGTCCACCTTTCAATGCAGGAGATGCATGAGACTTACGTTCGATCAGGTCAGGAAGATGCCCTGGAGAAGGAAATGGCAACCCACTCCAGTATTCTTGCCTGGGAAATCCCATGGACAGAGGAGCCTGGTGGGCTACAGTTCACGGGGTCACAAAAAGAGTCAGACATGACTGAGCACATGCACAGAGCCACAGAGTAAGTGCTTGGACTTCTTCGGAACCACGATGCTCTCTTTCACTAAGATGCTACTGAAAATAGAGTGGTGACAAGGCAGTGAGGTATCAGCCCGCTTCTTCCTGGGCCTGGCTTCTAACTGAAGAAATCTTTTCTAATAGAAATTTTCTAATTTTCTAAATTTCTTTTTTTTTTCTTTTTTTCTTTTTTTACTTTATTTTACTTGATAGTGTTGTATTGGATTTGGCATACATTGACATGAATCTGCCACGGGTGTACATGAACTCCCCAGCATGAACCCCCCTCCCACCTCCCACCCCCACATCATCCCTCTGGATCATCCCCATGCACCAGCCCCAAGCATCCTGCATCCTGCATAGAACATAGACTGGCGATTCATTTCTTACATGATAGTATACATATTTCTAATAGAAGTGTGCCTCCGGCGCATCAGACAGACTGAAGCTGGTGCAGGCAGTGTATGTGGCAGGCACTTTCCATTATTTTGTTTGAGCGCCTCTTCATGCTGGGCACTGCCCTCAGATTCAGTGCTCAGTCCTGGCTCACAGCCTTGCAGGGGAAGACCTGACAAGGGGATGTAAATATTAATAGGAGATCAAAGGGGAACTGGAGCCAGGCTGGTCACGAGCCCCACTTGCTGTGTGTTAAGGCTGCAACAGGAGCAGGGGGCTCTTTTCAGGTTCATCTTTGTTCACCTCCCCAGGAGAAAGTCTTATAAGAAATAATCTTGCTGGAAATGTGGAAGGAAGAGATGGAAGACCAGGCCAGGTGGATGGGCAAGCTGGTACTGACAGTTCTGTCCAGAGTGGCTGGAGCTGCTGTTCATTGAGGATGAAGCCTCTGAGAAGGCATGTGGGCATACTTTCTCAATGATAGGCATAGACCGTCAGTTCCTGATTCTATTAGACCTTCCTAAGACAGAAGGGGAAGAGATGAAAAGGGAAAAGATGTTGTCTTTTGAGACTGCAGAGCTGGGAATATTTCTAGGCAGAACGCGAGGGAAGCAAGGTTGGCAGGTCAGAAGCTAGATAATTGGGAGCCTTTGTGTGAATTAAGAAATGAAGTGAAGTGAAGTTGCTCAGTCATGTCCAACTCTTTGTGACCCTATGGACTAGTAGTATGGAGTAGCCTACCAAGCTCTTCCGTCCATGGGATTTTCCATGCAAGAATAGTGGAGTGGGTTGCCATTTGGGTGTCCCTTCTAGGTACACAGCACAGTGAGCAAAAAAGGATGCAGTCCATACCAGAGTACATGACTTGGCAAATAAAACTCTAGCTGAGTTTCAGTCTCCACTCATGCCTTCAGCAGGGCAAATTTGTGCAGTATGCAACCTACACAACTGTCCACAATGGTCCTAAGGGTCAGTTGAGTTGTTTTTGAGAGAATCTGAAGTTGCTGCTTTTCCTGAATGGAGGGAAATATACCACTAGGAACTCTACATTTCCTGCTGAAGATTTTCTCAGCCTACTTCAAGGCTTGAGTTTGGCTGTGGGAAGTATCAGTGGAAGTTCTGACAAAGGAGGAGGAATGGTGTACTACCTTAGGACCTTCCCAGAGTGGAGGAAGCACATTCTTGGTTCATGATGGATAGACACCCACGAGTGGAGGATAAACTCCAATGAAGACCACACCTAGCATCACCCAAGGAGGAAGGACTGCCATAACTTCAGAAATGAGGAAGAGGGTGGGACTCAGCATCCCTCTGGGGCCAAGGAAGAGACTCCTTCTCCCCAGAGGTGGAACAGCTGTCCTCCTCCTTTGCGAGGCTGTGGAGGGAGGCACCTGCATTCCACAAGCAGCAGGTCATGCTCTCTGAGCAGGTGTGGAGGGCGAGAGTCAAGATGACTTAAGCAGGGGAGGGGCCCGTCACTGTCAGCTAGGTCTCAAGGCCCTACGGTGCTTCACTTTCTTTCTTCTAACACCACCACTTTCTGTGACCTGAGCTGCTGGCTATCTGGGTCAGGCTGCCAGCTAGGGCTTACCTAAGCACGAAAATGCAGGCACTCCAGAGTCTGGCTTTACTGCAGCCTTAAGGCCGGGTCACCTGCATCGACCCAGCTGGCCTTGACTGAGGTCAATGCGTGGATGAGAGATTACAAGTGGTGTGTGTGTGTGTACATGGGTGTGTATGTGCAGGAGGTAATATGGAGTCTCCACAGAGGGAGTCCTAATCACTAGGTGTCTTCCCATCAGAATATTTGTATCTGAAACTCAGGAAACATGGTTCCTCAAGTGAGGTAACTCCTGTGGGAATCACCACCCACTCTCACCTTAGTGCACTGTGCTTGGAGGAGTAGGAGTTGCTGAAGGAAGAAAAGGCTCATATTCAGTGGCTCTCCCAACCACGGGCTGAGGACTCTACAGGTGGCCTAGAGGGGTCTGACCTTCAGTGAGCTGGCCGCAGGGCCGGGGCCCCAGGTCCAGCTCCACTAAAGGTGGGAGACCCAAGAGGACTTCCTCCTCAATGTTGATCTTGTTTCTCCCCCAAGAATGCTCTCCCTCACCCTCCTACCTATCCTCTGGGAGAGGTGAATGCCAGCCTGTGTCCTTGCCCTGCTCTCTGAAAGCTCTCACTCTTCCTTTAGGGATTCTTTAACCCACAAAGTCTCAGACTTGGCATGGTAGCCAGTCAGCTCAGGTTAACTTGGTCTCCCCAGAGGTGTTGCTGGAACTTCACAGCCATATTGTCTTAAGTCTGGTTCCTGGGAGCGGCCCTGAGATGAGGCTCCTACACACGTGATTGTGAAGGCGGTGCTCCCACGAGAAATCACAGGGAGTTGGGGAGTAGGCAGGGTGCTGGGCAGTAGATGTGACCTCGGGGGAAGCCCAGTCCCGAAGAGCTCTGGAGTGGAAATCACACCTCAGTGTCGGTACTACCTTGGGAAAAGGTTGCTGAGCTTTCATCCTCCAGTCAGCCTTGGTTACAAGCGACTCTGGGGGGCTTACACATTCCCAGGGCTTCCTACTTCTGAAGGACAAAGTGGTTCCATCAGCCCGCGGGCAGGCCTTTAAGGAAGCCGCAGGTGCAGGCTGTTCAAAGCCAAGCCCACACAGGGGAGGAGGGATCTGGGGGGAGGAGGTGGAGCACTGCAGCGTTGACAGAACACTCAGATACCCCAGAATCAACCGAAATGAGAGGGGTCTGGGAGCAGACAAGGGCTCCCAGAGTGGAGAGATTAGACACAGCTTTCAAGATTACCACAGGAATCCTTTCAATATCAAGCCTGGAGTGGAACTAATGGATTTCCACGGCAGAGGCAAGGCTCTCTTTTCCAGAGTTTTCTTTCTCGTTCCCGCTCCACTCCTCCCCTTTCCTTTTATCACCTGGCTTTTTCATTCTTCTGAATTGCCACGTCACCTGCCGTGTGCACCTCTTCCAGTACTGCCTACTGTGAGACCTAGGGCAAGTTACTTAACTTCTCTGAGCTTTAGTTTCCTCTAAACTCTCATAACAGCGGTACCTACTTCAGGTGTCCTATGGGGATCAAAAGGGGTCATCCGCATGACGTGCTTAGCAATGTATCTGGTGTGGCCCATACTTCATAAATGCCAGCTACTGTTTTGAAACAATAGTCGTTATTCTTGTGTGCAGATAACGGGTTCCCCACTACACTGCAGTCTCCTTGAGGGCAGGTGTCAGCTACAGTACCTTCTGTACCGAAGTAGGTGTGCATATATGCGAACAGTTTAAACACAGAAAATTCTGGGCAGTGAGAGAAGACTATGGGTTCAGGCCCACAGTTAGTTTCATAACAAAGCCCAGGATTTCCATGTTCCTAACATGGGACCTGCTTCCCTGAATTCAGGGCCCAGCATCTGCCAAGTAAAGTGTCTTCTGGCGCCATGCCACCTTTTTGCTACCCTAGCCCCAGTGGCTTGAGGCTGCTGCCAGCCCTCAGAATACAAGGCTTTGTGGAAAGAGGACCTGGAAGAGTCTAGAGATCCCCCGCCTGCCCTCCCCTGGAGGGTGATGAGGGAGGCCTCGGGCCTTGGGCTCTCTCCAGGGCAGCTGAGCCCCGCACAGACAGTGAGCAGGCCTGGCATTTCCAGCCGAGGGTGCTGTCACCCAGTATCTCCAAGTCGGGTACTGCCCTCCCTGCCTCAGTCCTCGCTTGTCACTGCGTCCACTGCCAAGGAGATGGAGCGAGGGCTGGGCCGGGGGTGCAGCTCTCGTGTGGGAACAAGGCTTCCCTTTTTGAGCAGCCTCTGCATCTTGCTGAAAATAAACCCAACCAGGCCTGGAGAACAGGGCAATATTGGGTGGGTGTGAGGAGTTCAAGGTGGGCAGGGGTAGGGGTTTTGGAGGCAGGAGGGTTATTTCGGAGGAATTTCCAGTCATTCTGAGTATGCCTCACGAGCCAGGGAATACTAAGGCTGTCAACAGGGAAAGGCAGGGACATGAGACATAGCCGCTGTCGCGAGTGACACACACACTCAGTGTGAGGAGGGCTGCAGTTGTCTCACATACACACACACTCTCTCACATACACTCAACACTCTTCCATACATTCTCACACACACACTCTCACACACACTCAACACTCCCATAATTCTCACACTCACACTTTCACACACCCACACACTTTCACACCCATACACTCTCACATGCACGTGTACACGTTTTTACACACTCACATAATTCTTTCACATACATTCTCACACATCCACACACACACTCTCACATACACACTAACACACCTTCACACACACAGTTCTCACACACCACGCTCTCACATACATTCTCTCTCACACACACTCACACTCCCTCACACACCCACACACCCATAGTCTCACACACATATTCTCATACATTCAAACACACATTCTCAGACACCTACTTTCTTACACACTCATACACTGACTCACATATTCCCTCACATACCCATACACTCACATGCACACTCACTTTCACCTACTCTGTCACATACACTCTCATACACACTCACACGCTTTCACATACTCTCTCATGCGCACTCATACACACATATTCTCACACACGCACACTCTCACACTCTCTCACATACACACACACAGGATGACAGATGGCCACTAATATGCTCCTCTACCTTCCAAGTTCTCAGAAAACCAAGTAATCCCTGGTCTCTTTCTATATCCACAGAGGCTGGCCTAACCCAGACAACCTCATTCCACATCTTGTGCCAGAAGGATGGAGAACTCACCCTCTCAGGACCTTCTAGAAACAGCAGAAAGTTAAAATTGTAAGGAAGACAGTGGCAGTCAAAGGGCCAAAACTTTTGCAGTTTCATGGACAGCTTTGACTATCTCAAGAAAATTAGGGGGCTCTCTCTTTAGAGAGGGCCTTCCCTGGTGGCTCAGTCAGTAAAGAATCTGCCTGCAATGCAGGAGACCTGAGTTCAATCCCTGGGTTGGGAAGATCCCCTGAAGTAGGAAATGGCAACCCACTCCAATATTCTTGCCTGGAGAATTCCATGGACAGAGGAGCCTGGCGGGCTACNGCCTTCCCTGGTGGCTCAGTCAGTAAAGAATCTGCCTGCAATGCAGGAGACCTGAGTTCAATCCCTGGGTTGGGAAGATCCCCTGAAGTAGGAAATGGCAACCCACTCCAATATTCTTGCCTGGAGAATTCCATGGACAGAGGAGCCTGGCGGGCTACAGTCTGTGGGTTCACAAAGAGTTGGACATGATCGAGCAACTTAGCACAGCACAACTCTTTAGAGAAATGTGCTTAAGCATACAGATGCAACACCCCACGTACAATCTCAGGGAGTCACCGTCCCTCCTCCCCAAGGCCCATCTGTCAGCCCTGGGTTAAGACACCCTACCGTGAAGCACTCAGTCCCAAGGAACAGAGCTGCCTAAAACCAAACACAAGATTACCAGCACCACCACCCACCACACCCGGAGTCCTGAGCTGTATGAAGTCATCCTGAGACTCAGAGAAAGACAAGTGACAATGTCAAATCAGTGACACATCCCAGAGAGAAACCATTTCTTATGGAACACTTACTTCCATGGCCTCTAGGACCTTTCTCCACCCATTCGGTTCCAGACCTTCCAGCGTTCAGGAAACTGCATTCCTGGGCCAGTAGGAGAGTAGGCCTAGAGTGGTGACGAAACAATCTGGGCTGACAGTCCTCGGCTGCAGCAAATAGGGAACTAACCTATTGTGGTGAGTCTTACCCCCTGTGGAGGAGGCAGCAACATAACAGTTCCACACAGAGTGCCTGCCAGGCTTGGGACCCTGGGGACCTAAGTTTGAAATGTATTGTGATGCAAAGTACACACCCAATGTGCACCAGATGGTGCGGGGTTTCTGAAGGTGAATTTGAATGCCAGAGCGTGGGATGTGGGGGCAACCATCCACTTCACCTTGTCTGGGAGAGGCACCTATGCATTGAGCTAACATTTACTGAGCTCCACGGTGTACTGGACAGAGAGAAGCAGATGCCATGACACAGCCCAAGTCCTCGAAGACCTCACGGTCTATTGGGAAAGAGAAATCTACGCTGAATGTTACAGGACGGTGTGATGTGATAGATGCAAGCCTGAGGCTCACTGGAGCAGAAATTCTACCACTGGAAATCATCTGTGGTGAAGAGAAACATTATGAAGCTGGTGTCAGAGTGGCCCAGAGTTGAGCTGTCAGCCTTGGCTGTGCATCTGATCCACCTGGGAAACTTTGAAAACCCGGCCACACCCAGACCATATAAATCAGCATCTCTGGGAAGGTTTCAGCCCTCAGCACTTTTCAAAGCTCCCCGTGGCTCAGATGGCAAAAAAAAAAAAAAAAAAAAATCTGCCTGCAATGCGGGAGAACTGGGTTTGATCTCTGGGTTGGGAAGATCCACTGGGGGAGGGCATAGCAACCCACTACAGTATTCTTGCCTGGAGAACCACCATGGACAGAAGAGCCTGGTGGGCAACAGTCCATGGGGTCAAGAAGAGGTGAACACGACTGAGTGACTAAGCACAGCACAGTAATTCCAGAGTGGCAGGATGGGACGCCTCGGACCAGAGCTTCACGGCCCCTCTTGCGTGGTCTTGCTCATATGAGAATCTCTCATGTTGGAAGCTTCATAATTGATGAGTTAGGACCTTAGGGGACACCTAGGACAGGAGATGGACTAGTGAGTAAGCTGACACAAAAAAAGTTTTCAAATGTTTTATGTCAGTTTAAGGAACCTGCCCACTACTAGCATTTTCAGTGCCCCCAGGCCTTGAATCCAGAGTGATTATGGTTTCCTTCACTTACAGCTAAGCTGTCCTTCACTTACATCTAAGTCTTACCTGAAAGGATATGGCCTGGCTTTGTGGTCCCACCAAGGTAGTCACCATAGTTTATAAAACATTTCCCAACATTTCAGGAAATATGTAGGGTGTGGACTTTTGTCGGTTTTGGAGTGTGGGAGGTCATGATTCAAAATATCATGAGAGTAGCAGGAAAAGTCCAAATAGTCCAGTAGAAGTAAACTCAGGGAAAATGACACATAGCTGCCTATCAGGGTAGTGCACACATGGAGAGTGAGGGTAGAATTCTAGGTCACACACACACTCACATACACCCAAATCGCACTTCACACACACACTCAGAGATTTTAGCATCACGCATCATCACCCAGGATGAAGACAAGAATAAATTCCTTTAATTCTCAGATGCTCAGAAATGCAGGTGTGCACTCGTTTGGGACTGGTTGTCTGTAGGACATCCATGAAATGGAAAGACCAGAGAGAAGCCATATCAGCAGGCAGTTTGGTGAGCCAGCCTTGGGTTGGCAGGGTCTGGGTTGGTGAGAGAAATTTGGGAGTCAACAGCATGAAGGGGAAATTTCAGTCCCTGGGCACTGGTGAGATGACCCAGGGAGAGTGTAGATGGAGGAAGAAAGAGGCTAAGATGAAACCCTCCAGCGGCCCCAAGTTTTTAAATTTTTTCCATTTGTTTTTATTTATTCACATATTTTGGGCTGGGTCTTCGTTGCTGTGCGGACTTTAGCTGTAGCCAGTGGGGGCCACTCTCTAGCGCACAGGCCTCTCCCTGCGGTGATTTCTCTTGTGGAGTGCAGGCTCCGGAGTGCGCCGGGTTTGGTAGCTCCTGCATGCGGGTCCAGTAGTTGTAGCACACGGGCTTAGTCACTCCATGACAGCCTCTTCCTGGATCGGGGATTGAACCTGTGTCTCCTGCATTGGCAGGCAGCCTCTTTACCACTGAGCCACCAGGGAAGCCCTGCCCCAACTTTTGAAGTTGGATAGAAGAGGCTAAGCAGATGGGGGCAGGGAGGGAGGAAGGAAACCAGCAGATGGGTTGTTCCGGAAGCCAAGCCCAAGAGGAGGGAATGTTCCGATAAAAAAAAGCTTAGGATGAAAGCATGAGTCTTGGACTTGGGTAGCAGGGCAGTCACTGGGGGCCTGAGAGAGGTCATTTCAGTGGAGCCACGAAGACAAGAGTTTCGGCAGTGGGCAGAGAAGTCATTTGGGTATGATGGGAACACGGAGGTGGGGTTGTGGCTGGGGGGTGTGAGAGAAGGGGACGTTTTCGTGTGTGTTTTCTTGGCGAATGGGAATGATTCAGGAGAGAGAGAGAGAGTTATCAAGGCAGCAGAGAAAGAGGGGCCACTCCAAGGAGTGAAGTTATTGGGTAGATCAGAGGAATCATCCCATAGGAGGGAGGGACTGGCGTTTGGTAAGATGAGAACTATCTAGCAGTTCACCTGTGAAGGAAGGAAGTTGAAGTTTATTCAACTATGCGGTGAGATAACATATTTCTTGATTTTTTCACACCCCACCATGTGGCTAGAGTTTATGGGATGAATCTGGGAGAGATCTCCTAACAGCAAGTGGGAAGTAAAGTAAGCAATTCAAACTCCCCTGCCCTGAGCTAATCGGAATTTCAAAGGCATGCTTACATGTCCTGTATCACATCAGAACAGTACGGGTGAAGTGTGAGCTGTTTACCACTATGTAGGTCGAACTTATTAAACTATAGAAATATAAGATCTCTTTAATCCATAAGATGACAACAGACATTTCCAGACAGCAACAGGAGTACAAAGGAGCATTCCATCAGCGTGACCTCAAAATCACAGAGTTTGAGAAAAAGTATGCAAGTGTCAAAGAGTTGAACAGTCAAGAAAATCAAAGCAACATTCAGACCCTCTGTTTTGGTCTGTGAGAGAATGATCTACTCTTTACTTCATTCACTGACAGAAGGATAGCCAATAACCCTTGGGAATGCACGTGACAACTACTTATGAAAATATGTCAAAGTGTTCCTGAGACATAGCACACAAGATAAGTCCTATGCTCAGATGCTTAGTTGTGCCTGACTTGTTGCGACCCCATGGACTGTCACCCGCCAGGCTCCTCTGTCCATGGGATTTCCCAGGCAACAATATTGGAGTGGGGTGCCATTTCCTGCTCCAGGCCAGAATACTGGAGTGGGTAGCCTTTCCCTTCTCCAGGGGATCTTCCCAACCCCGGGATCGAACCCAGGTCTCCTGCACTGCAGGCTGAGCCACAGGGGAAGCCCCCAGGCTACAGTATGTTTCTGATGAAACCTATCTTCCAGAGAAAAAGTTGTCTCTTTGATGTTTCTTCTCAAAAATGGAGGAAGACCTACCCAAGGAGATAGAAAAGTACCCAGAGAAATACATTATTTGAGTTGATTGTTGAGTGCCCATAGTGAAGTAGGCACAAACAAGCATTGCTGTACAACTGGAAGAAGGGAGAGGCTTGCATGGGTTTGAGGAAAATAGGGACAGTGCTCAGGGATGTTGCTTCCCCTAGAACCTCCCTTCAGAACCCACCCTGCAGCTTGGCACCTCCCTTCAGAACCCACCCTGCAGCTTGGCACCTCCCTTCAGAACCCACCCTGCAGCTTGGCACCTCCCTTCAGAACCCACCCTGCAGCTTGGCACCTCCCTTCAGAACCCACCCTGCAGCTTGGCACCTCCCTTCAGAACCCACCCTGCAGCTTGGCACCTCCCTTCAGAACCCACCCTGCAGCTTGGCACCTCCCTTCAGAACCCACCCTGCAGCTTGGCACCTCCCTTCAGAACCCACCCTGCAGCTTGGCACCTCCCTTCAGAACCCACCCTGCAGCTTGGCACCTCCCTTCAGAACCCACCCTGCAGCTTGGCACCTCCCTTCAGAACCCACCCTGCAGCTTGGCACCTCCCTTCAGAACCCACCCTGCAGCTTGGCACCTCCCTTCAGAACCCACCCTGCAGCTTGGCACCTCCCTTCAGAACCCACCCTGCAGCTTGGCACCTCCCTTCAGAACCCACCCTGCAGCTTGGCACCTCCCTTCAGAACCCACCCTGCAGCTTGGCACCTCCCTTCAGAACCCACCCTGCAGCTTGGCACCTCCCTTCAGAACCCACCCTGCAGCTTGGCACCTCCCTTCAGAACCCACCCTGCAGCTTGGCACCTCCCTTCAGAACCCACCCTGCAGCTTGGCACCTCCCTTCAGAACCCACCCTGCAGCTTGGCACCTCCCTTCAGAACCCACCCTGCAGCTTGGCACCTCCCTTCAGAACCCACCCTGCAGCTTGGCACCTCCCTTCAGAACCCACCCTGCAGCTTGGCACCTCCCTTCAGAACCCACCCTGCAGCTTGGCACCTCCCTTCAGAACCCACCCTGCAGCTTGGCACCTCCCTTCAGAACCCACCCTGCAGCTTGGCACCTCCCTTCAGAACCCACCCTGCAGCTTGGCACCTCCCTTCAGAACCCACCCTGCAGCTTGGCACCTCCCTTCAGAACCCACCCTGCAGCTTGGCACCTCCCTTCAGAACCCACCCTGCAGCTTGGCACCTCCCTTCAGAACCCACCCTGCAGCTTGGCACCTCCCTTCAGAACCCACCCTGCAGCTTGGCACCTCCCTTCAGAACCCACCCTGCAGCTTGGCACCTCCCTTCAGAACCCACCCTGCAGCTTGGCACCTCCCTTCAGAACCCACCCTGCAGCTTGGCACCTCCCTTCAGAACCCACCCTGCAGCTTGGCACCTCCCTTCAGAACCCACCCTGCAGCTTAGCACCTCCCTTCAGAACCCACCCTACAGCTTCTGTTTTCTTCACTGTGGATTTCCTTCAGCATTTAGGCATTGGACACTTGTCCCAATTTCACAGTCTGTCTTTCCAGAGCTGTCTAGACATTTCCTGATCTCTGAATACTGGCTACCACTTCTAGCCCCTCCTCCTCAACAGAGGATTCCTACACTTAAAGTTGCCTCCAAAGCCATCATCTCTTTCTCGAATGCGTTAATGAACACTAGTTGAACTGAACCAAAAATGTGTCTGCTCTAGGCTAGGTAATGCTGCCCTAGGGTGGAACCACAAACTCTGTTCTCTTTTCCTTGACCCTGTAGTCTCCATGTGCTCCTAAATTCCAATTAGACCGAGGGCCCAGAGTGAGCAAAGAGGGTTCACTCTGCTTACGAACTACCTGAGAGTTCACACGCCACTCAAGTTTTCGACAGTTTCCAAGGCCTTGTGAAGGGTCGGAATGAGTGGAGAAGTCTGGGAGCAGCCCCTTGGCTGAAAACCAGGGGAGCTGAAAGTTTGCCAGCAAGCCCTAGAGGGTGACTCAGTGGGAAGCAACTTTATAGAGAAGAGTGGTGAGTAGGATGTGGTCAAAAGAGGCGTGAGGAGAGGACGCCTTTCGCACGTTGTAAAGCTAATGTGGCTTGGTGGTTCAATCACCATTTCTCCCCAGCTAGTACTGAGATCTCAACCAGTTCAGCCTCCAGCTCTGGGCCCTGTGGGACCCTGGCTGTAAGAGTATTCCTCCCTTCCACTCTTTCAGTGACCTCCCAACCATGACCAAGAGAACAGAGGAAATTGGTCACCTTGGGAGCAACTGATATCTTGAGGGGACATGGTGACCACAAAAACAAAGAGTTGTGTTTGTGGTTTGGAATGTCATTCTGATTGCGAGGATGTGTGTCATCCCGAGTATGCAGAAGCTTGCTCGTGGTTCAGGAGGGACGGATCACAAACCCCGTCATGTGTTTCTAGGAAACGCTGATACCTGATTATTATTAGACCAAGATGCCAGCCACGCCAGTGGCCTCAGACCCGTTCCCTGTTGGCCTGGCTCTGGGGTATCCCATAGCGCTGACACTGGACTGTGTGCCAGTCTGGAAGAGAGGAGCCCACATGCCTGGGCACTCCAGTGGCCCCAAGCAGGCTGCTGGCTCCGTGCTGCCAGGGTCAGCCACACGCACAAAATGTGACCACTCTGCTCAGTACTCCATACCGGCGAGCTGGTCTCATCCAGGAGGAGCTGCATGGGTCCTAGCCTAACTCGAAACACCTATTTAAATACTGTTTTTCAAGAAGCCGCAATTGCCAAGAAATGACTAAAAGTTGTAGCCTATTTGTACGTGAGGAGAGGAGTGTCCAAGGTTAGGAGGATGGCTTCTCAATGTTTACCTTTTTACATCTTTTTGTATTTGAACCATGGGAGCATATTATATATTTCAAAAGAAAATAAGGAAAAAAACCTCTCATTATCTCAGAAAGTTTCTTCTAGCCAAGAAACTTCCCAATGGTATTTCTTAAAGTTGCTTGCTGTGTAGGAGTCCTAGTCACAGGTTCTCTATCAAGGATGTGCTGTGTGCCCTTGAACTCAAGGTGACCCCTCCCCAAAGGTCAGAAACTCCTACTCATCAAGCAGTGAGGGTGGGATGATGTCGCAGCTTGCAATAATTTCATGGCCTCTAGAACAGGGATGGGGGAGCCTGGTGGGCTGCTGTCTATGGGGTCGCACAGAGTTGGACATGACTGAAGTGACTTAGCAGCAGCAGCAGAACAGTGTGAAATGTGATGAGACTACCTCCTGAATCCCCACTCCCAGAGGGCAGCCCCAGAGAAGAAAGGGTCTTTTGTAGGCTGAGGGGAGGCATCATCCGCAAGATTCCCCATGTTTGACTGAGATACACTCCATTTCCACCTGGAGACCATCGGAGGTGCTTTCTTTACCACTCAGCCATGGAGTCTGAGGCAGAAGGAAAGTTGTGCACCCCTATATGCACTTGTTTTTATTCAGAACATTAAGGTAGTGGAAAAAATACTGAAAGATAAAAAAGTAGGTATGTTAAAACTCACATTCAGTTCAGTTCAGTTCAGTTTAGTCACTCAGTCGTGTCCGACTCTTTGCGACCCCATGAATCGCAGCACGCCAGGCCTCCCTGTCCATCACCAATTCACGGAGTTCACTCAAACTCACGTCCATCGAGTCAGTGATGCCATCCAGCCATCTCATCCTCGGTTGTCCCCTTCTCCTCCTGCCCCCAATCCCTCCCAGCATCAGAGTCTTTTCCAATGAGTCAACTCTTCTCATGAGGTGGCCAAAGTACTGGAGTTTCAGCTTTAGCATCAGTCCTTCCACTGAACACCCAGGGCTGATCTCCTTTAGAATGGTCTGGTTGGATCTCCTTGCAGTCCAAGGGACTCTCAAAACTCACATTAAGTTCAAATATTTAATTTATAGCCCAGTGGAATTTACTATGATTTTAAATAATTAATATATTATAATCAATTACTAATAAATTTAAAATAATTAATATAATTAATTAAAAGTATTTAAGATTGTTGCTTAGTCAAGAAAAATCATCAAACAAGACAATTCTCTCAATTAAAAATGAGGGGAGAGAAGTAAATTTGGAAAATAGGATTGATGAGTTTGCTTCCACTAAAGCCAGGGGCTCACATTTTTCATTTTGCCTCAGGCTCCAATATGGCTCGGCCCCTTTGTTTGAAAGACTATTCAAATAGTCTTTATTTATTTTTTAAAAATATGGCATTAAAATATTATTTTTCTTGATAACTGAATATTTGGGTGGCCCTTTAAATTTTGCGCTGGAGGTGAGCGCTTCACTCAAGTCCTGGCCTGGTGAGCCCCAGTGGCCCAAGGGCAGCCCTGAGGATCGCCTCCTGGGTCGCTGTTGTCAGACTTGTACCTTCACGCACACATCCCCCACCAGCCGCCCACAGCCTTCTCAGTGCCCATGACTGAGGAGCCACTTGGGCTCAGAGAACTTGCCTCTGCATCACACCACATCCTCATGATTCAAAGCATTAAGTCTGGAACCGGCTGCAGTTATTCTTACTGTTTGCGTGTAAAGCTATTCAGAGGCTTGTCTGCCTTGTCCGGCAGCCTTTGGCTAGAAGGAGTATACAAATGTAATTCCCTTAATCTCCTGCAAGGCCCTTAATCGTTCCGAACACACTTGGCCTGATCCAGTGTGCTAATGGAGCCACATCCTGACGAAGTAGATAATGGGAAGAAGGGTGACACCAGCAAAGCAAGAGCAACTGACACCCAGCTGCTTCCCAGCCCCAAGCCCCTGCCACTGTCCTCGTTCCTCTGCCTGCTGCTGCTTTGGGAGAAGGGGCATTATAGTGACTCCTCTCCACTTCCCCAGCCGACACCCTCCCCCATGGCCAGCCAAATGTTTTACAGCTGGAGAAGAGGGTAAGCAGTAGCTTCCTTTGTAAAGAGCTGCAGTATGAGTATATTTTCCACATGCTGACTCACAAAGCTGTCGGTGCCCTTGACCCCAGTACATGGTTCCAGCTCCTTGGCTGACTTGGGGTTGGGGGTGGAGGAGTGACTGATCTAGCAGTTTAAGTCACTCCTTGCCTCGGTTTTCCCATAAGGAGAACACTTAGGCCCTTCTGCAGGCGGGGGATGGACGCAGTGATCTCTCACAGTTTCTTCCAACCACAGGATTCCATCAGGCTATTATTAGAATCGTCTGGACATAGCTTCAGTGTGACAGGAGGCTTCTGGAGTGTGTAGAGCCAAATGAAAATGTTTACGGGTGTTTGGGGGCCCCAAACCATCTCTGACTGTCTTTCTGAAGTCATTCAGCTTCACTAGGGTTATTTCTCTGAATGTTTCTTTCTGCTAAATGTCTGTTTATTTTTCTCAGTCTATTCACTACTTTAGCCTGTCTCTCATGGTTCCTGTCTCAACTAGATCCCACTTATATAAGGGCAGGGCAGCCTCATTCCTTCTGTTACCCACCACTGTAGCCCACATCCAATCAGGGAGAACTGGCTGGATGTCAGCCTGGTGTTTACTAGCTAGATGGGCCATTGGGCCGTTGACCTAACCAGTCTTTGGGCCCCAAATTTCTCTCTTATACAATGGGATGATAGTATGTGACTCATGGAATAGTGTGAGGATTATAGCAGATCAAGTACAGAGCACAGCATTCAGCTGTGGAGTAAAAATAATAGCTGTTGAATGCATAAATGAGTCTTTGCATGATATAAAAAAACAGCTATACAAGAAATACATGAGTGTGTCCCTGTTGCCTAAATTCAAATAATACAGAAGTATACAGTCAAAAATGAAAGAGTCCTTTCATTGACTATCCCCTTCTCTCCCCTCCTTTCTCAGCATTAATAATAGTTCTTTCTTTGGCTCTCTTCTTTTGGGGGGAAGGAGTTAATTATCTGTAATGTGAATATAGTCTTACTTTGTAAAGATCCAAATGTTTAGAAGCATACCACCTCCCCAGATTTGAAGACGTTCCCCTTCATATCTCTTTCATTCTTACCTCTGCCTCTGGAGGTAACTACTTTAAAAAAGAAAAAATATTTTGGCCATACAGCATGTGGGATCTTAGTTGCCCAACCAGGAATCAAACCCATGCCTCCTGTATGAGTCTTAACCATTGGACCACCAGGAAAGTCCCGGGAGGTAATCACTTTTGACAGAGATTCTTCCCACATCTATTCTATTAATTTGTTATTGTTGTTCATTTGATTAGTCGTGTCTGACTCTGCGACGTCATGGACTGCAAAATATATATACTATGTATGTACAGTATACTATGTATATACACACATATATACACATATTTATACAACTTTTAAAAAATACATTTAAAAAAGTTATTTTACCAGAAATGGTAAGTCACTTCCAATTTCATCTAGAAAAGTGAAACATAAGGTTACTCAAGAAAGCCCTGAATTAATGTCCCTGGTTCTTTCCTGCAAAGGGGTGAGGCTAGTTTTTCCAAAGTACCAAGGAGCAAAGAAAACAGAAAGATATCAAAACCTCTGAATATGAGTTTGGCTTTACCCTTTGAGGTGGACCACTGCAAGTATCAGAGATGCAGGTATGTGGGGCTTAGGGATAGAAGGAGACCTTGGTTCTCTTTAAGATCAAAGTTTTACCAAGCAGAAAGATGAAGCCAGCCACCAAGTCCAGGAAGACACATTTTTCTTAGGGGAATGGTGAGCAGAATTTTAACTATAATCCATAAGAGAGAATGGAATAAATAAGTATACTAAAGATTTGTTATCAGCCATTAGATCAGTGGTTCTCAACATATACTCTGACGTCCATAGTTTTGCCATCAAATGTTTATTAATACATACAACTTATTTTTGCTAAAACACAGGATGCATATTACTACAGTGCTATTTGGCAGATAAAACACTTTGTCAAAGAAATTTTCTAATGTCACATCAGTTCAATTCAGTTCAGTTCAGTCGCTCAGTCGTGTCCGACTCTTTGCGATCCCATGAATCGCAGCACGCCAGGCCTCCCTGTCCATCACCAACTCCCGGAGTTCACTCAGATTCATGTCCATCGAGTCCGTCATGCCATCCAGCCATCTCATCCTCAGTCGTCCCCTTCTCCTCCTGCCCCCAATCCCTCTCAGCATCAGAGTCTTTTCCAATGAGTCAACTCTTCGCATGAGGTGGCCAAAGTACTGGAGTTTCAGCTTTAGCATCATTCCTTCCAAATAAATCCCAGGGTTGATCTCCTTCAGAATGGACTGTTGGATCTCCTTGCAGTCCAAGGGACTCTCAAGAGTCTTCTCCAACACCACAGTTCCAAAGCATCAATTCTTTGGTGCTCAGCCTTCTTCACAGTCCAACTCTCACATCCATACGTGACCACAGGAAAAACCATACCCTTGACTAGACGGACCTTAGTCGACAAAGTAATCTGTCTGCTTTTGAATATGCTATCTAGGTTGGTCATAACTTTTCTTCCAAGGAGTAAGCGACACATCAAGTGGAGTACAATTCATTGCATGTAAGAGGCACAAGGCATGATATAATAATTTAGAACAAAATGAAATTTGTGAATTTACTGAAACAGGGGAGAACAACATAGGCTAGAATAACATAGTGGTTAAAGGTTCAGACTCCGGAGCCAGCACCCTGGATTCAAATCCTGCCTCTTACTATTTATGGGATCATGAGTGAATTTTCTTATGTGTAAAGTAGGGGTAATACTACCCACCCCATAGATTGTGAGGAAGATCATAATATTTCTAACATGCTCAGAACTTTCCTGGCGCATAAATATTAGCATTACCTACCAGGTTATACTTAACCCATCATTCACTACTCACTCAATAAATATTGAGTATCTATTATGTTTCAGCCATTATGCTAAGCTCTGAGGATAAGTGGTACGAAAACAAAAGATACCACTTGAACTCATGGACTGGGAGAGAAAACGTTAATTAATAATTGCACAAACAATATAAAATTGCAACTGTGATGAGTATTTGGAGCCATAAGAGCTGGTAATGACTACCTGGGAGTAGGTCTTCTTGAAGAAGTGACATTTCTATGCTATTTGATGCACTCACCAGGTAGAGTTTCACTAAATAAAGATGGGAGGCCAAAGATGAAATATATATTTATTATGAATCATAATATCTCAGGCAGGTAAAGGCTAGGGTCAGAGACATCCTTGAAAAGACTGTAGATTCTGGGGGAAGATGACAGGTAGCCTGGGTAAGGATTATGGTGAAAACAAAGGACTTCCCTGGTGGTCCCGTGGCTAAGACTCCATGCTTCTAATGCACAGGGCCCAGGTTTTTATCCCTGGTCAGGAAACTAGATCCCACATGCCACAACTAAAGATCCTGCATGCTGCAACTACAGATCCCCCATGCTGCAACCAAGACCCAGGGCAGCCAACTAAATATTTTTTAAAAAAGAAAAAAAAATCAATAAATGGGGCACACTATTTCTGTATCCCACTGCCTCTATCAGCTGCATCCACAGAAATGCATCTCAGGCCAGGGCAAACCCATCAGCAACAACTTCTCAGCACCCATGGCTTTGAGCAGGCATCAGAGAAAATGCAAAAGAGAAGCATGTGTTCCTTGGCTTTTCTTTTTTTTCTCTCTCTGTTTCACCAGGAACAGGCATGCTCTTTATGGTGCTGTAGGCAGCAGGCATGAGGGTGCAGGCCAGGTGCACAGCCCTTCCTCCTCCTCTAGCCATGAGCGGCAGTGAGTTAAAAGCCTCTAAAATCAAGACTAGCGCCTGTGCTCACATCTGATTCATTTAGTTTGCTTCAAACTCCAGCCCAGCCTACACAGAGCAGGGTGTGGCAGCCAGGAGAGAGATTTCAGGTTGGAGATAAACAGGGCTAGAATTAATAAGGAAATTGATAATGGGGGAAGGGGGCTGCATACAGCAATTCCACCCCATCCCATCACCAGATGAAAACCTGCTCTGAGAGAAGGAGGTGTGTGGGGGTTGGTTATGCAACTGAATGTAAAGAGTGGGTGCAGTGTCTGGCATTTAATAGATGCTGCTTATGATTATCATTGTCTTCTCCTATGCATAGAACTGAATCATTCTGCTTCATTTAAGATATTGGGTAAATGTTTCAGCTGTCAGCTTTGGGGGTGGGGGTGGGGGACAAAGCGATCACTTCTTACCTAGTAGCTGGTTCTTTCCACATCAATGCTAGGGTCCCCTTGCCTTAGAGAATTCAGACAGAGGCTCCCCAAACCATCATTCTCTCCCATACCGTCTGGCTTGTACCTTGGAGAACAGGTTGGTCGCTCTCTCTCTTCTCTCCAAGGTGTTTAAGGCAGGAAAACTGGGAGAAATTGAGGGACTACAAACAACCAGCCAAAGAGGGCATTGCTCACCTCTGAGGTGAGTACTGTTACTACCTCCATTTGACTAATGAGGAAACAGAGTTAAAGAGGTTAAGTGCCTGGTAAATGAACAGAGTAGGAATCCGACATAAGCTGTCAGAATCCAGGGCTCATGCTGTCATCACTGTTTATCCTGCTTTTCCAAGAAACCACATGGCCAGCTGTCCCCAGCTCTCCTTGTCCTGTTCTTAAGCAGCTGAGTGCATCTTCATAGCTGGGGACTGCAGGGTATTAAGCAGGAGATTGCACACATCTCATCACTAGTGTGCCCAGGCACACACAAGCTCTCCCTGCCCCGGCTGTTTCTCAGCACCAGGGGTGCCCTCCCAGTAGCCAATCGCATCCTTTGTCTGCTTTGACTGAACTCGTGGCTGTTGGTGGGAGGTGGGTAAAAGAAGTATCCACTCATCCATTCATCCACCAATAGTGATAGAGCCTCTACCCTGTGCCAGGCTCAGTGCCAGAGGCTGGAGATAAAGACAGGACCAAAGCCTCTCTCTTCTTGGAGCTGACAGCCTGCTCAGGGGCGAAAGACAAGCCAATTTCACAGAAATCCTCATAGGGGTCGCACCTGTTGATTGGAGACAGAGCAGGGTGGTTCAGGAAGGCTCCCTGAGCCAAATCCTGATGGAAAAGTAATCGGAGGACCTTCCAAGAGTTGGATCAGCATGTATAAACACACAGTGATGAAATAAATAAGAAGAAACAAGATCAACCAGCCAAAGAGGGCATTGCTCACCTCTGAGGTGAGTACTGTTACTACCTCCATTTGACTAATGAGGAAACAGAGTTAAAGAGGTTAAGTGCCTGGTAAATGAACAGAGTAGGAATCCGACATAAGCTGTCAGAATCCAGGGCTCATGCTGTCATCACTGTTTATCCTGCTTTTCCAAGAAACCACATGGCCAGCTGTCCCCAGCTCTCCTTGTCCTGTTCTTAAGCAGCTGAGTGCATCTTCATAGCTGGGGACTGCAGGGTATTAAGCAGGAGATTGCACACATCTCATCACTAGTGTGCCCAGGCACACACAAGCTCTCCCTGCCCCGGCTGTTTCTCAGCACCAGGGGTGCCCTCCCAGTAGCCAATCGCATCCTTTGTCTGCTTTGACTGAACTCGTGGCTGTTGGTGGGAGGTGGGTAAAAGAAGTATCCACTCATCCATTCATCCACCAATAGTGATAGAGCCTCTACCCTGTGCCAGGCTCAGTGCCAGAGGCTGGAGATAAAGACAGGACCAAAGCCTCTCTCTTCTTGGAGCTGACAGCCTGCTCAGGGGCGAAAGACAAGCCAATTTCACAGAAATCCTCATAGGGGTCGCACCTGTTGATTGGAGACAGAGCAGGGTGGTTCAGGAAGGCTCCCTGAGCCAAATCCTGATGGAAAAGTAATCGGAGGACCTTCCAAGAGTTGGATCAGCATGTATAAACACACAGTGATGAAATAAATAAGAAGAAACAAGACGCTCTGAAAAATAAAGAGCAACATGGAATGACCTGATCAGTCGTTCTCAAGAGGGGTGATTTTGTCACCCAGAGGATGTATGGCAAATCTGGAAACTTTTCTTCTTTTCTTTTCTTTTTTGCATATTACAAGTATGTGTGTGTGTGTGTGTGTGTGTGTGTGTGCACGTGCGCGTGCGTTCCTGCTACTGACATCTAATGGGTAAAGGCCAGGGATGCTGTTCAAAATCTTACATTGCACAGGACAGCCCTCCACAACAAAGAATGAGATCTGGCCCAAGATGTCAATAGTGTTGAGGTTGAGAAATCCTGGACTAGATAGACTATATATATATATGTATATATATATATGTTTGGAAGAATATAAATACATTTAGCATACGATAAAGGTGACATTCCAAATCCAGTGACTCATTCAATAAATGGTGTTGAGATTCCTGGGTAACCATCTAGAAAAAGATTAAGTGTGCGTTTGTGCTTATTTGTTCAGTCATGTCTGATTCTTTGCAACTTCATGGACTGTGGTCCACCAGGCTCCTCTGTCCATGGGGATTCTCCAGGCAAGAATACTAGAGTGAGTTGCCATTTCTTTCTCCAGGGGGTCTTTCCAACCCAGAAATCGAACCCACATCGCCTTCACTGTTAGGTGGATGCCTTACCACTGAGCCACCTGGAAGCCCCATCATACCAGAATAAATTCCAAATGGATTCAACATTTAAATTTTGATAATAAAACCACACAAGTACCAAGACAAGACATGGGAGAATTCTTTTATAATCTTAGAGTGGGAAAATTATTCCTAATTATGACTCAAAAACCATAAGCTAAGAAAGTAACAAGTTGATAAATTCACCTAATAAAAGTTTTAAAAAAATTTTTAGAGCTTGTGCATGCCAAACAAGCAAACTTGTATAAGCAAAGTAACAAATGAAAACCTGCAAAGAATATATGCAACTTGGCAGACAGAGGTCTAATCTCCTTAAATTATGAAAATATAAACAAATCTCTAGAAAAGATTCATAAAAATACAAGCAAAGGTAATGAAAAGACAACTCACAGAAACAAAAATAAATCCAAATGGCTACGTGCTGAGAGGCCTCTTGTGTTTTTTAACCTATTAGTTTGGCAAAAACACAAGTTTTGAAAATACACCGTTATCTGTGAGGATTCAGACATTTCCATCCATTGCTGGTGAGCATGACCACTAGGACAGACCCAAAGGGCAATTTAACAATCTTTATCACATCAAACCTGGGCTTTCCAAGTGTCGCTAGTGGTAAAGAACCTGCCTGCCAATGCAGGAGAGACAAGAGACGCAGGTTTGATCCCTGGTTGGGAAGATCCCCTGGAGGAGGGCATGGCAACCCACTCCAGTATTCTTGCCTGGAGAATCCCATCGACAGAGAAGCCTGGTGGGCAAAGCGTCGCAGAGTTTAAGTCACGACTAAAGTGACTTAATACACACACACACACACATCAAAATAAATGCATATACTTTCTGACCCAGCAACCCTCCTTCTTAGAGCTGACCCTACAGAAAAATCTATTTGATGCATATAAAGTGACATGTGTACATGATTATAAATTGCAGAAAAAAATCAGAAATGATTTAAATCATTAATTGAGAACTGGTTGACTAGGTTAGGGGTCAGCAAACTCTCATTAAACTGGCCCTCTGCCAGCTATTGTAGGACCTGAAGCTATGAATCATTTAAAAATTTTTTAATGGTTGAAAAAAATCTAATGAAGAATTCAGTTTCATGATGCGTGAACATCATATAAAATTCTAACATCAGTGTCCATAAGTAGAAGTACATGGAACACAGCCAGGCCTTTGTCTACACCCAGGGCTCCATTTGCAGAGAGGGGAGTGGTTTCACAGAGACTGGATGGCCCCCAAAACCTCAGATATTGACTATCTGGTCCTTCACAAAAAAGTTTGCCAGATTAGAGTATATCCAAGCAATTGGATACCACAGAGCTACAGAAAACAATGAGATGTTCTCATTTGAGTAAAAAAGGGAAAAAGCTACACATAAAAATGATCTGGAAGGAAATACAAGAAATTAATAAATAGTGGTTAGGAGCATAGATTATTATGTATGTGTGTATTGGTGTTATCTATTCAAAAAAGTAAATTAAAAATTATTTTTAAATATACACTCTGACAGAGAAGAACATGGATTTAGGCCACTGCAAATATGTGGGCCTGGCAGGAGCACAGCTTGTGAGGGGCTGGGGGCAGTATGCAGGGCGCAGAGAAGGCTGGAGAAGTCTACAGGGACTGATAGCTGGGCCAAGGAGTTAGCATTTTCACCCATCCAAGGCCAAGGGCAAACAGGATCAATTTGTGCTTTAAAGAATGAGATTCTAGAAAGCAGAAAAAGGTGGTTGGACAGGGCTTGGGCTGGTAGGGAGAAAAAGGTGTGGACTGCTTTGTGGGGAGGACCTGGGAGGCTGGGGACCTAGAGTGAAAGGGAGGCTTACTTTTACTATAAATGCTTTTTGTCAGATTTATGTATGCACACTCATTTCCATGTCCATTTATTTCTATAGAAATCATTTTATTTTTAAAAGCCCTTCAGACCAGGTGCGATGAGGCCTGAAATGTGTCAGTGGTGGTGGGTGGGGGTGGGGACGAAGGAGAAAGTCCAGAGCAGAGTTGCCAGGACTGACCAGAAGTGGGGGTGATGGGCCTGGAACTGTGCCCACACCTCCAAGGACCTAAGGAACAGAACCTTGTAGGGAGGAGGGCAGGAGAATATAAAGTTCAAAGTAGAAAGTTCACCTGCCCCAGGTGACTTCCTCTGGCTTCCTAAGCCACAGCACAGGTAACCTGTAGGTACAATATAGCACCCAGGCACTCTGCACCTTTGATTCCACTTTGACCCAAGCAGGATGTCTAGAGTCTGAACATGACCTGGGCACAGCCCCATGTTATGCAGACTCTAAGGTCCAGCCCAGGCCACCAGCAATCCCATCTGGCCCCTTCCTCCTATCTCCTTCTAGCATCGCCAACCCCTTCCCTCCTCATTGCTTCAAAGGGAATCGCCACACAACCAAGCTAGGAATTCTCTAGGACTCCTCTGAGTCATTAACTTTCTTTTTATCTGTACATGCTATACTTGCCCCACTGACAGTGCACCACCAGCTCTTTGGAGGCAGACTTAGAGGCTCTGTGACCTCCCAGAGCCACAGTATTTCTTTTCTATATGGTAGGTGCCCATGGATGTGCTGACAACTGACTCCTCTGTTGTCTTCTCAACAGCACAGCCGACACACTGGCCCTCCCGCCGACACACTGGCCCTCCCAACACATCCCCCTCCAACTCTGCAGAGCCCATCTCCCACTGAAGGAAACTCTTGCCTGGCCAAGAAGTTGAGGGTCTGCTCAGTGTTTACCCTGTTTTGTTGGCTCTCCACATTCAGCTCTCCTTTGCCTAGATATGTGTGTGCTAAGTCACTTTCAGTCCACCCTATGGACTATAGCCTGCCAGGTTCCTCTGTCCATTGGGATTCTCCAGGCAAGAATATTGAAGTAGGTTGCCATGCCCTCCTCCAGGGTATCTTCCTGACCCAGGGATCGAAGCCTTCTCTCTTACGTCTCCAGCACTGGCAGGCAGGAGGTTCTTTTTAACCACTATCACCAGCTGGGAAGACCCTTTGCCTAGATAGTATGAGCCAAACAGAAACTCAGTAGCCAAAAATTGTCTTTAGGCAAGTGCTCTGTTTGGCCTCCTACACAAAATGGAACATAACAGTGAAAATGATAGTAAGCAATAAGGACCATCACTGTTTCAAAGAGACATCAGTGCCAGCAGCTCCGGTGAGACCCTGGCATGTCAGTCACTTTATCTGCAACCAGAAAATGAAATTCACCTACCTCTGTAGGTAGAGTGCTCACAAACACTTAGAAAACTGGAAATGACTTTATAACTGCCACTTACTGCTGTTGAACATAAGAACTTTGTGATCACAGCCCTCGGGATCCCAATATGCCACCGATCCATGTGAGGGTGTACTCTCAGTGCAATGAAATTAAGCGCGTACTTAATGGCAACCTCAGCCCAGATCCCTCGACAGAAAATAAACGCACAACTCAGCTCCTTAGGGGCAGTAGGGATGGCTGATCCCCGCCAGAAGGGGTGGGGCCCGGAATGAAATGGCATGGGGTCAGAGTTGGGAGTCCTAGGCTCCCTTCCTTGCGGGCAAGGCAGATGCCAGGCAGTTCAGGGAGGAGCCTGGGCATCTGCCACTTTCCCTGCCCCCCACCTCTTCCTAAAGGAGAAAGTTCTTTTCCTTCCTGCCCCTTTGGGCAGAGCAGAAATTGAAAAAAGCTGCTTGTTCTTAACAAGTTATATATAGCTCAGCAACTGACTGCCGGGTCTTCAGCTTCAGGTCTGGGAACGGCCTTCCGTAGCCACACCCGGACGATTGTCCCAGTTAGCAGAAAAGCTGGGGAGAATCTTCTAGTGGCCCTTTTATGCTTGTGGCATAAACTGAAATAGCCCCCTTCTCGGAGAAGAGGGCGTCCCTGCAGCCGCGATGTTCCAGAAAGGGAAGCGGTGTCAAGTTGCCTGAATAATGTGGGGTCCGGCGCCACCTAGTGTCCACTGTAGGGCTTGGCTCGCATCCCGCTCCCTTGATAGGGTGTTTTGGAAACTGACTCCAACCGCCAGAGGGACTGAATCAAGGAAACAGTACCAGACCTCAGGGTGTCCTCAAGCCCACGACGAGGGACTGTGATTTTGGTGGGAGAAACTGAGACGTTATGATCCTAATGCGTCATAGGTGGGGGTGTTGGGTGAAGGGACGGGGGTGTCTTTCTCTTGGAAGGAAGCTGAGGTGATTCACAAGTAAATTTAGAGTCTTGTTCCCAGAAGATTGGCTTGGCTTTGTCAGCTTGAATATTTTTGCTCACACTAAGGGGAAAAAAACCAATAATACCAGTGCTATTTTATGACTTTTGTGCTTTTCAAACTAGTGTTCCCCCAGAGCCAGCATACGGCCTGTTTGCAGAAGTCCTTGCAAGCTGTGTCATCACTGAACCCACTCCTGCCCTCTTTGTGGGACAAGCAGCCTCCTTTTATTATCCTCCCACTTCCTGGCTGCCTCATACTCTCTACTAATCAAAGCCACCTTTTGCTCTTTGCTTTACATCATTCGTCTAAACCTCAGAACAGCCCAGAGAGTGGATGTTAATATTCTCATTCAATATATGAGAAAACTGATCCATGGGGAAGTTAAGTTAACCCAGATCTGTCAGCTAACAAGTGGAGGTGGGATTTGAACCCAGGTATTTAGCTAAAAAACATCTCACCAAAGTTTTCTATCTGACACAATTGAAGCGACTTAAGGCAATGGCACCCCACTCCAGTACTCTTGCCTGGAAAATCCCATGGACGGAGGAGCCTGGAAGGCTACAGTCCGTGGGGTCGCTGAGGGTTGGACATGACTGAGCGACTTCATTTTCACTTTTCACTTTCATGCACTGGAGAAGGAAATGGCAACCCACTCCAGTGTTCTTGCCTGGAGAATCCCAGGGACGGAGAAGCCTGGTGGGCTGCCGTCTATGGGGTCTCACAGAGTCGGACACGACTAAAGCGACTTGGTAGTAGTAGTAACACACACACACACACTCACACACACACACATTCTATCTGTACCATGAGGGGGTAGCCAGCTAGAGCAGAGGAAGCTACAGAATACAGGAGGTTCTGGAGGACATAAATGCCCCTCCAGCTCAGAGGACACTTCCTACTTTGGACCAGCCCCTGTGACCCCAAGGCTTGGCTGGACTCTTGGTAAACACTCTCCTTCCTGCCAGCATCAGTCTCCCCGCACTCCCCCCCAACACACACAGCCCCAACACAAACACTTCAGCAGACATTCCTCCACACTTGGAACCAGCCCAGAGGAATAGTGAGAGTAAAGAGCAGGGACCTGGCAAACGTTCAGAATGCCAGGAGAATCGTGGATTTGTCTCATTCCCCGGGCCTTGGCTTCCTCCAGTGGAAAACTGGGAAAATTCGCTGCTGGCTGCTCCCTTCCGCTCCCCCCTCCACCCTCTTCTCTGCTCCCCACCAAAGAGACATCCCTCCAGAGGAAGGTTAAGTAAGGCTACTCTCTGGAGTCCTTTGAAACAAAACTGTTGCTGAAATACACAGATTCAGAAATGAAGTTTAAATGGATAACATGCTGCCGCTGCCGCTAAGTCGCTTCAGTCGTGTCCGACTCTGTGCGACCCCGTAGACGGCACCCAATTGGGCTCCGCCATCCCTGGGATTCTCCAGGCAAGAACACTGGAGTGGGTTGCCATTTCCTTCTCCAATGCATGAAAGGGAAAAGTCAAAGTGAAGACGCCGACCTCCACAAATGGGGTAAATGTGCGGGCTGTCGGCAGCCTGTGAGAAGTGGTTTGGGGTGTTGGAAGGAGCACAGGATTCAGAGACATGGACCGAAATCCTCAGTCTGGCACCCCCTAAGCTGAGAGACTTTGGGCAAGTCACTTAACCTTTCTGAGCCTCAGTTTTCTCATTTGCAGGATGAGGGCAATTTTGAAACCTATACAAGTGCTTTATAAAGCCCTGCAGAGTAGGAGGTGGCATATGAAGGGAAGAACTGCAGGTATTAGGATTTAGATAAGAGATTTTTATTTACTTTACCCTTTCCTTACTCCTCTCAGTTCAGTTCAGTCGCTCAGTCATGTCCGACTCTTTGCGACCCCATGAATCGCAGCACGCCAGGCCTCCCTATCCATCACCATCTCCCGGAGTTCACTCAGACTCACGTCCATCGAGTCCATGATGCCATCCAGCCATCTCATCCTCGGTCGTCCCCTTCTCCTCCTGCCCCAACCCCTCCCAGCATCAGAGTCTTTTCCAATGAGTCAGCTCTTCGCATGAGGTGGCCAAAGTACTGGAGTTTCAGCTCCGCCCCAAAAAAGAGACCTTCTCTTACAAAATGGATCTTAAAACACACACACACAAAGTCTCAAAGACCCTGTGGGTTCATCACTTTTTTAGAGCTAAATGTTGGAAAACAGCTTTTCCAATAAAGACGCAGTGGCCAGGGACCACTGGACACACTTTCTTCAGAGGAAGCAGAAAAAACCAGAAGCAGGAAGGTCTATGGCAGCATATCCATTATTCGCAAGAGGAAGGTCCAGAAAGGCAATTTTCTCTGTTGCCAGCTAATAAAGGCGGATGTCTGTGGCCGGCACGGGAACAGACGCTTCCACAGCAGCCCAGCAGAGCTAACGCATGTGAGGGAAATTAAAACACCCCCTTAAGAGAGCTGGAGGAGGAGAATGGCGTCCTCTCTCCCGGGGTGAAGCCAGCTTGAGAGACTCTTGATTCTTCACACGCTCCATTTCTAATTTAAGGCGTCTCCACCCCATTTGGAAAACTCTGTGCCTCTCCACAGAGGGAGGAAAGAGCTTCAGAAGAGAGACTCAGGAAGAACAAAGACCTCATTAGGACCCATCACTTATTCTGACGACGCATTCCCAAGAATCTCTACTGATGATCCCCGGTACAAATGAAGTGGTGATTAAGGATCTAATGCAAATAATCTGCAGTTTAGGAACTCCCTTTGTAATTGAAATTTACTAAATTAAGCCTGAGATTTTAAAAAAACTGGATATCTTTTTAAAAAATTCATCCAATTATAATCCCCCACCCTCTTCTCCCTGCCACCCACCCCTCTGTAATGTAATTAGTTAAAAATAAGCTCCACCATGCTGGTGATGGTGAGCTGCCTATTGCTGTGTTCAAGCTGGCCCTTGCTCTCTGAAATACTGGTCTCTAGTAAACAATCCCCAGGAAGCAAATAAGGAGCGGGGACATGCGTCAGCCAAATGAGGAGGGGGTCATCATCAGTCAGGCTGCTGTGGCATTATCACACACAGGACACAGAAATGGGGCTGGTGGCACTGGTGATGCTGAACAGAGAGATTTCTCAGTTTCTCTCTCCTGGTCCTGTCCTCTGATTTGGAGCCAGCTGAGGACCGCTCTGGAGAAGGCGATGGCACCCACTCCAGTACTCTTGCCTGGAAAATCCCATGGACGGAGGAGCCCGGTAGGCGGCAGTCCATGGGGTCTGCGAAGAGTCGGACACGACTGAGCGACTTCACTTTGACTTTTCACTTTCATGCATTGGAGAAGGAAATGGCAGCCCACTCCAGTGTTCTTGCCTGGAGAATCCCAGGGGCGGGGGAGCCTGGTGGGCTGCCATCTCTTGGGTCACACAGAGTCGGACATGACTGAAGCGACTTAGCAGCAGCAGCAGAGGACCGCCCAGAGAAAGGAGTAGGTGATAATTGCTTTGTTGGGATAGCAGAGGGTATAGACTCAGGAACCAAAGGGTTTAGGGGAGATCAGAAACCTGTCTCTTTTCTTACAGGCCAGAGAGAAACTCAAACTGAAACAGCCCCGGGACACCTCTGAGTCCTGTCCTCTGCCACTTGGTGCAATCACCACTCACCTTAGTAGGTTTCTCCCCAGGGGAGGGCCAGGCCCACCAACTTCAGCTGCCAGATGGGAACATGGAGGAGCCTTGTGGCCCCAGACAGGGATCCCTGGAGATGCTCCAGCCTTCCCATCCTCACCCTCAGTTTGGCCAGACAGTAAAGGCTTCCCTGGTGGCTCAGATGGTAAAGAATCTGCCTGCCGTGGAGGAGACCCAGTTTCGAACCCTTGGTTAGGGAGATCCCCTGGAGAAGGGACTGGCCACCCACTTCAGTATTCTTGCCTGGAGAATCCCATGAACAGAGGAGCCTGGCGGGCTACAATCCATAGGGTCACAAAAAGTTGGACATCACTGAAGCGATTTAGCACGCCTGCCTGCACAGACAGGAAAAAGGCTTGAAAGTTGTCCTGAGGACACGTGACCTTCCAGACGAGCACCTTGGTTGTTTTATTGGAATCAGATGAAAAGACCTGTTCGCCTTTGAAATCAAGCTCCAGTTTCCTTGAGCAGCGGGCAGGACTGAAGTCTGAGAACAGGAGCAAGCCTCCCACACTTGACTCTCATTCTCCTCCCCTTCTCTCCCCTCCCACCCTCCAAAACTGTTAGGTAAGCATAGAAACACTTGGAGCTAATCGGCCCTCACCTTCCAAAGTCCAAGGCTGCAGGTCCACCTGAGAACTCTGTAAAAGGCAGCTCTCTGACAGGCAGCATGGACAGCAGAAAAATGCTTCCTTCCCACCCCTTCGTTTAAATTTTTTAAAAAACCGTGATATGACTGATACATAACAGTCTTATTAGTTTTAGACGCGCAACACAGTGAGTTGACATCTGTACACCCTGTAACATGGTCACCACGAGAAGCCTAGATACTTTCCTTCATCTCACATGCTTTCAGATGTTTTTTTTCTTGTGATGAGAACTTTAAAGATCTATTCTCCTGGCAACTTTCAGGTATCTAACACAGCATTACTGACTACGGTCACTGCATGGTACATGACAGTTCCAGGACTCATATATTTTACATCTGGAAGTTTGTTCCTTTGACCCTCCCATCACCCCTTTCCATTGTGTGTGTGTGTACACATGTGTGTGGGCCCGTTTTCCCTTCATCAGTTCCCATCCCTAGTGTTTGAAACTTTAGTAAACGTTTAGCTGAATAACTTCTGTTGGCACAGACAAGCAGCAGAGTTGTTTCTGGAGAGCATAATAGGTGTTTTTTTCCATTTGTAAATCAGATTTTTTTTTTTTTTTTAAAAGACAGACAATGGCAATCTTGTCTCCAGATAAGTTTGTACTTAAAACACTGGCCTGAACTCACGTTGCTGTATTTTCTCCCATGCCCAGTGTGGGGCCTGGCACATGGTAGGTATACAATATACTTTAGCTGAGTGAACGAGTGAAAACATGACTCATGTTCCAAAACTTTTCGTAGCTTCTCAGTGGTACAGGGAAAATGCCCTATGTCTGTGCTATGTGCATGTCTGACTCTTTGTGACCCCAGGGACTGTAGCCCATCAGGCTCCTCTGTCCATAGGGGTTTTCCAGGCAAGAATGTTAGAGTGGGTTGCCATGCCCTCCTCCAGGGGATCTTCCCAACTTAAGAATTGGACCAGGGTCTCCCGCATTGCAAGCGGATTCTTTATCAGCTGAACTACCAGGGAAATCCTAAGTGTCGAATCTGGCCTTCAGGATCCTGCAATCAGGCGCCAGCCCACCTTGCCTGCCTGGCCCCCCTAGACATTCTCTGAATGTGGACTGCACGAGACCAGACATCAGAATCATCTGGAAGCCCTGTTAAACACAACCAGCAGGGTCACACCCCTAAAGTTTCTGAATTAGCAGATCTAGGGTACGGTGGAGGATTTGCCTTTACTCACAAGCTCCTGGATGCTGCTGTCAAGAGCAGCACTCTGCCCACACCTCTGCATTGCCACCAAAGGCAGCTGTCCCCCAGCATCCAATCAGTCTGTCAAGGTCAAATGTTACCCGATCAACAGATTTGAATGTGTGAGCAGAAATCTCTCCACCACCTTCCCACACGTCCTAACTACTACAAACCCCCACGCCCACCAGGACAGTTCTCATTTTATCTGTTCAGCTATATCTTCCTGACCCCTTGCAGGTCTAAAGCTCCTGCTTCCCTTAACCCGCAACTGCCTGATCTTCTGCTCCACTCTTCACACTCAGAATCTAGTCACCATTCCCCCTCCCTCCCCACCAGAGGCCAGCGGAAGCCTCACTCCCCAGCCTTTCCAACCTCTCAAGAGAGAGCTCCACCCCGTGGATGTGGAATCATATCTGCATGATACACTGAATTCCCCCAGTACAGCGATTTCCTCACCTCCCTGTCTCTGGTGGAGCTCCTTGAAGGCAGGAGGCAGGTCTCAAGCCTTTTCAACTCCCCCTGTAAGGGCCTCGTCCCACATGGCCTTATAACCTGAGTGAACGTGCCTACTCAGATTCCTTCCACCCACTGAGACCTTCCAGAGGACTCAGTGAAGCACCTGATACCGCACTCACCCCGGGGACTCCAAAGGTGAATGAAACACAGGAAGTGCCCTGGGATTAGTGCCTGGTTTCCAGTTTGAATTTCACTGCTCATTATGCCCACTTTGCTTTCCTTCCAGCCCCCGGACTGACCGCTGGGTGTCCTTCCTTGTCTAAACTAGTGAGAGGTCCCCGTCACTAAGACCCAGTTCCATTTCTCAGCCTACTTTTTGCCTCTGAGACTCGGAAGGGAAGGGGACATTTGGGGGTGAGCCACATGATGTAACTCATCCAGGACAGGTGAAAGGAAGATGAAAGGAGATGTTCTGCAGCCGGTTGAAACATCAGTGACCAAGAACATTCTCGCCTCTCAGCTGTGGGCTCCTGAAAGGGCACGGCCTCATCCCATCCTCCTGTCGCATGGGCTTCCAGCTTCACGTTCTCACATCCTCATGATCCCAACAGTACGTTATAGAAACCCAACTCAAGTCACTTAAGCAAAAGAGGAACTTTTGGCTCACCTTTGTGACTCAGCTCAGAGTTCTGTTCCTTATACAGAACTGCATAAGGAGCTATTAAATAGGAATCTGGGTTTAGGAACCAAAGTTGGCCTCAAGTGTGCCAGGACTGTCTCTCTGTCCACCGGTTTTCATTTCTGCACATTTTTGCATGTTGACCTAACTCTTGTCTGCCGCAGATAAGGGACTGGGTACCATGATCAGCCCAGTCTGGGTTCCATACCTATCAAAGCCATGTGAAATGGGAGGACTGTTCCCCAAGGGAGAGATGGGTGCCAGGCAGACCAACATCAGACATCCACTACAAGTAGCTATAGCTTATAACATGCCAGGCACTGTGCTGTTTTACATACATGGCCTCATTTGATTACTAAGCTAATTCTACAAGGCAGGTCCTATGTCAGACATTTGCCTTTCATACAAATGAAAAGGCACAACACAAATCATAGCTATGTCCTTTCTGCCAGCTCCAGTGCTGGGTTTGGGACACTCAGAAAATATGATCTGGAAATGAAAACACAGTTTCTTTGGAAATAAACACTTCCCTTAGTAAGAGGACTTGTAAACCAATGTTTTTAACTCTGGTTATCTCTGTATCAGTAGCTATGAGGCCAAGACCATAAATATAGTTTAGTCTCTTGTAAATGTTGTTTTATGTTTCCAGTAGTTAATTTTGGATAATTAAATCTCTCTACTAAGCTACCATCTCTGTGAATTTACACTGAAGGGAGGTACGTCTCATCATGGAAGATCACAGGGACTCCCTTCCTTGTTCCATCCAGCCAAGAACACACATCCCTGGGGACGGCATTATAAAGGATGGTCAGATTACATCAAGATGAGGCATGGGGTTCTCTCTGCAGGCAGAGGGTATCTACCATCAGGAGAAGTTTTCATGGATCCTTGCACTCTACTCCTCTCTGTTTTGTATCCATGACCATTTCTTACCTGTATTTCCTCCAAGCAGAAATGGGCTTTGAGACTTGTTCACAACTTTACCACTAAGAGAAAATGGACTATAACAAACCCTGAGTAGCACTGACCTATGTACAGTACCATGTGTAAAAAAGATTGCTGGTGAGAAGTTGCTGTATAACATAGGGAATCCAGCTTGGCGCCGTGTGATGACCTAGAGGGATGGGATGGGGGGCGGCTCAAGAGGGAGGTGAAAATGAAGTTGCTCAGTCGTGTCTGACTCTTTGAGACTCCATGGACTATAGCCTACCAGGTTCCTCTGTCCATGGGATTTTCCAGGCAAGAATACTGGAGTGGGTTGCCATTTCCTTCTCCAGGAGATCTTCCCAACCTAGGGTTCTCCTGTATTGTAGGCAGGTGCTTTACCATCTGAGCTACCAGGGAAGAGGGAGGTGACGTATGTACAATCTGGGTGATTTGAGTTGTTATACGGCAGAAACCAACACAACATTGGAAAGCAATTTTCCGCCAAGAGTTGACTCATTGGAAAAAACTCTGATGCTGGGAGGGATTGGGGGCAGGAGGAGAAGGGAACGACCAAGGATGAGATGGCTGGATGGCATCACCGACTTGATGGACGTGAGTTTGAGTGAACTCCAGGAGTTGGTGATGGACAGGGAGGCCTGATTTGCTGCAGTTCATGGGGTTGAAAGAGTCGGACACGACTGAGCAACTGAACTGAACTGATGGCAGAAACCAACACAACATTGTAAAGCAATTTTCCTCCAATTAAAAAAGAAATTAAAAAAGATTAAAAATAATAGACACTGGTGGCCATCTGCCCAAGTGATCCTATGTTCCACCAGGTGTGGCTCTTCAGGTGCCAAGATTCTCTAGGGCTAAGAATAGCCTCTCCAGTGTTTCTACTAGTTCACAACTTCATGCAGTTGCAGGCACAGCCTCTGAGGCTTGCCATCACATCCCGACTCCCATCACAGTGGCTGGTACAATAGGTGCCCAATAAATGACTGTTGAATAGATGAATTCCATTCTCAAGTGATGCCTCAGGTAATGATTGAAATTAGTTGGTGACAATGAGCCAGGGTCAGTGCGCTGGCCACTGTAGTTATAAGCAGAGGGGACCATCTTTCTTAGTTTCAAGGACCCAAGTTTGTCAAAGACACACACCCCTGTTCAGTCCCGAGGGTCCTACTACTTTGGTCTCCATTAATGCAAATGCCAACTCTTCGGGTAAGTATTTTCATAAATTCTCCAATATTCTGCTATGTATTTGTTTAGTGTAAACATACTGTTCACATACTTCAAATCTAGGGCAAAGAACATTCAACTGAAGCCAAATGACCAGAATTCATCAGTTCTATTTCCACTAGCAAGAGCCAGTATTTACTGAGCACTTACTATGTGCCTGATGCTTTTGTGCATCATCTCATTTAACTTCAAGAAAATACTATGTAAATGGTGCTATAAACACCTCCATTTTACCTACGAGTAACGTGAGGATTGAAAACCCATGGACAGAGGAGCCTGACGGGCTATGAGGCCACAACCATAAGGTCCCAAAGAGTCGAACACAACTGAGTGACTGAACACACAACACACAATGTGGAGATTCCAGGGATGAGCACCTAGTTCAGTGCCACGGAGTCACATGACAACTATTGTGAACAAAGCTGTGATCCATCCGTCTGACTTCCATGCTGGTGTTCTCTGCAGCACATCACTCTGTAGCCTTGCAAGTCATTGAGCCTCACCTTTCTCTTCCTTCTAATAGGTATACAAATCATCTCATGGGATAAATGTTATGTTGTGCCATTGTGTAAACTGTGTTGATGCTTCATTCATCAACAAACTTTACCAAACACCTGCTCTGTGCCATTCACCCAATGATGAATATGTCCTTGCTCTCAGAAGGCTCACAATCTTATGAGTAATTCCACCGCTTGATGAGACTCAAGGTTGTATCTATACTCACTTGAAGAGTCACCATTGCCTTATGACACCCCTGTTCTTCTGGAAGAAAGGCAAAGGTAAAATTTAAGACTAATGGTCAGACGGCTCCTACAAATAATGATATAAGAGAGTGGTTAATCAGTTCAAATAGCTCCTTGCTTTCCTGGCCAGATGACCCTCAGTAAATTACCTGACCTCTTTACAGCTCAGTTTCCTTATCTTTAATGAGGGTGATGGGGGTAACATTTAATAAGTGTAAAGAGTTAAGTTCAATGCCAGGCACATAGCAAACAGGCAGCAGGAAGAGCGACACTGGCCGCAGTGGGGACGAGTGCATGAGCACATGAAAGGGTGGCCATTCCCTAGAGGGAGGACAGACCCTTAGGAAAGGGGGGAGGAGACCACCCCTTCCCCAGAGAATAGGGAGGGTGCCTTTGGAACCAAGCATCAATGCCTTTAGACAGCTTTCACTTACAAAAGGTAACCAGAGGAAAAAGGGGCAAAGCACCAAGCAATAAAATCTGAATGCGTTATCCACGCTGAAAACTGTAGTTTGTTTGCAGATAAAGAATATCAGGTATTTGTGTTAAACTTTCAAATTCAGCATCTCATTAGATCCTCAAAACACCCTCCATGCCCCCCACCCCGGCACACAGGAAGAAAATAAATATGATGCCCAATTTACAGATGGTGAAGTCGAGGTTCATGACGTGCAGCCATTTGTTTGAGGCCACACTGTTAGGAGTAGTAGAACTGAACTAACACCCAGTGCTCAGTCCAAGGTTCAACACCATCTTCCCAAGCAAATCTTTGTGGAGAAAATGGAAGAAAATGTGGACACACATCTGAGTCTCTTTAGAAGCTTTACAACTGGGCTCCTGGGCCCTCCTGAGACCGTCTAAAGAAAAATCGATATGTATAGGCATGGACTTCCCTGGTGGCTCAGTTGGTAAAAAGACCGCCTGCAATGCAGGAGACCCAGGTTAAATTCCTGTGTTGGGAAGATCCCTTGGAGAATGGAATGGCTACCCACTCCAGTATCCTTGCCTAGAGATTCCATGGACAAGGGAACCTGGCAGGCTAGAGTCCATGGAGTCACAAAGAGTTGGACATGACTGAGCAAATAACACTTTCAAGGAAACTTCCTCAGGGAAACTGATGCAGTTGGGCTGGCAGGGTGGACTAGGGTCTGGAAGCCAGTCACAGAAACAGTAATGCTGTGTTTGTGGCCATAAGAGGCTTTGGAGGCACATGCCAGCCCCGGGCATGTCCAGCTGCTTTGGCCAGAACAGTCGCAATAGACCACAGCTGGGGTTATACCCATCAATAATGCAGCCACTACTCTTGCCCTGCCCTATCTACCCTCCAGCTGTGACCAGCATTAGCATGCCTCCCCCGCACCAGGCACCCCCTACTGATCCACATGCTCAAATCCAGCTTGAACCCTCCTCCTGACTGCTTAAACCCTGGACTGACTGACAAACGTTGCCTGATTCCACTGCATTATCCACCTTTCTCTGTTCCCTGCAAGGCTTCCTAGAACTGCAGAGATCCCCTTCTACCACAGGGCTTTTGCACATGCTGTCCCTGCCATCTGCAACGCCCAGGGCTCCCATTTCACTGCTCCATCCCTTCTGATCTCAGCCTCATCTCGTCAGGGAAGTTGTCCTCAATCCCATCTAGGGCAGATCCTCTGTTACCTGTTTTCTTAGGACCAGTTTCCTTTCCTCAGGAGTTCTCATCACTGATAACAATTGTGCATGGGGAGTGGGGCCAATTTTCTTTAGGTCTATCTCCCTTCAGACCGGCCATGGAGAGAGGTGATCTGTCTCTTTTGTCTGCCCTGCTCATCAGTGTCTTAGAGCTTGGCACTCAGTGAGCACGTATGGAATCGTGGAATTGTGTTGGATGATACACAGAACAGAACAGGCCAGGAGCTTAATGCCTCCACCTCTCCATCCCCAGGAGGCGGGACATCTGAAAGAGGCCATGTGACTGTGACGATGGAGCCGTCCGGTCGTTAGCGCCCTGTCCAAATGCAAGGTCACGAGGTTTTATTGCCAAGTAACATGCATAGCAGATACTCCCGGCTTTATGTTGCTCCTAACCCTGACCCTGACCCTGAGGGACTCCTGCAATCTACTTCATCTCTGTTTGGTTTGAATTTTTATGAGGTGAATTATTTTTATAATCAGAAAAGGCCATAAAGAGAATTTTTAAGTTTGCCAGAACTGGAGAAGACTCTAGGGGTACATTAGTATTGTCTCTAAAAAATTCATAATTTGGGAGGTACTGTGATGCATTTAATGTATGTCTTTAATCGAAAGTATTTAGAGAAGCCCTAGAAATTTAACTGATGGTTTTTCTGGGCATACTGAAGTAAGAAAAAGGGATTATGTTATGGTTCAAATGTCCTCAGTGAACCCCACACAACTAATTTTAAGGGATGGAGCAGAGAATGTGAGAGGTGGACTAGTAAATTATGAGCAAACTCTCAGAGAAGGGCAATTGCTGTCTGTCTGACTGATGGCACCTCCTGAGATGAGCACATGGAGCAAAAACAGGAACCTAGATCTCTGTGCCAGGTGTTACCAGCCCTTCGCCCCACAAGCCCCTCCTTCCAGGGGCTCCCTCCACTTCATCCTTCCCTGGCCTTTGCCTTACCCCAAACCCTACTCCACAGAAAGGGAGGCCAGGGATTGAGTGAGATTATTTGATTCTGCAAATCCCTACTTACTTTTTGAAGCCTGAAGATTTAGTAGATATTTCTGTTTGGCTCTGTTAAAGGATGAAATGACTGCATTTGAATTTCACTCACCGGAAATGATTCCCACCCCCACCCCCCTGCAGTGACCCTGCGTTCTGGCTCACTCCTGGCTTCTTACTGGTAAGAATTTCTTTGATTACTCGATTAGTATAAAGAAATATCAGAAAACTGTTAAAGAATCCATGCTTTGGTTTGCATCTAGAGGTCACTGCAAAGGCTCCTTTGATAGAAGCAGAGCAGTTAACAATGTTATGGAATTGTGGAATTGTGTTGGATGATACACAGAACAGAACAGGCCAGGAGCCTAATGCCTCCACCTCTCCATCCCCAGGAGGCGGGACATCTGAAAGAGGCCATGTGACTGTGACGATGGAGCCGTCCGGTCGTTAGTGCCCTGTCCAAATGCAAGGTCACGAGGTTTTATTGCCAAGTAACATGCATAGCAGATACTCCCGGCTTTATGTTGCTCCTAACCCTGACCCTGACCCTGAGGGACTCCTGCAATCTACTTCATCTCTGTTTGGTTTGAATTTTTATGAGGTGAATTATTTTTATAATCAGAAAAGGCCATAAAGAGAATTTTTAAGTTTGCCAGAACTGGAGAAGACTCTAGGGGTACATTAGTATTGTCTCTAAAAAATTCATAATTTGGGAGGTACTGTGATGCATTTAATGTATGTCTTTAATCGAAAGTATTTAGAGAAGCCCTAGAAATTTAACTGATGGTTTTTCTGGGCATACTGAAGTAAGAAAAAGAGATTATGTTATGGTTCAAATGTCCTCAGTGAACCCCACACAACTAATTTTAAGGGATGGAGCAGAGAATGTGAGAGGTGGACTAGTAAATTATGAGCAAACTCTCAGAGAAGGGCAATTGCTGTCTGTCTGACTGATGGCACCTCCTGAGATGAGCACATGGAGCAAAAACAGGAACCTAGATCTCTGTGCCAGGTGTTACCAGCCCTTCACCCCACAAGCCCCTCCTTCCAGGGGCTCCCTCCACTTCATCCTTCCCTGGCCTTTGCCTTACCCCAAACCCTACTCCACAGAAAGGGAGGCCAGGGATTGAGTGAGATTATTTGATTCTGCAAATCCCTACTTACTTTTTGAAGCCTGAAGATTTAGTAGATATTTCTGTTTGGCTCTGTTAAAGGATGAAATGACTGCATTTGAATTTCACTCACCGGAAATGATTCCCACCCCCACCCCCCTGCAGTGACCCTGCGTTCTGGCTCACTCCTGGCTTCTTACTGGTAAGAATTTCTTTGATTACTCGATTAGTATAAAGAAATATCAGAAAACTGTTAAAGAATCCATGCTTTGGTTTGCATCTAGAGGTCACTGCAAAGGCTCCTTTGATAGAAGCAGAGCAGTTAACAATGACAAAATGGTCAGGAGATCCAGGCCAGCTTGGGTAGGTCATTTTCATCTCTTTTAGTGTCAATGACTCTTATCAAGTGACTTTTCTCCCTTTATCTCTTATAGGCCAGATCCACGGTGACTCCACCTGCCAACCTGTCATTGAGTTTTGAGCAATGGAGTGGGAATGGGAGGTGGAAGGAAGTTTTAAGCACCATAGATTTTTTTGGAGAATCAGAGTAAACAATACTTCCTAAATTTAGTGATCAAGTGGGCTAGGAGACCAGCTGGCAGATAAATATGGTGGACAGGTGTACCCTCCTGGTTCTTCTCTGCAAAGTCACTGTACAGAAATCTGTAAGCATTTATGTAACCAGCCCTTCATCTGAATTGTATATGTCTGCCACTTGACTGAGGGCTTCCCAGGTGGCTCAGTGGTAAAGAATCCACCTGCCAATGCAGGAGATGAAGGAGATGCGGGTTTGATCACTGAGTGAGGAAGATCCCTTGGAGGAGGAAATGGCACCCCACTCTTGTATTCTGGTATTCTTGTCTGGAAAATCCCATGGACAGAGAAGCCTGGAGGGCTATAGTCCATGTGGTTGCAAAGAGTCAGATAGGACTTAGTGATTGAGCACACACGTCACTTGCTCATGATTCTAGCGGATGGGTGGGTGGATAGGTGGATGGATGACTACTTTACTCTCAGTACTCATCCACCGCAGCAGACACTGTCAGTGCCTTGCGCATATGAACTCTGTATGCCAAAGGCTGCTTATTTCCCATACCTGCCTCTCTGTCTCGGAGAGCTTTTATCTGGCCAGGGGAGCACTTTAGGCCTGGTAGCCAGAAGAGGAGAGTTAATATCTTAGAAGCAGGCCTCAGTCTATGGTGGATGGGAACTTGGTGGATAACCAGCCCAGCTTCCTTGCACCTCAGTCAGGGTGACCGAGGCATGTCTGCATGGTTGCATGGCAACCCAGTTGCCCTCAGTGATAACTGCTTGGTAACAGATCCTCTATACCCTTTCTTTTCTTCCCTTCTACCTTCTCCATTGTCTTTCCAATGGTTCCTAGCATCACCTTCCAAATAAACTACTTGCCCTGTTAATATAATCCTTGTTTTAGAGCATGTTTCTGTGGGAACCAGAATTAAAACCTTCACCTTACTGATTGCTCCCCGGGCCAGTCTCCAGGGGTCACCCTAACCTTCTGTCTGCTTCCTAAAAACAAGAATAATCTAGTTGGAAGAAAAGTGACATTTACCCTCATTGGAATAATGCTAAACTGTAAGGAAGTGCAAACTCACCAGAGTTTATTGCCAAGTAACGTGCACAGCCAACCTTCCCCACCTTCGAGCACAGCCACTCCCTCCCTGACCAGAGGGACTCCCACAGCCTACTTGATCTCTGTTTGGTTTGAATTTTTATGCCGTGCATTATTTAACCCACACCTAATTGGAATAGTGTTAAACTCATTCTTGATTAATTCTCTCTGGAAACTCTCATTAAGTATTTAACAGAACTTCAGTTTTGTTACCAAAGCTGATCAGAATCTGTTATTTAAGGACTGAAAGGAGGACAAATGTATCCAGAGCCCATTTTCCTGGTCAACCTTCTTGGGCAACAGGGTTTTTCTCTCTCTAAGGCAGTCATGTTTGTTAAAGGAACAGTCCTTTTAGCTTTTCTCTGATTATTAAGTTTCTAAATTCTCTACAACTCCTCAGAAAACCTACGACAGTTTCAACAACACTGAGAGTGATGATTCTCTACCCTAGGTGGACACTGGAATCACCCAGGGAGTGTTTATTTCCAGGAATCTTGGAATCCACTCCAGAGCAGTGTCTGGGCGGTGGTGATTTTAATGTTCTCTTCTCCAGTGGGGGTGCCTAATGTACAGCCAGGGCTGAGAACTACTGACTGAATGGGCAGAGCTTCCAAAGCTATGAACACCAGCTGCCCCAGGAAATGCAGCCCTGGGCAAAGCAGGAAGAGCTCAAAGTGTCGTAGATGGCAGCCCCAGCAGACAGCACAGGTCGCAACGATCCAGTCTCTGCCTGTGTAGCCCCTCCTCGCTTCACTCCACCCTCCACTCACACTTCAATCCCTGCACTTGAGCCAAGAGGCCTCAGGAAGCCTCTCATCAAGCCGCCCACACGCTAATGAGAAAACATCCGCCATCCACCAAGGCAATAACCTTTTGTTCCCATCACAGAGCAAAGAAGAACCTCCCCAAGGAGACCTCAAATCAGGAATTTTATTTTCTCATTTGAAAGTTGTGCAGTTGAGCCTCATGCATTTTCATTTCTCATGCATTTTCATTTCCCTATCTTCCAATCTGGGTAATTTATGCTCCTGGCTGAACCTTCGGGTATTTTCTCAGCCTGGTGGATGTGGCTGACTTTATCCCTGGAGTGTCAGTCTAGAGAAGGAGTTCCTCATATTCTCAGAAACAAACAAATCCAAAAAAGGAAAAAAAAAAAGGGGGGGTGGGGAATGGAACCTACAAGCTGTGACATCAGTCTACAACTGGCCTCTATGAAGCCTGGCCCTTAATGAGCTTGGGATCCCGGAGGACTTCTTCAAGCTTGATAATGCTCTCTCATAAAACTTTTCAAAGCCATGGCGATCACTGGGGACTCCAAGTCAAATGGTAACACAATTTAATTAAGTGGGTGCATGAACTTTCTAAGATGTTTGTAGATTTTGGTGTGTACATGCATTTTTCTGAGGAAACAGTCTCAAACTCTCCAACAGGCAAGTGACCCCACGAAATTTAAGAATTAGCAATTTCATGATTCCTCCCTCTTTCCAAAGAACCCAAACGCAGATGTTCACTTGAGTGACCAATGCTGAAAGTTTTCCACACCCTTGGCTTCCTCCTTCCCTCCTTTAGCCTCCAGCAGCTCCGACAGTATGTCTCAGCATGTGAATTCCTGATCTAAAGAAAGGAAATCTAAGGTCACAGACCTCCCAGAAGCGAAAGGTCAAGGGGACAAAGTGACCCAGCTCTAAGGTTCCAGCAGTCCTTCAGAATACAGAATGCTCAGTCGTGTCCGACTCTTATAGAGACCCCATGGACTGCAGCCCACCAGGCTCCTCCGTCCATGGGATTTTCCAGGCAAGAGATCACCTTCTAAACACCCTCAAATCCTTGCCCCCCTGTCTGCTCCTGGGGACCCAGGCCGTGAGAGCTTGGAGACGCCAGGCGCCGCACCCCACTGCCTCCCTGTGACATCTCCTGCCCGCAGCACAGTGTTTTTTCATGCAGGCTTTGGGTCATGGTTATGCCACAGAAAGCTTCTGGAGCATAAAGCCCGCAGACAGTAGGAACCCAGAGAACACCTAGGCTCAGCAAAACGCAGAGAAGGGCTGTTTTTTATTTTACAGTGCGTGTGGGAGCCATTCTCAAGGGGCTGCCACCTAATGCCAATCTGTCACCTCTGAGAAGTCTCCAGACAGGCGTTTGAAAGTGATAGGGTGGGGCGGGAAGGCTGGGGGGTGCGTTGGGAGCCGGCTCTAAGGGCCCTCTGTCGATTTCTCCCTTCACTTGAGGCTGAGATGAAAGGAAGGTCTGGGCTCCTGGTTCTGTTCCTCCTGGTACCCTCCTCCCTCCCAGGCCAGCGTACCCCTCCTGGGTGGGGCCTTCGGGAGAAGGGTCCAATCTGTGGCCGTCACTCTCACTCATGGGAAAATTGTCTGCTCAGCCACCCACTTCGGCTCCTCCCATGCAGCTGGCTCTCCCAGCCAGCCATTCATTCCCACCTGATCCCTGGGCCTGGATCTTCGGAATCAATTAGCATCAGCAGAGAGGCACTGAAAGTCTCCATGGCGCCCAGCCCCCAGCAGCAAGGAAACTGAGATAGGCAAAGAAGAGGCTTTCAGGTCCTAACCAGCTGGCAAAGCCAGTCCCAGGAAACAGCATTCCTGAGCCGGGGAGGGAGCTGGCAGGCCAAGCCCAGCCTCACCTTCCAGAGCCTGCTGATCCAAAGCTCATTAACTAGGCAGCAGCAGGAAGTTGCGGTGTTCCCACCAGCACCAACATCTGGGGCAGGAGTGGGGGCGGGGTGGGGTCTTCATTAAAATGCACTGACTCCATTGGCACCAAAATAAACGTGACATTCATCAGAAGCTGCTAAATCTATTCAGCGCCTGCTTCCTTCGGAAGTGCAGGGTTCGTGCCGTGGGCCTGGAGAGAAAAGGTCTTTGCTTGTGCGAAAAATGAGGCGGCAGCAGGAAGATGAAGAAGAGAGGGGAGGCTGGAGAAAAGGGCAGAGACGGGATGAGCCAGAGCCCGACTTGAGACCTCCAATGTCTGTGACTCCCCGGCAGAGGGGAGGTATCTATCTGAAGCCAAAAATCAATCATGTTGTGGTGCTTCTCCAGGAAGGAGTGGGGTGTCTGTCACCCAGTAAGGAAATAAAACAAAAGTAATCCCCCCCTCCAATCTATTCAGATTACACTAAGTTTTATGGAGTTCCTAGAATATTGCTGGTATGTTTACATATATTACTTTATTTCTCACAATAGCTTGGCAAGTTACTTTTCATCTCTACTGTACAGATGGGAAAACTGAGGTACAGAGAGGCTCAGTAGGCCACTCAAGAGCACCCTTCTAGGGGGTGGCAGCTCATGATCTAAGGTCTGCCAAACCTTGGTGGAGCCACAGTGGTCTCACTGGTGTGGTTTAGAGGTGAGAGCTTGGAAGAAAGGAAATGGAGTTCTGAGTCTATATTTACCATTTGGTTTTGGAAAGCCTCTGCCCCTTCTCAGGCCTCGTTTCCCCATCTGTAGGACCTGATTCCCCTGTGCCTGTGGGTATTTGTGCGCTCTGGGTCATCGACTGAGGAAAAAAATCCCTAGTCACCATTCCCAGACCTCTTGCCTGGGTTCAGGTCTCTGGAGTGTAATAGAAGCCGATCACTGGACACTTACCAGGTGGAAGCCGGATAGGGTAGTGGCACCCTGGCTCCCTGAACTTGGATCTCACCTTTGCCGCTTACCAGCGGTGTGTCCTTGGGCAAGTTACTTAGCCTGTCTGAGCCCTTTCATATCATTTTTGTTGTTGTGAGAATTATGAAGTGTAATGAAGGCACATATTTATCCAGTGATTATTAAGCCTCAGGCTCTGTGTTAAGGACATGGATTTATTTAATTTTTATAACTGTTTTATGAAAAGTTTCTTTTCATTCTCCCCACTTTAGAGACGAGGGAACTGAGGCATAGAAGTTATGATGTCAGATGTGATATACCATGATTCCTGGAAAGCAGGAGAAACTCAGAAAAGGTTTTATTCCATGTTCCTTCCTGATCTATGAGTTGGTAATTCCTAGGCACCTCCCCACCATGGGTCTTCCCTGGAGGCTCAGTCAGTAAAGACTCTGCCCACAATGTGGGAGACCTGGGTTCAATCCCTGAGTTGGGAAGATCCCCTGCAGAAGGAAATGGCAACCCGCTCCAGTGTTCTGGCCTGGAGAATTCCGTGGACAGAGGAGCCTGGTGGGCTACAGTACATGGGGTCACAAGGAGTCGGATATGGCTGGGTGTTTAACACTTTCACTTTCCTCCATCCTGAAATTGAACCAAGAGAGTCAAATAAGAATAAAGGAAATAAAGTAATTTCACCTCAGGGAGAAAGGTATTTATTTTTCTTTTTAAAGAACAGATACACTGCCAGACCCAAAGTCACCTAACACTGTCATTTTGGAGGGACTCTTTTGAGATTACTTCCTTTGGGGAACTTCTCTTGCTGGGGCCACTTGGGGCCTTGGGTGGCGGATGAGCCCATCATTTGCCATGGTCCTCTGAGCCTTATTGTAAAAGCATCTGAGAGGCAGATAGCTCTTGGAGAGGAGTTTGGGATTCCCGTTAGAACCTGAACCACCAACATCTGCAGGCTGCTCTGTGCCTGACTCTGTGCTAGGAGTGTTTGCTTAGGAGATTGCTTCCAAGTGGTGGGCGTTCCTGATCCCATTCTTCAGAGGAGGAGACTGAGGCTCCACCACGTGCCATCATCAGCAAGGAGCTGAAAGGCAAGAATTTATTCAATGACCTTGTCCTCCGTATCCTGCTTGCTCTCCTCCCCGACTTGTTTCCTTTCTGACTCTAAATGGTTAACAGTGAGGCGACTGAAACATGTGCTCAGTGCAATGATCACCAAGCAACTAGTACATAACTGCATATTTTTGTAAACAAGTTTAGAGGCTTTTTCAGTGACCTCTCTGTGGCTTTGTGGTTTTGCAGATAAATTCTCTTCCTTTTTACACTCTGATTTTAACTGGGAGCCATGGCTCTGCCGCCATGGCTCTCACAGCCCTCAGCGCTGCTACTGGGGTGTGTGTGTGTGTGTATGTCCTGCACAGGCACTTGTACATTCAGTCATATTGAGTGTGTGTCCCTGTGTGCCTCTCTGTGGCCATGGCAGAGTTAACGACACTGAAAACTCATGGCAGGTTTTGTTAAGAACTCCTAGGCAAGGAGCAAGGATTCCCCTTAAGTGTAAGGAGACTTCATCTTGGCAGAAGCAAAGAATCTGGAGTTTCTGGCCCCTGACATGACCATAGGATCTTCATAGGGATCATTCATTCATTCACTGCACAAATATTTATTGAGGCCCCGCATGTGCCAGGTTCCCTGGAGACACAGCCCTAAACGAGTCAGATCCGGTCACAGACGGGTCAGGAAGTGTTCTCAAACTGTATTTAACATTTCAACAAGCTGCCATCAGGCCACCCAAGTTACCTAAAACACTCAGCTTTGCCTTGGGCAGAAATTATACCAGTTTGTTGGGGTCACCCGGCTGGCCAGAGAACTCTGGAGGGCTGTGACTAGTTGCGACTGGAAATGAATGAATTATTACTTAAAACATTTAGGGTGTTGTTAGACAAACTCTTTTGAAATGTGGGTACCTTGGTAGAAGGTTGCAGTGGGCCCAGTTGTCACCGTAAAGGATCCTGGTACCCTCCTCCCCCGTCTTCCTAGTATCTGCTTCCCTGCAGGCCTTAGCGGGGAGTGCCAGGTCTCCCCAAATGTTTCTGCTGCTGATGTTAGCAGCGGACAGTGAGGGGCAGGGCCCCAAACCGCCCTGCACTCAGAAGCCTGTGCCGCCATCAAACTGCTCTGCAGGCTCTGGCCCTGCTTCCTGCACTCCTACTGCCCTGCTTCCAGGGCCCTGTCCTCCCAGGCTGGGGACTCTGGATCCAGGATAAGCTGAAGTCACTGCAATTCCTCCTGCATTTGTATTTGGGGCCTTTGCTATGTTGTGAAAGAGATCCTTTAACGTGCTTCAAGAAGCAGAAACCAGCTCCAGGAGACCAAGGAGGCAGCGTGCTCGGTACCCATTGGGGGTCAACCAGTGAAAAAGTCCTGAGGGTGGCGGCTTGGGCTGGGTGTCTCACGTATGAAGAGATCATGACAGTCTGGGCTCCGTGGCTGCCACCTGCATCCTTCAAGACTCAGGAGATTCCTGGAGCTGACACAAGACCCATCCCAGGGTATGGCACAGCTCTGGCCCTGGGGCCTGCCGGCCACTGTTACGAGTCCCAGCTCTGACACCTGCAGGTCCTTGCATCTCAATTTGTCCTTCTGTAGAGAGGGAGTTACCCCACACCTACCTCCCAGCATCATGGCTGTTGATTTCGAGGAGTAAATTGTAAAGGACTGTTGTGTGTACATGTGAAGCAGTGTAATTATGAGGATGTGGTAAAATAGGAGAGCTCTGGAGTCAGAATACCTGAGTTCAAATCCTGGCTCTACCATTAGCCTGCTGTGTGACTACGGGAAAGTGACTTAACCTCTCTGTTTCCTATCATCCCTAGGGATGATGACAGTTTCTAATTCATAGGGTAGTTGAGGAGACTTGAACTAATTAATATAAATAAATTAATATAATTACTATAAACAGCATAACGAATTTCCTGGCTCCTACTAAGTGCATAATAGATGATGCTGGTGAAGATGCTGGTGGTGGTAATGGTGATGATGGTGGGGATGGGGGTGATATGAGGAGGGGTGTGGACACCAGTGTTATCCTCATTCACGGAGAACAGCACTTAGCCATTGCAAATCTCCTGGTCTCTGTGGCCTTGACCTGGCTCTGACTGGGTGGGCAACTCATGGTGAAGTGGATGCCAAGTCTCAACTTCAGCTGGGTTCGGGGGGTGCAAGGCTGGCCCCAGCTGCAGGAGGTGTGGATAAGCATGCTCCTTGGGGTCTGTTTTTCCTGGATTCTCTTGTAGGGTCAGCAGTGGAGGCTGAGCCTGTGACCTGCGCCTGGACCTTCAGGTGGGTCCCTTTACCTTTCAGAACAGGCACAAGGCCCCCGGCACACTGACCGAGCTGGGATCAATGGGATGTTGCAGAGAAAAAAAGAAGAAACAAGCTCAGTAGAGAAATGCTTCCGCCTCAGTTCAGGTCATCACTCAGTCGTGTCCAACCCTTTGCAACCCCATAGACTGCAGCACGCCAGGCTTCCCTGTCCATCACCAACTCCTGGAGTTTACTCAAACTCATGTCCATCGAGTCGGTGATGCCATCCAACCACCTCATCCTCTGTTGTCCCCTTCTCCTTCCACCTTCAGTCTTTCCCAGCATCAGGGTCTTTTCCAATGAGTCTGTTCTTTGCATCAGGTGGCCAAAGTATTGGAGTTTCAGCTTCAGCATCAGTCCTTCCAATGAATATTCAGGACTGATTTCCTTTAGGATAGACTGGTTGGATCTCCTTGCAGTTCAACGGAGTCTTCTTCAACACCACAGTTCAAAAGCATCATTTCTACTTGACAATCAATTATTCTGCCTACTTAACAATAAAGAGCTGATCTGAGCGGACATCTGGGGAAGCATTCAGAGTGCCTTTGATTATGAAGTGTTTTCAGTGGCAGTGAATAAAAAGCTTCTGGGGACCAAGAAGGCAGCACTTCATAGAGTGCCCCATTTTCCAAGGGACCTCGTTTCCTGAGGAAGAGCCCCCAGGCTTCATTTCTGGCCAAAGAGCAGCAGCCAGAATCCCAGGCTTAGGTGGTGTGGACCAGGAAGAAGGAAGGGTCTGGATGAGGGGCCTGGAGGGAAGACCACTGGACCCCTCCCTTGAGAGCTGATCTGCTCTGCTCTGGCCAGCCAGCTCTTGTTCCAGGCAGGCTAGTCAGGGGACCTCATCGTTCCCTTGGGTGCAGCCTCCACTCCCTGAAAACAAGGACAGTGATGACAGCCACTGCCCACCTGCCCTGAGGGCTTCATAGGTGCTTAGTAGGCATTTAGTAGGAGCTTAGTAGGCATCGTGTCCATTTTATTGACACGTGGCTTGTCCGTCAGCCTCTGGCCAGTTTGGCTTGGGTTGTCAGAAGGTACTGATTGCCCTGGCGTGCGGAGGTCAGGGCTTCTGCACCTGCAGAGCTGTGGGCGGGGCTGGAACTAATCCCCGCACCCTTGCCTGATGAACCCTTCTGCTTCCCATCCTCCTGGGCCTGTAACTCTCCATCCTGACTTCTCTTCTCCATGGAGTCTCTCTCACCCAACGTGTCTCTCACCTGATTTCTCTCCCTGTTGGAGGCTCTCTGTCCTCCACTATCTCTCACTTCAGCCCTGCAGCTCCCTCTCTCCAGGAGTTGGTTGTTTCCTACCAACTCCTGCTCCCAAGACCTCGGAGAAATAGGAGGTTCTTGGTCTGCTGGCATCAGCAAAAGCCTCCTATTCCATCCACAAAATACCAGCCCTGGTTCCTGTCCCTCCCCAGCCCCAGTGGACGCCTCCGATCGTCTCTCACACCAATTCCTGAGCCCTCGGCCCATCCAGGTTTCCTGAGAAAAGCGGGCGTGGGGGTGGTCCTGGCTGGTGGGTTGGGCGGTGGCTGGGTTGGGTTCCCATGGGAAAGCACGTGCCTGTGTGTGTTTGTGTGTTCTCAGCCTGCGGTGACACGGGCCCCCACCTCTGCTGGCTCAGCCTCCCTGGTCGTGGACCACCTGGGTCGCCAGGAGAAGAGAAGCTGGGGCCTCAGAGCCAAGGGAAAGGAGGGATGTGGTCCGTGGCAGGACACGGGGGCGAAAACCACGCGCTTCCTGGTGTTTCCTTTCCCGGGCTCCTGGCTTGGCCCCAGACACCGGGAGGGGTGAGAATCAGCAAACCCCGGCTCTTCCGTGGGGCAGGAGGGCAGGACGTGGGGTTGGAAGGGTGCCCTGGTGGTGTGTCCTCTGGCCAGTCACCTCACCGCCTCCTGCCGTGGGCTGTAACCGTGGTAGTGAGGATACTGGCCATGAGAGTCTTTTTTAGTCATAGTGAAAGTACTGGGAATGTGAGGATGCAGGTGTGGCACCGGGGAAGTGGGCAAGAAGGGGCAGCATCCGTTTCTCACCTTGTTCTTCTTCCTCCCTTCTTTCCTGTCCTCCTTTCCCATCAAGTCATTATTAACAACCTCCTAGGCTTGGAAGGGCTTCCAGGTGGTGCTAGTGGTAAAGAACCTGCTCGCCAATGCAGGAGACATAAGAGATGCAGGTTCGATCCCTGGGTGGGGAAGACCCCCTGGAGGTGGGCATGGCATCCCACTGCAGGATTCTTGCCTGGAGAATCCCATGGACAGAAGGGTCTGGTGGGCTATAGTTCATAGGGTGGCACAGAGTTGGAAACAACTAAAGCCACTTAGCACGCATGCACAGTTAATATAATGCAACAACAGAAATAATAATAACAACAGTAACTAATCAAATGCAGAATCTCAGCTCTTATCCCAGATCTTCTGAACCAAAAGCTGCATTTAATTAAGACCCCTGGGTGATTCAAATGCACGTGAACATGTTAGTCTCGGGAACTCACTCCAGTCTGAGGTTCAACCTGGCTCCACGACTTACCAGCCAGGTTGGGTAATTCTGGGCAAATTGGTTAACTTCTCTGGGTCTCAATTTCCTAATCTATAAAATAAAGAGAATAATCAAAGTTTACCCCCTGGGGTCATTGTGAGAATTCAATAAGATAATATGACCTGAGAGCTCAAGCCGGGCCGTCAGGAAGGACTCCGTCAGCACGAATGTTACCAGGCTGTCGATGTGTCCCTCTGGTCCTCTGGCTTGTGGATTAATTCTGACATTAAGTAAGAAAGGCTGAGTGTCCGGTTCACACACAGCGGAAATCCCAGAGCAGGGAAGTTCATGGGATTGGGAGCCAGACATCCAGGGCTCAAATCCAGCCTCTGCCTTTTGCTAACTGGGTGAGCTTAGACAGACAATTTTTTTTTTTTTTTAAACTAGAGTGACCATTATTATTAGTTGTAGCATCCGGGCTCTCACAGAGGGGCCTGTACTAGAAAGCTGAACTAGTTAACTCTACCTGGAGAAGGTAAGGAAGACTCCTTAAAATGAGAAAACTCCTCCTCATGAAATGAGAAATGAACATGGGAGGGGATGGAATCCAGGCCGAGGGACCAGAGCGAAGCTGGAGACAGGAGATTATCTAACATATAAAGGGGATAGAAAGAGGCCACCCCTAAGGAGGCCTGTGGGCTTCCTGTATCTGCAGGTCTGAGGTTACAAGGATAACCAGGCAGGACATGGATCTATACGAATGTGCCAGCATTCCCTGTCCCGAATGTGCCAGCATTCCCTGTCCACCCCCGACCCCCCACCAGGCGGGGAGAGAGAGACCTGAGCCCCACCAGGGTGTCCAGTGGAGGGGGCGGGGCTTAGGCATGGGGGGGTGGGGAGACCAGCTGGCTCTGGGGAGCAGTCTGAGCCATCACTCTTGCGCTGTTCAAGGCCAAGCCAGCTTCATTTCCACCAGCATTCTCCCCACTTTCATTTGAGAGACCAATTACAGAGCGTTTTGCACCACAATTACCGACATTAAAACCTCTCAGTTCCGTTTGATGAATTTTAGTAGTAATTGAACAGAGGAAGCCATCACACGGGAGATGGTCCAATTGAATCTGCTCACGCACTGAACTGTGAATTCCAGCCCTTCCCCGGGTGGCCATGGGGACCCAGGCAGGGGACGCCACTTGCCTTCCACTGGGGACTGCACGCAGGCCCAGGTGAGCGGCTGTCTGTGAATGGAGAGGTGATGAGAGATGTCTCCAGTCAGGGGCCGCCAGCTCTTAAGGTCTGGTATGGGGAAAAGGCTGGAGAGGAGCCTTCAAAGTTCTGAGAACTTAGAAACTTCGCTGTTTCAGGCCTGGGAGCCAGACTGGATTCATGCCTTCATTTCTTATTTATTGAACAAACACTGCTGTAGCGTTTACAGTGTGCTGGCCATTCTAAGTACATTACAAATATTAACTTGTTTAAAACCCAAAGCAACTCCAGAGTTAGGCGTATCATCATTATTATTATCATTCCCATCTGCTGGATGGAGGAAACTGAAACTCAGAGAGGTTAATTAAATTGCTCAGGGTCACACAGCTAATAGGTAGCTGAGCAGTCTCCAGAGCTTGTCTTCTTCTTTTCTCATTCTTTTGTGACATCCTCTCTTAGTGGTTGGGAAAACCTCATCGGGGCAGGGAAGGGGTTTGACCTTTCCTAACCTGGAGTGACAAAGGAGCCCGCAAACCTACTTAACAGAGGGGGAGGAATCCAAGTGAAATCCCTCAGTGGAGAGGGAGGGTGAGGTGGGAGATGTGTGGTAAAGAACCTGCTCGCCAATGCAGGAGACATAAGAGATGCAGGTTCGATCCCTGGGTGGGGAAGATCCCCTGGAGGTGGGCATGACATCCCACTGCAGGATTCTCGCCTGGACAATCCCATGGACAGAGGGGTCTGGTGGGCTATAGTTCATAGGGTGGCACAGAGTTGGAAACAACTGAAGCCACTTAGCACGCATGCACAATTAATATAATGCAACAACAGAAATAATAATAACAACAGTAACTAACCAAATGCAGAATCTCAGCTCTAATCCCAGATCTTCTGAACCAAAAGCTGCATTTAATCAAGACCCCTGGGTGATTCAAATGCACATAAACATGTTAGTCTTGGGAACTCACTCCAGTCTGAGGTTCAACCTGGCTCCACGACTTACCAGCCAGGTTGGGTAATTCTGGGGAAATTGGTTAACTTCTCTGGGTCTCAATTTCCTAATCTATAAAATAAAGAGAATCATCAAAGTTTACCCCCTGGGGTCATTGTGAGAATTCAATAAGATAATATGACCTGAGAGCACAAGCGGGGCCGTCAGGAAGGACTCCGTCAGCACGAATGTGACCAGGCTGTCGATGTGTCCCTCTGGTCCTCTGGTTTGTGGATTAATTCTGACATTAAGTAAGAAAGGCTGAGTGTCCGGTTCACACACAGTGGAAATCCCAGAGCAGTGACGTTCATGGGACCGGGAGCCAGACATCCAGGGCTCAAATCCAGCCTCTGCCTTTTGCTAACTGGGTGAGCTTAGACAGACAATTTCTCCAAGCTCTTGTTTGTCCACCTGTGAAATGGGGCTGTTGTAAAGTTTAACTGAGCCAGTACCCTGAGGTACCTAGCCAGTGCTAGAGAACAGTTTTCTGACTCAGAACTGGCAGTCTGTCACTTCTGCCACATTGCACTGATGGAAACAAGTCCCAAGGTCAGCTCAGATTCAAGAGGAGGACAAGCAGATTCCTGTCTTGTCGGGAGGAGTATGTACAGGGATGGAAGGATTGTTGGTGGTCACAATGGAAGACAAAGTACCTACCCATAGGAATTGTGCTGCCAACTTTTGAACTTAAAAATCTCTCCTTTTTTTTTTTTAATTAAAAAATTTAAAATAGATATTTTGGCATGTGGGATCTTACTTAGTTCCCTGACCAGGGATCAAACCTGCACCCACTGTATCAGAAGTGCAAAGTCTTAACCACTGGACCACCAGGGAAGTTCCAAAAGTCTTTTTTTTTTTTTT
>SJYX01018610.1:110348-135096 GCA_006410675.1 Oreotragus oreotragus | reverse complement strand
GAAAACAGAGAGGAGCCAGAGTGGGGGTGGGGGGCGGGGTGGGGACAGGCAGAGGGTGGACAGGTTTGGGGGTGTCTCTGACTCCTGGGGTTGTTCCACGTAGGTTCAGCTTATCTGCCCCTCGTGGCAGCCATGACTCTTACCCATTTTACAGATAAGGCAACTGAGGCTTAGAGATGTCTGATCATCTATCCAGGTGGACACAAGAGGCGCTTGAGTTTCTTGCTGAGTCGGGTTTCCAGAAGTGGAACTTGGGTTTTATGCTGTACGGCGCTGCTTCTTTTCTCCACCAGCAATAGAACCAGTGGTTCTATACAGGGTGAGCTTGGGAGACAGAAAGACCTGGGTTGAAGTCCAGGCTTTGCTGCGCACTGGCCATGTGTCCTTAGGTTATTTGCTTCATCTCTCTGAGCCTCGATTTCCTCGTCTGTAAAATGGGAACAATAATATGACTGGTTTGTTAGTTAACGTGAAACATTGCAAATCAGAGACTAAGCCCGGGGCCTGGCTCAGTGCTAAGGGAGTGGACTTGGACTTGATAAGGACTCTAATCCAGATGGCCTGCAGCCCATGCTGTCCCAAACCACTGGCTGCCACTGCCGAACCCTGAGGCATGGAGAGTGACCTCACCTTTGACACCAGCAAAACAAAGTGTCGGCCAGAGAGTGTGGTTGGGTTCAGGTAAACCATCCTGCCACTGGGGGTAGAGTCACTGGTTGCCATGGAGACCCCAGTGACCAATCCAGTTCTCTCAGAGGTGAGTCACCCAGCGCTCCATGGCTGCTGGAAGGCGGGGGGCGAGGAGTGAGGTTGGAGAGAACTGGATTCAAGTCCTGGCCCTGCTCCTCTGAGCCTGCATGTTGCCATCGCCTTCTCCTGGGCATCAAGCCAAGGGCCTGGGTAGGAGCAAACACTTCCTGAAACCATCGAGGCTGCTGGCACACCCTCTGGGTGCATCCAGTGACATCCTCAGGTTTATCCAAGGGGTAATTTTCCTGTCCATTCTAAGGCTGTCAGCCTGAGATTATCCAAATGATGTTTATTTCGGTCCTGTGATAGGCATAGATCTGCCATGAGCACTTTCTCAGGAGCGTGACAGGAACTAATAAGTGAAAGGGGAGCCACCATGTGGGTCTCGTCCCTTGGACCCCCTCCAGAGGAAGCGCAGTTCCTTCTGCTTTGTGCTGACCCACGTTCCCCCACTCCCCACACTGCTCCATCACCACCATTCAAGTTACCCTTCTGAGCTGAGGGGGATGCCCCAGGAGTGACTCTCGATCAGGATGTCCTTTTTGGGGGCTGTCATCACAGAAGCCCTGGGGTATCTGGGATGCACAGCCTGGTAGGCGCTAGGTGCTTAATAGCTGCTGGATGTTGAAAGTTGGGTTCCTCTCCCCAATCTAGGGCCTCCTGGGTCTTTTGTTTCAAGGACATAAAATGATTCTTCTTGGTCACCTCTCTTTGTAGGCTGGAGGGCACTGGGAAACATCCGGCCTCTGAAATCAGCAAACCTGGGTTTAAATCCCAGTCCTGTCGCTTACTAGCTGTGTGAGTCTGAGAAAGTGGTTTAGCCTCTCTGGGCCTCAATTTCCTTGTCTGTAAACTGGAGATGGTGATAATGTGTCCAGGCCCTAGGACAAGGATGATGTGAGACAATGTTCCTAAAAGCATCTGATGCATTCAGTTCATTTCAGTTCAGTTACTCAGTCGTGTCTGACTCCTTGTGACCCCATGAATTGCAGCACGCCAGGCCTTCCTGTCCATCACCAACTCCCGGAGTTCACCCAAACCCATGTCCATCGAGTCAATGATGCCATCCAACCATCTCATCCTCTGTCATCCCCTTCTCCTCCTGCCCTCAATCTTTCCCAGCATCAGGGTCTTTTCAAATGAGTCAGCCCTTCACATCAGGTGGCCAAAGTATTGGAGTTTCAGCTTCAACATCAGTCCTTCCAATGAACACCCAGGACTGGTCTCCTTTAGGATGGACTGGTTGGATCTCCTTGCAGTCCAAGGGATTCTCAAGAGTCTTTTCCAACACCACAGTTCAAAAGCATCAATTCTTTGGCGCTCAGCTTTCTTTATAGTCCAACTCTCACGTCCATACATGACCACTGGAAAAACCATAGCCTTGACTGGTAGAGGATGGTTTTAAAAGGGATGGGAAGAGCAGTTATAATGTGTGCACACATACACACACACACACGCAGCAAACAATGCACAGGAAATGTCCATAATAACCCCCGAACTGGTCATATAAGCTACCTGCAGAGAGTAGATCTGAGGGTTTCTACTTTTCTCTCCAGTCTGAGTCGTTTTTATTTATTCTTTTTCAGATTTTATTTTACTTTTTTACTTTACAATACTGTATTGGTTTTGCCATACATCAACATGAATCCACCACAGGTGCACACTAGTTCCCAATCCTGAACCCCCCTCCCTCCTCCCTCCCTGTACCATCCCTCTGGGTCATCCCAGTGCACCAGCCCCAAGCATCCTGTATCCTGCATCGAACCTAGACTGGCAATTCGTTTCTTATATGACATTATACATGTTTCAATGCCATTCTCCCAAATCATCCCACATTCTCCCTCTCCCACAGAGTCCGAGAGACTGTTCTATACATCTGTGTGAATCATTTTTAAACCATGGGCTTGTATTATTTTTCATTAGTAGGAGAAAATCAGCAAGAAACCCAGGGTGGAAATCCGTGGTGGTTTGGGAAATGCTGATGGGTGGGAATCAGCTGATTTGCAAGCAGCATCATTTAGCCCACAAGGGGCTGCTGGGCCACCCTCTAGCTCTGGGTTCTGAGCACCTGGGTTTGGACCCTGGCACTGTGAGTTCTCAGCCATGTCTCTGAGCCTCAGTTTCCTTGCCTGTATAATGGGAATAGCAAAACCAATGTGCAGGGCTGTTTTAGGGGAGATGAGAAAGGGTGTGAAACATAAGGACACATGTACCCACTAAATAAGCGCAGTTTGGCTGGCTCTGGGTTTTCCGTTGCTGCCTCTGCCCCAGGAGGCTGACTCCCCTCCCCCATTCTGAGGTCAGGCGAGGGGCTTAGAAGTAACTCTGGGTCACCAAGCCCAGTGGGCATCAGCCAGTCTTCATCTTACTTAACATCTCAGCAGCATCCACTCTGCTCTTGGGGACACTGTCTGCTTCCTTTAGCTTCTGCACCCCATCCTCTTCCAGCGACAAAAGAAGGTGCTATGGGTTGTAATGACCTTTGTGGGCCCCACATGGCTGGACTGGGGGTATGGGAACTCCCCTGTCCTTTAGAACTTGCAAGTGAAAATTGTCTGGAACATTTTGCATGTCCATCGGGAAGGATCCTGTTCCATCCCCAGAACCTTAGGCAGCCGTTAGGAGTGAGTTGGACAATGTGGTCCGGGTGGACAATTGTCCAGGTGGACAACTCCACAACAGGCTGAGTAGAAAGTAATTAATGAGAAAATAAAGCCTATAGTATGATCTAATTTTTATGAAAAAATATGATTAAAAAAATCCTTGGAGTAGCAGAAACTAAGAAGTTTTTTCCTTACTTAATCTGCACTGTTTGCCTTACATGAACAACAATAATAAAGATTTAAAAAAATATGAAGGGGGCCTTCCTTGGTGGTCCAGTGGTTAAAACTTCGAGCTTCCAATTCAGAAGGCCTGGATTTGATCCCTGGTCAGGGAACTAGACCCCACATGCCACAACTAAAACCCAAATTAAAAAAATAAAATAAAATATATGAAGGGACATTGTGCAGTTTGGTGCTAAGTGGGGTGAGTCAGGATGGCTGGAAGTTTGGTCAAGCTGGGGGGATTTAGGGGTGAGTCAGGATTCAGATGCTGAGTGAGTAGTAAGCCTAGGAGGTCAGACCTCAAGGCCAAGCTTGGGGAGACAGGGGATTCTTTTAGTGGCCCCCAAGACAAGCTTTTGATGGTAAGCCCGGTTATTCCCATAGCCTATTCCCTGCCTTCCCCCACTCAGCATACTGGGGAAATAAATGGGGTCTTCCAGGTGTGGCAGGGGGAGTAACGCTGCCCACGCCCCATGATGTCCACCTTCTAATCTCAAGAATTTGTGATGTTAGGTTATGTAGAAAGGGGGAGTTAAGGTTGCAGATGGGGTTAAAGTTGCTAATCAAAGCCCATAAAATCGAGAGTTCATCCTGAATTATCGGGGTGCTTAGCCACTCAGTCGTGTCCGACTCTTTGCCACCACATGGACTGTAGCCCCAGGCCCCTTCTGTCCATGGCATTATCCTGGCAAGAATACTGGAGTCGGTTGCCGTTTCCTCCACCACGGACTGTTCCAGGGTGGGCCCATGTAATCATGAGAGTCCTTAAAAGATGAAAGAGGAGGCAGAAGAGGAGTCAGTGCTGGAGTAACTCCATGTAAGTACTTGCTGGACCATGGAAGGGGGTCATGAACCCAGGAATGGAGGTGACCTCTGACGGCTGGAAAAAGCCAGGAACGATTCTTCCCTGCAGCCTTCGAAAATGATTGGCGCCCTGCTGGCACCTTGATTTTGCTCCATGAGACCTGTTTTGGACTTCCCACCTCCAGTGCTGTAAAACAATAAACTCATGTTGCTTTAAATCGCTAAGTTATGTGGTGATCTGTTATAGCAGCTGAACTAATACAGGAGGGATCTTGGTTTAAAGAGTCAAGGTTTTAAGGGTCAGCAGTGAGTTGCATCCAGCCCTGTCAGGACTTTGTATGGCATAGCCTCAGCTCCACCCAAGGCCAGGAATGGATGTGGGTCTGCGTGACCCCCGAACAAACCTGGAGTCCAGAGATGAAAGAGCCAGCTGCCTAGTGGATGGATATGCAGCTTTCTGGTCAGGGGAATGGGGGTGATGGCAGGTACCAGAGATGCATTGCTCTTTCTCTCCAGGTCCATGACTTGCAGCTGCCTGTGTAAGGAAGGTGTCACTGAAGACCTGGACTTCATCCCCAGTTCCACCTGCCTCTGCTGGGTGACTCAACATGAGATCTCATCTCTCTGGGCCGTAATATTTCAACCTGTCAAATGGGTATCACACTGTCCTTTCTGAGCTGATGTGGGTCAGGTGAGGGCCCACCTATGAAGCACTCAGGACAGTCCTTGGTTCAAAGGGGAGGCTGAGAGAGGGCGAGCCAGTGCAGGGAAGGTGGGCAGCCCCCACCTGGCCTGCCCTCCAGGAGTCCCTACAAGGCTCCCCAGAATTTCTGCAGGTGTAAAATCTGTTGGTCTCTTTGACGGACGTGTGTTCCACGCTCTGCTCTGCCTTGACATTATATTAACAGGCATGTCCAAGAAATCTCTTTTGCATTCCTGAGCACCTTGACAAAATTGCTTTCTCTGGCACACAGGTCCTTGTTTCACAGAGAGGCACAGTTAGACATTTGTCACTGCTTTTGCCAGGAAGCTCCAGGGAAAACTGCCCATGACTCTCACGGTGGGTGATTTTCATGGACTTGCCAGAAGTCAGCCTCTTGCTTAGTCCAGTTAAACATCTTCCAGGGAATATGGGTAAAATTTCCCAGCTGAGTTTAAATCGTCTAAGTCCTATGGACCAGCCAAAGCCAAATACTCTCTCTGGCTATGAACTTTAAGGTCAAAAGTCCAGTGCTGGCTTTTCTTTGAGTTACTAGCCTAGTCCCTTCATTCATCCAATACACATTTATTGAATATTTACTGGGAGTGAGGCAATGTTTTGGGCACTAGAAATACATCAGTGAACAAAACAGAAATCTCTGCTCTCATGGAGCTTCAAATGGGGGACGAGAGAGAGAGAAAGAGAGAAACCCAAACAGCAACAAAAAGCAACTGGAATGAATAGTAGGGGAAACTGGGTTAAGCATAGATGAGAACTCTCTACTATTTTTGCTGCTTTTCTGTAAGTCTAAAATTAAAACAAAAATAAAAAGAATATATATATGTTTAGTTATTATGAGTGCTATAAAGAAAACTCAGTCAAGAAAGGAAATTGGCAATTAGGGGATCTTCTGAGGTGGGAGAAAGAGCTGTAGTTTTGTCTGGTCTCTTTGAAAAAGTGACATTTGAGCAAAGATTTGAAGCAGAAAAAAAGAGCAAGCCATGGGTGATGGGATATTTGGGAAAAGAATATACCAGTTGGAGAAAATAACTGCAAAGTCTTAGTGGTAGCCAGCCTCCAAGAGGGACCCCAGGGACCCCAGTATTCACATCTTTGTCCAGTCCCCTTCTACACTGAGTAGAGCTGACTTGTGTAATTAATCGGACATGGGAGAAATGTGACTTCCATGGGTGAGATACCAAAGAGATTACAGTTGGCGCCTTGCTTTCTCTTGGGTCACAAGCCCCAGCTGCCATTTTGTGAGGATGGGAAGTGTGACTTCCATGGCTGAGACACCAAAGAGACCACACTTTTGGCCCTGGTTTCCTCGGCGCACTGGCCCCAGCCGCCATGTTGTGAGGAAGCTCAAGGAGCCCTATGGGCAGGTCCATGTGGGAGGAACTGAGGCCTCCTGCCAACAACCAGCATTAATTTGCAGGGCCATGAGTAAGCCACCTTGGAAGCATATCCTATAGCCTTTAATTTTCATTATTAAAATTTTTTTATTATTTTTTTGGCTGTACCTCACAGCATGTAGGATCTTCGTTCCCCAACCAGGGATTGAACCTGTGCCCCTTGCAGTGTCAGAGAGGCGTCTCAACCACTGGGCCAGCAGGGAAGTGCCTCAGCCTTTAGATGACGGTGGCCTCACCAACACCTTGACTACTCCCTCATGAAACACTTCAAAGTGGAACCTCTTGGCTAAGTTGCTCCTAGACCCCTGTTCCACAGGAACTCTGGGAGATTAAAAAAATTTTTTAAAGCAGCTAAAAACTGGGTTGACTCATTATACAGCAATAAATAACCACTACAGGTCTTGAAGTGGGAGCTGGCCCGGTTGCTTGAGGAACTGCAAAGGGGCCATGTGGTTGGAGTGGTGGGTATATGGTGGAGAACAGGAAGAGATGAGGGCAGAGGGCCTGAGTCAATCTTCCTCCTGAATAAAAGGCTTCCTCTCTGTGGGTATCATTATTATTTATTCAGCAAGTGGCCTCGCCTGAGTGTTTCTCAGGCCCAGACCTTGGGAACGAGTGTGCGATGCCCCTTTGCTTCACTCCTCTGGTCTTTTGAGATGCACTTAAATCTCCTCTTCCCAGGAAGTCTGTGGGGGTGTCCTCCTTCCTAAAGTGGTTTCCACGAGACCTCGTGCTGAAACTGGGCCAAGCCCTCTCTGGGCATTTTTTTTTTTTTAAAGGCCAGGTTTATTTTGGTAGAGAACTAACATAGATTTGAACAACAACAAAAAGGGAGAGAAAGTGAATTCAATTAATTAAGAAGAAGTTGTTCGGAGAAAAGCTCACAGGGAAGGTGAGGTATGAGGGAGGCTGAAAAGACGGTTAATAGTTGTTGTCGTCATTCAGTTGCTAAGTTTGTCTGATTTTGGGAATCCCACAGACTGCAGCACACCAGGCTTCCTTCCCTGTCCTTGACCAACTCCTGGAGCTTGCTCAGACGCATGTCCATTGAGTCGGTGGTGCCATTCAACCATCTCATCCTCTGCTGCCCCCTTCTCTTCCTGCCTTCAATCTTTCAGATCTTTCCCAAGAGTCAGCTCTTTGCATCAAGTTGCCAATGTATAATTTTTGGGCAAAGGTGGTGAGTGAGGGCAGTGGAAACAGAAATAACAGAGATGAGCAGGTGTGAGGAGGCTCACTGTTTTCTGGGAATCTGGCATTGTTGGTGTGAAGACGGGGAATGAAGATGGTGAAGGTGCTGCAAAGGGAGTTGGGTGTGGAGGACTCTGAGTCCAGTCTGCACCCTTCAGGTCAGAGGTTCTCCCTACAATTGTTTGCAAATCTTCAGAGGTGTGTTCCCAGGGGTAGCCTATCTGAGACTCAGTTAGGATTATTCTGGTTAGAAAGGTCATAAGATCCATTTCAAGTTGGAGCAAGGGAAAAAGAGAATTGTTGATTTACATAAAGAGACCATGGTCTGATGTAAGTAATCAAGACCCTCTTACTTTCTCTTTTGTCCTGCCTTTTCCATATTGGCACATCCCTTAGGCTCTCTCCTTGTGGTTCCAAGACAGTGGCCAGTCTCTTTCTAGGACTGAATCTAGAAGAAAAGAGTAACTTTGTTTGTCCCAGTGTCTCACACACAGTCTTGGTATTTACTTTGGTTGATTATTTGACTCATGTAGATCATGTGTCTACTCTTTAACTGGTCACTGCCACCAGTGAATCTAAAAAAACTTTGATTTGTAGGCTTAGGTGCCACCTTGTAGAATCCATAGACTGGGGACAGATAGGGTCTATCGATCAGATGAAAATCCGTGGGTTGCTGTGTCATGTGACAAGATGCAAAGAGGCATAGTTCGCAGCTAGTCAAGAATTTTCCTTCACAAGTGTATAAGAGAGTATAGTCAGGGCACCAAATCTGATCAGACTGATACATGGTACTGAAAAGTCTCCCATTATGCTGTCAGATGTTTGTCTTTATAGACTCTGTGAGATATTGTTACATGGTAGCCATGATCACATTGCCATTATTATTGATTTGTTTCCTATTTTGAGTCTTTTAACCCCTTTGTATCAATATTACTTAAAGTTTTATTAGTTGCTATAACAGATAAACCCTACAACCGCATTAGCTTAAAACAATTTTATTTTGAGTAAATTGAATTCTTGAAAAACATGAATTCTTGATTGGTGGTGCTGGGGCTTTGTTAGACAGAGTCATTCGGGGATCGAAGCGCCTTCCACTGTGTGGCTCCGCCATGTCTTCAGATCTTAGCCTTTTCTTCCAGCTAGCAGAGAGGAGATGAGACGGTAGTATGGGGGCACCTGCTTCTTGGAGACCTCTGCCTGGAGAGGAGCTGTACATGTTCCATCCACTGGTGAAAAGTAGTCACCTGGCTCCATCCAGGTGTGGGAAGAACTGGTAAAACGTCACCCTGGCTGGGCAACCAGGCTCCAGCAACTCCATACGGTGGCAAGGGAGCAGGTATCTTTGGTGGGTAGCTAGCCAACTTTGCCACACTCGCCAAGGATGGTACCCCAAATTCAAGATTTTCAAGTTACACACGAGAAAGGTGAGAATTACTGCCAGAAGGGCTGTGGGACCTCTGAGGGGTTTTAGGCAGCAGTGGCATTAGTGGTAAAGAACCCACCTGTCAATGCAGGAGACATAAGAGATGCAGGTTCGATCTCTGGGTCGGGAAGATCCCCTGGAGAAGGAAATGGCAACCCACTCAAGTATTCTTGCCTGGAGAATCCCATGGACAGAGGAGCCTGGTGGGCTACAGTCCATGGGGTCACAAAGAGTCAGACATGACTGAGTGACTGAGCATGTATACACGTGAAATATCAAGTCAGTCTGTGTTCCAGGGACATGGAGATAATGGAAAAGAGGGAGGAGGTTTTGTGAAAACCTCAGGCAGACCAAGTCCCTATCATCCTCATCTGTGCCCCAGTTTTGAATGGGACAATACCCTGAGGTGCCCCACACTTACACCCAATCATCATCCTACTGAGGACTCACCTCTGGAATCTCTTCTGATATCATGGCAATGCCAGTGAGGCAGGTACTCTTACCTGCAACTTAAAAAAAAACAAACCTGGAGTCTCTGGAAAGGAAGTGACTTATCCAAGGTGCGTTGGCCTTTCAGAGGGTTGTCACTGAGGCTGCTGATCTAGATTTGGATACTTTGGGGGGCTCTATGGTGCAATACTTTGTCCACCTGATGCGAAGAACTGATTCGTTGGAAGAGACCTTGATGCTAGGGAAGATGGAGGGCAGGAGGAGAAGAGGGTGACTGAGGATGAGATGGTTGGATGGACATGAGTGTGAGCAAACTCCAGGAGAGAGAGAGGGACGGGGAAGCCTGGCGTGCTGCAGTCCATGGGGTCTCAAAGAGCTGGACACAACAATTGAATGACAGCAACGGTGCCAAGCATGCATTTGCCCTGTTGTATGATGTCTTCTTGGTGTCTTGGTGACTGAGTATCCAGTGGGGACCAGGGGGCTGGCAGGTGGCTTAGATGGCCCCTTGCACCTGTACCTCCTCCAGGAGCAAAGCTTCAAGCAGTGCTCTCCCTGACCCCTGCCCATGCCACTGAATCCCCTCCAAGTCCCTCACGATGCTCTGAACGTCCCCTCATCAGCTCCTGGGAGTCATCGCCATGGCTCCTGGCCCCGTTTGGGATGGTGACCACAGACTTGTTCCCGGGGCTGCAGGAGCCCGTTCTGCTGACGGCGCAGATGGGGCCCACGCACCGGGACCTGGGGAGAGGGAGAGGAGAAAGTGGCTGAGCGCAGCTCTGCGAGGCCTGGTGATTTATGAGGAGCAGCTTCCGCCGGCCATCTGGACCAGGAACTTCAGGAAGCACATCCTGTGTGGAGGCGCGGGCAGCGTGGGAGCCCTGCCAGCCAGGAGGCGGGCTTCCAGGGAGCGGAAGGAGGGAGGGGATGGGGAGGCAGGCCTGGGGCCGAGGCAACGTGGAAGCGGTGGAATCAGAAACTGGCATCACCTCCAGTTTCTTCCGCTTGCAGACCCGTTGGCCACGACTGGACCCTTGCATGGACTTAGTCTCACTGACTTTAAAAATGGGGCGGTGGCTGCACCTGCTGCTCTGTTGAGAAGCTTAAGTGGACTGTTGCTTCTCAAAGGGCCCAACCCAATGCCTTGAAGGAAGAATGCTGATACCATGGAGAATCTTCTGTGTGCCAACTATTCAGTTCGGTGCTGGGAATACAAAGGTTCTCAGTTTGCGGGCTATTGGGGCAGGCAGGTTACTTCGAACCACTCAAGATATTTACAAGAAACTCTGTGAATGGAGAGGTGGCCAGCTCTGCCTGAAGGTGAACTTTGGGCTGGACCTTAAAGGAGACATAGGAGCCCGGCGGCCAGTGAAGAAGGGGCAGAGGGAACAGTTTGGGCAAATGCATGTCACACTGAGGTCAGATGTTGGTTTGTTCATTTATGCTTTCAGCCTTGAGCAATCTGCTGAGCTCCAAACAGGAAAATCCAACTGCCCACTTACACCTTCATTTGGGCATCTAATGAACATCTCAAATATAGCATAGCCAGACCAGACCTACTGGTCCCCTTCCCATGGCTCCCTTATCCCCCTGCATTAACCATTTTTCTTCCATCCACCCAGTCACATAAGCCAAAAGATCTAGAAAGTATTTATCTCCTATTTTCCTGATTCCCTCACTCTGTCCAGGTATGCCATGTTGCATCACTGTAAAGTGGTGATTCCTCCTGGTGGTTCAATGTTATCCTGACCTGACGTCCCCAAATCCAGACCATTAGCAAGTCCTGTCTGTTACGGTCTCCCAAGTTCATCCAGAACCCATTTAATTGTCTCAAACCCCACCACAACCATCAACGCCTGACCTGCTGCAGAGTCTTACCCAGGAGAGTACAGGCTTCTAATATTTTTTCCTATTTCCACATCTGTCTTCCACAAACTCATCTCTGCATAGTGACCAGAGTGATTTACAAAAGAGAAATCAAATAAAAACACTCCTTTGCTTGAATTCTTTACCAGGCAGTTATTTTCACAGTAATTCTGCATAACAGTTAACCTTAAAATACATTATCCAGCAACTACACAGACACATTTCCTCATGTGTCTGAAGGTTGGCTGAGTCTCGGCTGATCTAGGCTGATTTTGGCTGTAGACTATAGGTTCGGTCCAGGTCTACTGTGTGTGTCTCTCATCCTCTTTGGGACAGTGGCCACTGAAGGCATGTTCTTCTGATGGTGAAAAACAAGGACATAAAGGTTTAAGAACATTTCAAGCCTTGCTTCCAATATATCCAACACCATCCTATTCTTCAAAGCAAGTCATGTGGCCAAGTCCAAGGCCAAAGAGACAGGAAGTGACCTTCATTACCATGAGGCCATGAGAAAGGTGCAGATAGATAATTTGTTGAAATGGAATAAAGAATTAGGACTAACCAGTAACTCAGCCGTCAACAAAACCTTTCAATGGCTTTCCATTAAACTTAGAATACAGGCTAAACTCCACCTCCCCCTTCACCCCTGGGTCTGGCTCCTGGTATATCTCCACCATCAACCTGTATTACTCTTGCCCTCACACCTTCCCCTCTAGCCATGCAGCTTTCTTGGCGTTTGGTCCAAATTCTTTTTCCATCTCAAGACCTTTGCACTGGTCACTCTTTGTGTCTGGAACACACTGCTCTCAGATCTTCACTGGGCAGGATCCTTCTGACCATCAGGTCAGATGAAATGATACCTACACCTGTAGAGCCTGTTAAAGATGCAGAAGCCTGGGCTCTGCTCCCAGAGATTCTCAAAGAGCTGGCCTAGGGTTGGCTCTGAGGAGTCTGTTTCTAACAAGACATCCGCCATTGACACTGGTGCTGACGTGCCATGGACACATTCTGAGAAACACCGTTGTGTGAGAGAAGCATGTCCTAGGAAAGAAGTGGAAGGCTTTAGTCTGTTGGGGTTTGAGAAGGCTTCCAGGTGGTGCTAGTGGTAAAGAACCTGTCTGCTGATGCAGGAAGTGTAAGAGGTGCGGGTTCAATCCTTGGGTCAGGAAGACCCTCTGGAGGAGGGCATGGCAACCCCCTCCAGTATTCTTGCCTGGAGAATCCGCCTGGACAGAGGAGCCTGGTGGGCTGCAGTCCATATGGTTGCAAAGAGTCCGACATGACTGAAGCGACTTAGCACTCAGCACACACCAGAAGAGGTAGTAGCTGAGCTAGGGTTTGAAGAATATGGGGAGGTCATCAGGCTGACAAGACTCTATGTTTGGGGGATTATCTCACGACTCTGTGAGTTGTCCAGGTCTGAAGTTCCAAGTTATTCTCTCTGGGTCCCTCAGTCCATTCAGCCTGGATTCAGTTGGCGCTGCCTCCCACTGAGAGCCAGAACTGACCATATTATATATGACCGCCATCCGAGCTTCTTGAGACAACCAATTCCACAGGAAGTCTTAGGAAGCTTTTTCTCTCTAAATGATTTTTTTTTTTTTTTTTTTTACTGTCTGTCACCCAGAGTTGTAGAGATTTTATATCATCTATGAAATCCTATTAAGATTTTATTTCCTTATTTTCTTTTTATGATGACCAGGATTTCCTTCCGGAGATGAGGTCCACAGGAAGTGGGCATGCTTTGGCAGGAGTCAGGCCCTGGGGAGGGTGCATTACTGGGGCAACCTCGGCCTCAGTGATAGCACAGGCATTCAGAGCTGGCAGCATCCTTCGAGGTCCTGTGGCCCATTTTCCACTGAAGGGATCCTCTGTGGAGCATCCTGAGGCCCAAGAGAGACAACCGTGGGACTGTGGAGTCAGAGAAATGATTTTAGAGTTGGAGCAGCTGAGTTAAGACTCAGTCCTTCTTAACGGACTGGGCTTTTGGGTTGCTATGTTTTTGGGTGAATTTAGGCAAGCCATTTGCCTTCTCTGACCCTTATTTGTATGTGTGTATATGTGCTATGTTAAAGACAAGATGTGATAAGTGCTCTGTAAACAGGGATTGTTTCAAACAGGTTCAGTGGTGGGGAGCCTGTTTGAGAGACTTACTACTTTGACAAGCAGAGTATTGTAATCTGGTTGGTTCTGGATGCAGTTAGCCAGCCCACTGGTGGTCTCTCCCAATTTCAAGTCATTTAACTTGAACCTCAAACTTTGGGAGCCTCACTGAAGCCACTGACTTAATATTGACCAGGAAAAGATGCAGGGGTAGAGACGTATGGACTGCGGACTTCATTTCAGGCTGTTGGTTCTCAGCTGGCTTCTCAAGAGAATGACCTGTGATGATAGCATAACCTACCCAAAGCTCAGACCTTCAGTTCAGTTCAGTTCAGTCGCTCAGTCGTGTCTGACTCTTTGTGACCCCATGGATTGCAACACCTGCCAGGCCTCCCTGCCCATCATCAACTCCCGATATTTACTCAAACTCATGTCCATTGAATAGGTGATGCCATCCAACCATCTCATCCTCTGTCATCCCCTTCTCCTCCTGCCTTCAATCTTTCCCAGCATCAGGGTCTTTTCAAATGAGTCATTTCTTCACATCAGGTGGCCAAAGTATTGGAGTTTCAGCTTTACTCCAATGAATATTCAGGACTGATTTCTTTAAGGATGGACTAGTTGGGTCTCCTTGCTGTCCAAGAGACTCTCAAGAGTCTTCTTCAACACCACAGTTCAAAAGCATCAAGTTCAGTCCTTATTCCAGATTTATGAAGTAAAACTCAACAAAGGTATCAGTGTGGTTATTGAAGTTCTCCGGTTAATTCTAAATTTACAGCTAGGGTGACAGTCTCCTTTTAGGTATAGTCAGTCAGCCACGGATGCACCCTGGAGCACAAGCATAGCTCATATTTCCCACTCGTTCACAAGGACATCATCTCAGGAACATCTGTTGAATGGATGTCTGTTTCATTCCAGACACAGGATGTGGAGCCTGAATTTATCTAGGGCAATGAAATTAAAAGATGCTTACTCCTTGGAAGAAAAGTTATGACCAACCTGGATAGTATATTCAAAAGCAGAGACATTACTTTGCCGACTAAGGTCCGCCTAGTCAAGGCTATGGTTTTTCCTGTGGTCATGTATGGATGTGAAAGTTGGACTGTGAAGAAAGCTGAGCGCCGAAGAATTGATGCTTTTGAACTGTGGTGTTGGAGAAGACTCTTGAGAGTCCCTTGGACTGCAAGGAGATCCAACCAGTCCATTCTGAAGGAGATCAACCCTGGGATTTCTTTGGAAGGAATGATGCTAAAGCTGAAACTCCAGTACTTTGGCCACCTCATGCAAAGAGTTGACTCATTGGAAAAGACTCTGATGCTGGGAGGGATTGGGGGCAGGAGGAGAAGGGGACGACCGAGGATGAGATGGCTGGATGGCATCATGGACTCGATGGACGTGAGTCTGAGTGAACTCCGGGAGATGGTGATGGATAGGGAGGCCTGGNTACTTTGGCCACCTCATGCGAAGAGTTGACTCATTGGAAAAGACTCTGATGCTGGGAGGGACTGGGGGCAGGAGGAGAAGGGGACGACAGAGGATGAGATGGCTGGATGGCATCACGGACTCGGTGGACGTGAGTTTGAGTGAACTCCGGGAGATGGTGATGGACAGGGAGGCCTGGCGTGCTGCGATTCATGGGGTCGCAAAGAGTCAGACACGACTGAGCGACTGAACTGAACTGAACTGACCCCAGGTTGGGGTTAAACCTGGGACTGTATTAACAAAATTCACCCTTGTTTTCCGGGTCTGACCCCACTTCAGTGGGCCCTTGAAAAGTCCTCTCAGTTTTGTCAAAGAGTCCCTTATACATTTAGGGAAAATCTGGTGCCCCGTGTGATGATGTGTGCTAAGTTCTTTCTCTCCTGTTCTTTCTTGGTGACGCCCACTGCCTGTGAATCAGAAAGTGGTAGCATGTCCACTGCCTCCCCTCTGCTGGTGCTCCCTGCTAGGATGCAAATGCCCATATCCAGGGTGCAGTATCCCAGACACTGGTACCTTTCCTTGGCATCCCCATTGATTAAGTTGCACTGCGTCTGGTGCAGAAGTGAACGGAAGGCTTGCCTTGGGGGAGGCTCACACTTTGCCATCTTGGTTTCACAGTAGGGCTGTTTGTTGCAAGCCTCTTTTGAGTTCAGCCTCAGCAGCCTCTTCCTGAAACCTCTCCCCAGATGACCTGGTCCTGGACCTGATTATTCAGGCTGACTCATCATGGCCTCTCTAGTGTATGTTTTTGCTCTTTTTCCTCCAAACTAAAAAGACGTAACTGATTGCAACCCAAATTGACTTGTACACATCCCCTCCTGGCCAGTTTTCCCCCAAATTTGCCTTATGAGCCCAGGGTACTCAGTAGTCTGTCTTAGAAACCCAGGCCAATTCAGACCAAAGTGTGGCCTCAGCTTAGGTCAAAGCTGGGACTTCCCAGTGTGTTACAACTCTCTGGTCTCTTAATTTAGTCCTACCATCTAGAGGAAATAATTATACTAACAGCTGCTGTTTATTAAGTTCTTAGTCTGGACTGGCATGGTGCTAAGTGCAGTACATATCTCATTTAATTCATGCAAAAGCGTTATTGACTGGGTGCTATTATGACCTGTTTTACAGATGAAGGAGAAAAGGATCAGAATGGTAAATTTCCAGGGTCACTAAGCATGGAGGTGGAGAAGCTGGGATCTGGATTCAGATCTGGGTAACTCAGATACCCCAACTCATGAGCTCACTGGGTTGTTCCTACAAAAGTCTTGTGGATTCCTGGTGCTCCTTTCCCGAGGGCTCATGCGTTATCCAGAAAATAAGCAGATCTTCAAACTTAGGAAGAGTCCAGGGTCCATGATGAGAATTCCATGTTTCCTACTGTAAAATTGGATGACTTATGCCCATCTATTATCTTCCAGATCCTAAATTTTTCACACTCCCCAAAGGGTTTCCTTCATGGCTGAGATGGTAAAGAGTCTGCCTGCAATGCAGGAGACCTGGGTTCAGTCCTTGGGTCAGGAAGATCCCATGGAAAATGGAATGACAACCCACTCTAGGATTCTTGCCTGGAGAATTCCATGGACAGAGAAGCCTGATGGGCTACAGTTCACAGGACCACAAAGAGTCGGACATGACTGAGTAACTAACACACACAAAGATTTCATTTAGGCCAAAAGCACAGCGTTGAATGTCAGAACATCAGCCAACAGTGCCCTGAGAGAGAGACTGTGAAGCTCACTTCCTTCCTCACCCAGGTAATGGGGATTTATCTAGGGCCTCACAAATTCACAGCAAACTGGATTTAGGACCCAGGGTCCTTCTCCCAAAGCTGTGGACTCACTGTGTGAGCTTGCATGTCACCCCTCTCTGCAGCATGAAACAGATATATCCCCAGAGGCAGTTCCAGCATTAAGCTAGGCTTTCAGGCAGTGGAACCTTTTGACACAAGGGAAACTGAAGTGGAAATCTTCTCTAATTGCTCAAAGCCAAGGTGGTCTATTGGAGAACCCCATGAACAGTGTAGCCTGGTGGACTGTCGTCCACGGGGTCGCAGAGTTGGATACGACTGAAGCGACTTTAGCAGAGCACAAAGTGGTGTATTGCCTCAGGGATGTGAATCCGAAAGATCCTTTCTTACCCTTGTCATCTTTCCTCACCTCTTCCTTCAGCACTTCTGAGAATGCCAGGTACCTGCTAATGTAGAAGATCATGGCCTTAAACATGTCGGGGGGGATGGAAAGAGAACTTGACTGAACTAAATCAAGTCATCGTGCTGACTGATCTCAAAGAGTCCCCCAACCAATGGTGTTAATAAATGATTAACAACCTGCTTTCTGGAGACAAACATTACACATTTCCAGGGTGTAAATGATGGCCACTTTTAAACTGTCCACATGATATTGACCAACTTGCAGATTTCCTGAAAATTTAACATTTGGCTCTTGTGGGCTGGTATAAATTGTCTCCTGCACACTGCTGCTTCTGTGTCTTCAAATATATACTTTGCTGGATTCGGCTCATTAAACTTTGCAGCAGTTTTCTATTGCCCTGGGACTCTGGTGAAGCAAATGGTGGGTGGGGCTGTGAAGATAACTCGGATGACTCATTAATAGGTCTTTTCCTGTGATATCACTGTCTCTGTTTCATATCTTGGCAAAAATGTTGCCGTTTCTACCCTGTCATAGAACAAATAGAAGTGTGACTTGTGGCTCACAATCTTTGAAGCTGATTTCACATGATTTTGATAATTCTCTCGCATTTCTCACAGATACAACTCTTTGCCTCCTGGGATGGTAGCATGTCATCTTGGGATTCTTCTTTCCCACTGATCCTTTCTGCAAGGCTGCCTTCCTCTGTGCTTTTGCACTTGCCCGAGCGCCAGGCTTTGCCACATGCACGTTATGAACGTTCCTTACCCCTAGCCTGATGCATTTGGAGGAGGGGAGATGAGAATCCGTGGTTCCAAATCTCTCCTTGGCACACGTTCTCAGGCTTGAGCGAAGACCCAGTTATTCCATTTGAACAGGGAAACTGCAGACAGATGTGCTGCTTTCACATCTGGCTACTGGGAAGTACATAGCTGTGTTTGGTTACCTACCCACTCTTTTTTTGCACTTATAGGTGGGGGAAGGGACTCATTCCTTTGTTGTGCTGGTGTTTTTATCTGCATGGGGGAGGTCATGTTCTCGGGAGATGCTAGGCGGACTCCCGGGGTGGGGAAGAGATTTTCTTAAATCTAGATGAGCAGGCAATTGAGTAGAAAGACTGAGGGTGGAGGGAAGACATCCCTGTGTCCCTGACTCCTTACTCCGCTGAGGGTTTGTGAGAGAAAGCACAAATCCATCTTCATCCAAATGACTCCTATCACACCTCTGGTTGGGGTTAGGTACACCCACTCCTCAGATGGCACTGATCCAGAAAATTAGCAATGATCAATGAAAGGGGAAGGATGATGAAATAAAAGTGGAGTCTCAGTTATGCTCTAAATGAGCAAGGCGATGTTAAGTCTTTAACAGAGGAGGGGCTGGGGACTGGAGGAAGGAAGAACAATTTCTTGGAAGAATTCAGCACCCTAGTCTGGACTTAGCCATTGATTTCCTGTTCCGGTTCCACAGATGGACCATCAAGGCCTTGTAGAGTGCACAGCTCCCCTGCTCTATTTCTCCATGATCTGCATCGAGGAAATACAAGTTTCTCTGCCTTGCTTCTCTGTCCACCAGCATCAGATCTGGGGTGGATCCAAGGGAAGAAATGTCTGTGGGCAGGACGTTAGGGTTTCCAACTTACCAGCTGCTGGGAGGTCAGATTTGTGGTTTCGGGGCACAGGATGTTTCTGTGTGAACCGTGGTTAAAGTTGTTTTGTCAAATTATAAGCGTCATTTGTTGTGTTTGTATGAAAAGGAAGGCTGCAGTGTTTCCATGAAATCTCAGTCATCTTTAAAAACAAAAAAAAAACACACACACAACTTTCTTTTCCTGAAACTCTGCTAAAAGACAAAGTAATTGATGTTGAGTTTGGGGATTTGCCCTGAAAAATGCAATCATTAGGACAGCCTGTATTAGTCATTTAGAATGGAAACCAAATGTTTCCTTCCATATCTATCCGTAACGTAAAAGTTATCCCCCATCTGGCAAAACCTCTTTCTGTTGAAATGTTCCGAGTGGTGTTGCATTAATAAGTAGACATCAAGTGAAATTTACTATTTATGTCCTTTCAATGGTCTTTGTATACCCAGTTGCACGTACAGCTTGTATCAATAAACATCTCTACCTGCAGGTTTTCAAGACAGATTAACCGGGAAGGGCCATTGTAGGATAAAGGAAGAGGCCATGCTGGGAGAAAAATGCAATTAAACATTCACCCGTGCAAACACTTCCTTCCTGGATACTATTCAGATTTTTATTTCTTTCTCTTTTTAATATAAAATAAAATACAAGATGTTGGTGCAGCTTGGAGATAGCCCACATCTGTACTGTAATGAGACAATTCTGCAAAGGGGAACTCTCAGTGGGGTATGTATTTAATTCATATTGGTTTTGGACCACAGCCTATAATGAGGAAAGATACGGGTGGAGGCAGGAGATGGCAGTTGGAAGTCTGTACCCTTTTTGAACACGAGAGTACAAAAGGGTCATGCATGTATTTATATTTTAGTGAAAATTCAATAACTTTAGCTGAAGACACTTTGCTCCGGAACACTAATAAAGATGGGAGACCTAATAAAGGACCTGAATTCAAGCTTCTTGGAGGGTAAGGCTGGAGGATTGCCAGGTTTGGCTGCCCTGATGCTAAAGAATGTCCTGGTGTGTTTTTTGCAGGCGGGCCAGATGAGGACAAGGTTGATTTTTAAAGCATCTTCTAAAAGCGTGTGAGCCCTAAGGTCCTACAAACATCAGACAGATTCTGCATAAAAAGGATTCAGTGAGGAGGGTTTCAGAAATGCTCAGGTTTCCTGCCAGCACATGTCCTGGTGAAGGGATGGATAGGCCAGATTGAAGACCTAGAGGGTGATGGTGGTTTAGTTGTGAAATTGTGTCCGACTGTGACTGTAGCCTGCCAGGTTCTTCTGTCCATGGGATTTCCCAGGTAAGAATACTGGAATGGGTTGCCATTTCCTCCTCCAGGGAATCTTCCTGACCTGGGGATTGAACCGTCGTCTCTGGCGACTCCTGAATTGGCGGCAGATCCTTTACATTGAGCCGATATGCTTCCCTAAGTTAAGACTATCCTCTGGCCCTGGATCTTTCCTTCACCTGCAGGGCAGTAGTCTGAGCATTGTGTCCGTGAGCTTGAGTTTGAGTCAAAAGGCCCAAAAGCTCAAACCAAATAGTAAGAAGAATGAGAAGCTATAGGTTTGGCCTCTCGAGCATTCAGGACTCTCCCTGAACTATCTAATGTCATCCTCATCACCACCGGCCACTGTCATTCCTTCCCATTTCAAGACATTCCCTTGTCCACCGTCATGCCTTGCAAGTGGCAGAATCAGGGCTTGAACCCAGGCCAAAAGCACTAATGGCATGGTCTTCGCTCAAAGGCCTTCTGGGGCTCAGATCCTGCAGGCTCAGGAGGAAGGAAATCAGGGTCTGGAAAGAGGAAGAGGGATCAGGGATGAGGTGAAGTCTAGGGATCTGCCTTGTTCCTGGGCTTGACCACATCTGCTGAGAACTACTTGGGAACCATCTTGAAATCACCCTTCAGCCTTTTCCGCTGCAGGCTAGATGCCCTCAGCTTACACTGTGGTCGATGCTTTGTGGGTGGGTTTGCCCACATTTGAGGAAGCCTGCCTGAGAACCGTCTGTCTGAGAAGCTCAGCCTTCTCCCCACCAGGCGGGAGATTCTCAACTGGCACTAGCTCTGCCTTAGGTCTAGATGCTCGTTTCTGTGGCTATGATTGGTGCTGATGATTGCTGCAGCGCCTGGCATGGTCCACGGCACATAACATCCCAGGTTACTGGTTGTGACAACTCCGGGAGGTTAGGCTCTCCTTATTTTTCTTTTATAGATGAAGAGAGTGATTTGATGCCAGGGCTATCGCAATTCCAAGCTCATGTAGTTAATGCTGACCAGGGAGGCTGTGAGTTGGAATCTTCCTGAAGGAATGTGGAGGATGCTCTGGGCATTTCTGCCAGACTCTGTGAGCTGAGATATACACGGGCAGGGCCAGACAGGCTGCTCACAGGCGGTATCCCCTGTATCCACTTCTTCCTCCTAGTAAATTCTTGCATTCCTGGGCATCTGCTCTGGGCCTTTTTTGTCTGCCTGAGTTGCTTTCTCCTTTCCTGTAGAGTTCTGGAGCCTCTTTCCCAGTAAAGCTGACCTGCCAGTGATAAATACCATTTAATTACAGAACAAGTTTTTCTGCCATTTTTCTCAGCACGGCTTCTATTGCCTAAGATTAAACTTCATTCCAATACCACTGAATTACCTTTTTAAACCTATTATTTCAATGTGATTAACTTCACTTCTTTCCATTTAGCTGTAAGCAAAATCTTGTTTACAAGGCAAAAAAAGTCTTTGCCTTAATATCGGCAATAATAATACAAACGAACATTGCAAGAAAATAATTTATGTGAAAAACAGGGAAAAATGGCATTGATACATGAGGCTCCTCTTCAATTAATAAAAAGGAGGAAATATTTAAAAACAATTTATCAAAGAAATACATACAGTTCATACATCATGCATTTGCAAAGAATGTACTAATATTCATTCCACAAATAGGTCTGTGAGCAGGGATTTGAATTCTTTTGTGTGTGATGTGTGATGGGTTGTGGCTAAAATCCAGAGCTGGGTTTGGTTAATGAAGTGCCAGTCCATACAAGGCAACTGATGGAGAAATAAGCTTATGTTGGCTATGCCTTACTTGCCATGCCTTATTATTATAGCATGTGCTCACCTTTGAAGGTGACCAAAAAGGCCCTTGAGAGTTTTAAAGAAGAAGTTGTTACTGCAAGCCTTGGTGGGCACCCCAAAACCTAGGACAGATTTTTGGGCACATCTACAACCATTTTCTCTCACTGGTGTCTCTTTGGGACTGAAACCCAAAGCACTAGAAAAAACCATGATTGTATTAAGAATTGCAAAAAAGTAGCACAGTATTAAGAATTGCAAAAGGTAGTCCAGGAAACTATACTCAGTATTCTATGATAAACCATAATGGAAAAGAAAATATAAAGAAGAATGTGTATATATATGTATAATTGAATTACTTTGCCGTGAAAATGAAAGCATTAGCTGCTCAGTCGTGTCCGACTCTTTGGGATCCCGTGGACTATAACCTTCCAGGCCCTTCTGTCCATGGGATTCCCCAGGCAAGAATACTGGAGTGGATTGCCATGCCCTTCCCCAGGGGAATCTTCCTGACCTAGGGATCGAACTTGGGTCTCCTGCATTGCAGGCAGATTCTTTACCGTCTGAGCCACCAGGGAAGTCCCCAGAAAAATATTTTTTAAAGAGTGAAAAAAAAATTGAGAAAGGGAGAAATGCTTGGTGATTAAAAAAAAAAAAAAAAAGAAAATTGTCTCTGAAGCAGATCCCAGCAGACTGTTTTCTGAAAGCTGTCAAGGCCGAGTGGCCGCTGGGAAGTGGTGGCATTTGTCACTGCAGTTATGCAAATCTTCTCCTGTCGGGGCCGGAGAAGGGACCCACGGCTGCGGGTTGGCAAAACAGACACTGTATGCTTCCACCTCCAAATTTCTCCCTAATTTATTTTGACCACTGTCTTTTATGGCCTTCCACTAGATGCACTTCATAGGGAGCTCCTTTACGGGGCGATGCAGAAAAATTAGCATTTACATCATATTTAACAGTTTACAAGGAGGAGTTTTGCTCACACATAAAACAACATGCTTTTACCTGGAAAACATAGATATCAGAACACATATTTCCACATATGGTGTCCTCACTTAGCAGATGTTTAGAATCAAAGACAGTTCAAAAGGTAAGACAGAGTCGGCAAGTCTCTTCGGCTCAAGCCACTGAAGTCTGCAAGTCTCTTCAGCTCAGTGGACAAGGGTGCCTTGTCCACTGCGCTATGCCACCAGGTTGGCAGAGAGAGAGAGATGTGTGGATACAGGACTGGAGGGTCAGGGGTGCGGGGTAGAGGGGGCAAGAGGGACAACTACTCTAGTCTACTTCCTCCCTGCTCAACACTCAGTCTCCTTGTGACTCACCCTTCAGTTCAGTTCAGTTCAGTTGCTCAGTCGTATCTGACTGTTTGCGACCCCATGGACTGCAGCATGCCAGTCTTCCCTGTCCATCACTAACTTCCGGAGTTTACTCAAACTCATGTCCATTGAGTCAGTGATGCCATCCAATCAGCTCATCCTCCGTCGTTCCCTTCTCCTCCCGCCTTCAATCTTTCCGAGCATCAGGGTCTTTTCAAATGAGTCAGCTTTTTGCATCAAGTATTGGAGTTTCAGCTTCAGCATCAGTTCTTCCAATGAATGTGCAGGACTGATCTCCTTTAGAATGGATTGGTTGGATCTCCTTGCAGTCCAAGGGACTCTCAAGAGTCTTCTCCAACACCATAGTTCAAAAGCATCAATTCTTCGGCATTCAGCTTTCTTTATAGTCCAACTCTCGCAGCCATACATGACTACTGGAAAAACCATAGCCCTGACTAGATGGACCTTTGTTGGCAAAGTAATGTCTGCTTTTTAATATGCTGTCTAGGTTGGTCATAACTTTTTTCCCAAGGAGTAAGCGTCTTTTAATAAACTCTTGCCCTGAGCAAATTTCCTTGCCTTTCCCCCTCTATCCTACCCTTCTTTCTCCCCCTATTTGTCCCCAGTTTGGCCTATTACCTGAGCAACCATACAAGTCCAGGTTCTGACCTGGGGGTTGGCATGACCGGGGAGAATCTGATGCGCCAAGATTGCCTAATCTGTGCAGTTTCATTTTTCAGGCATAGAAAACACACCCAGACATGCACAACCAGTCTGATCACCTTTTCCTCCCATGAAGTACATAATGTCGAAATCATGTAGGAACTTCCATGATGGTGACTCCTACCAGCCAGGAAAAGGGGTGATGGATCTGACTGGGGCCCTATTCTTACCCTGGCTAAATGCACCCTTCAGTTTTCCTTGTAAGCTCTCCATCTTGTTCTACCCAGCAGCTGATGGGTATGCCTTTCCCTTCTCCAAGGGATCTTCCCAACCCAGGGATTGAACCCAGGTCCCCCGCATTGCAGGCAGATTCTTTACCAGCTGAGCCACAAGGGAAGCCCAAGAATACTGGAGTGGGTAGCCTATCCCTTCTCCAGGGGATCTTCCAGACCCAGGAATGGAACCGGGGTCTCCTGCACTGCAGGTGGATTCTTTACCGACTGAGCTATCAGGGAAGCCTGATGATCAGGAAATGTGTTTATATGTTCTCAGCTCTTAAACAACTTGTAGTTTAGAAGAGAAGACAGAGGCAGAAGCAGGTGTGGGGCTGGCCACGCAGACACCAGTCTGCTCTCCGCTGGGATTTGCTGGCCTGCAGCTGGTGTAGCTCCTTTGAGGACGCTTCATTGTGTCGGTGGCAGCTCTGGGATCTACATCCCACTTGCTGTCTCAGAAATGGGCTTGTTGGAGTGATGGGCATGAACAAAAAAGCAGAGCAGAGTGAGCCACCCCTGAGACTGGGGCCCCACCCTTGGGGGGCAGCCGCCCCTCGAGAATATCCCAGGACACCCTCCCGCGGGAGTGCCAGGAACTGTTAAACTCTGAGGATGGGGCTGCTTCCAGGGTCGGGGCAGGGGGG
>SJYX01018610.1:37298-110118 GCA_006410675.1 Oreotragus oreotragus | reverse complement strand
GGGGGGCGGGGAGCAGAGAAGAGAAGCTCCAAAAGGCTGGGGGAAGTGCCAGAAACCATCAGGGCAGGTTGACAGATGTGTTTCCAGCATCTGCTTCACTCCTGGTGTTTGGCAGATGGGGTGCGGGGACCAGGCAGCTGAAAACCTGGATCCGTTTCAAATAGCTCCCTTTCCCAGGCTGAAAGCAGAGCGTTTCTAGTGGGCAGCCATGGAGCCGGTGGCCTCAGGGTGCTTCCAGCCGGAGAAAGTCCCTCTGCCACCGCGAACAAAGCGTAGTTTTGTCGACACAGGGAATTTTGGGTCCGAGTGAACGTCCTCTGTCTTGTGAAACGCCTTGTTCTGCTCTTGCTCTTGTCAGCCTTTGCTTCACTTTTCACCCTGTATTTCAGCCTTTAGAGGCCGGATGACCTTGAGATATGTCCCCTTGCCAGATGCGAGTGTCAGCCGGAAGGCTGACTTGAGCTTCTAGAGCCGATGCTGTCTGGTATGTAGTAGCCACTAGCCAGATGTGATTACTGAACGTTTAAAATGTGGCTAGTCCAAACACATATAAAATAGTCAGTGCAGGGCAAAAAATGAGTGTAAACTATCTCAGCAATCTTTTTATATTGTTGTATGGTAAAATAATAGCACCTTGGATATATTGAGCTAAATAGGCTATAATATATAAAATTCATTTCACCTGTTTCTGTTTTTGTTTAAAAAGAATGTGGCTACTAGGAAATGTAAAATGACATATGGGGCTTGCATTCTGTTTTTTTGAAAGGCTCTGTCCTGGAGCGTGGACCTTGTGATACGAGTCTCAACGACACTGTACCTGTGTCCTTAGCCAAGTTTGCCCGGAAGCCCTTAATGCTAAGGATGGCCAGGGCCTGGAGGCACCTCCACTCTTGACCAGAATGTGAGTCAAATGGGGGTCCTTAGGGATCCAGCTGTTTCTCAGGAGCGGAGGCTGCAGCCGCTGCTTCGTGACTCTGAGCAGTTCTGCTGATCTGTCACTCCAGTCCTGAGACACAGGCCCTGTGCTGGGCTCCAAGGCTCATGTTTCTCCCTCTGGACCCAAAGACAGGTTCCAAAGGGGCTTCTCGGGACACCCAGTAACCTCTCTTCCTGCTCTCCACGTGGCTAGGCTCTACCTCGGCTGACTCACAGGACCCTCTCTCCTGTCTTGTACCTTCTCTACCTTAAAGGGCTGCCAAGTTCCAAGCAGGAACCTCTGTAAGCTGGAACAACCATGAGATGCAGGTAGGAGGGGTCATCTTGCGGTGGCTGCCTCCATCCTGGCTCACCCTCACCCTCACTGGGCACTTTTCCAGCTGGGGACAATAGGAGCCACTCATCCCTAAGAAGAAGGGGGCCAGTGGGGATGGGGTGCTTTCTCGGCTCTGTCTCAGCCACAGCCACCCTAAAGCCCACTTAGCCAGGCCACTTTATTCCTCTGCTTAGAGGCACATCCTTGTTGGACTCCCCAAGGGCAGCCAGAATCCTCCATCTTCCACGGCAGCCCCCAGGGCTGGGTGGTGAAGAAGCACTTTATCTGCCTCTCTTCCTCAGGGAGTAGATATCTAGGTATCTATTGAGGACCTGCCTCGTGAAAGGCACCACGCCGAGCGCTGGCGATGGAGCAGCAAACAGAAATACCCATCGCTTGGCCTCTCAGAGCTTCACTCTCATGGGGAAGGCACATGCCAATCAGGAAGTCGCACTCGTGTCTCCCCACAACTATAAGAGCTCTTTGGCCAAGGATGATGGAGACGGACATGGTTGGAGTGAGGGAAGGCTGCTCTGGAGATGTGATGCTTGAGCTGAAATTGTATTAATATTTTCAAAAGCTTTGCTCCTGTTCCCTTCCATTTCAGAGCTGGGGTCAGACTCCCTAGGAGAAGGTCTTGAGGATCAGGCAAGACCCAGAAAACATTTACCAGCATGACCTGAGGCAGAATTGTCTGGAAGGGAAATTATGTAATGAGAACAGAGAAGGGATCCAGAAAATCAATGGGTCCTGGGTTAAAAATCTAAGAGTAGGGCCCAGGATGCATGTAGGAGGGGTACAGGCCTGGGACTCAGGAGGGGAGAGGCAAGAGGTTCAAGGTGAAGGAGGTGAGGGGTGACTGAGTGTGTCTCCGCTCTGCCCAAGACCCCCTCTCTTGCACACGGTCATTTTACAAATCTGTGCTGGTTGTATGTTTCTAACTTGGTGCCCTAATGGACCCTGTGTTTTATTGGATCTCAGAGAAGCATCAAACAGTCTAGTCTCCCTGTTGGGGCACCCCATGTTGGAAAAAGCCCTGAGCCAGGAGGCTGGTTCCAGCCCTGACTTTGCCCCCACTCGTCTGCTGTGTGACCTTGGGTGAGCCCCTTGCCCTCTCTGGAATGTGGCTTTCTCATCTGTAAAATGAGGGGGCTGGACTGGGTTGACCTCGAAGCCCGCATGCACGTCTCAAGTTCCAGGACCCTGGGAGTCAATGCCGTGCTTGACTGAGCCGTTCCCAGCTGGAGCCCAGAGGTCGGGGTTCAAGCCTGTTATGGAGCTGCCACTCAGATGCTGCCACTTCTGATATTAATTTCATTTCTTCCCATGAGGCATGGGGTCTTTACGAATGACTCCAAGAATTGCTTCCAGCCTTGGGGACAGAAGCTGGTCCTGAAAGCAAATGGAACTAAAACCCCAGGGTACCCCCACCCTGGGCTCTTGGTGAACTGACCAGAATCAGCTCCTCAGTGAGCAAGTTGCAGCTGAACTCCCGAGGACAGGGAGCCGGTGACAACTTTCATTCTTGTCCTCAGAACGGCACGCTGCTCCATTCCAGGCTGGAATGAGCCAGTTTCTGGACCAGAGGAAGCCCTGCTTTTATCAGAAGTGCAAAGTCACAGACAGATACAGGGTTCCTGATTTGTGAGTTAAAATCTTTTTTTTTTTTTAACATTTTGTTTTGGGGTATAGTGGCCAATTAACAGTGTTGTGACAGTTTCAGGTGGACAGCAAAGGGACACAGTCGTGCATAAACATACATAACCATTCTCCCCCAGACTCCCCTTCCATCCAGGGTCCACATAACATTGAGCAGAGTTCCATGTGCCATACAATAGGGCCTTTTTGGTTATTCATTTTAAATATAGCTGTGTGTACATGTCCATCCCAAACTCCCTAAGTGTACCTTCCCCTGGCAACCAGCCATAAGCATGTTCTCAAAGTCTGTGACTCTCTTTCTGTTTTGCATGTAAGTTCATTTGTACCATTTTTTCTTAGATTCCACATGGAAGGGATGTGGAATCTAAGAAAAATCCTTCTCTGTCTGACTGACTTCACTCAGTATGACACTCTCTAGATCCATCCATGTTGCTGCAAACGGCATTGTTTCATTGTGAGTTAGACTCTTGTAACTAGCTGAGTAACTCTGGGCCATGAGCCTGGTTTTTCCATGCCTCAAATGGGGAAAATACAGTCACCCACCTTCACCATATTATTAGGAAGATTAAAATGAGCTCATATTACATCATATCATGTGTAAGTTCTTGATAAAATTCAAAGTTGTATGTAGATTATTATAAAATAGTGATAATAAAAATATATATCCCTTCTGGATTGAAAAAAAAACCAAGTTTAGAGCTTCTGTTGTTAACAAATGTAGCTTTCCTTTGCACAGGGCTTGCATTTCTACAACACCTCCCTGTTCATTTTCTCGTTTTCTTCTCACCAGGACTCATGAGGCAGGTATCGTGTGTTTTGGGGAGGTGGGGGGGGGGTCATGGCTACCTGAGGACTAGGAACCCTCATCTGATTGCCTCTAAGTTGGGCAGTTTTCTACCATCTTGTTCTATTTGGACTGGATGATTTGGGCCACAGCCCTCTGTCCTTTTTTGCTTGCACTTCTTGTGACAACCACCGTCTCTGTACTCAGATGCTGGTCCCTCACAGCGGTGATGGTTTGGCCAGAAGGGCCTTTGAAAGCAGCTGTGTTCTCTTTTCTGTGACTGAGGGAAGTGGACTGAGAATAGCTCTGAGGGATGGGGCTTCCCTGTGGTACAGTAGCTGGGACTCTGTGCTCCCAGGGCAGAGGGTCTGGATTAGGTCCTTGGTTGGGGGACTGGATCCCACATGCTGTGACCAGGAGTTTGTCCTTCACAGCTAAAAGATTTGCATGCTGCAACGAAGATGGAAGATCTCACGTGCCACAGTTGAGATCTGATGCAGCCAAATAAATAAATTAAACAAAAAGAAGAATAGCTTTGAGGGCAACTCCTTGGCCAGATGGGTCAGAGGCCCCAGCTTCAACCTCAGGTGAGTGGGGACTGGACAATCTAGTGGACTTGCCTGTGTTCTTGGCTGGTAGGTGGGCCCAGAGTTGGGCAGGCAGCCTGAAAAGGTGAAAAACTCTAGAACAGGAGATCCATCACTAGCCTTACTGATTTCTCCAACAGGCCCACTTCCACACCTCAGATACTGGGCTTAGCTTTTTCTTGCCACACCACAGGCCAGGGACCTACACGCATTCACACTAAAGCTTCCTTCCTGCCCTTGAGATGCTCACAGTCACGGCCTGGACAAGCTGTTTAGGAGCCACCAGATAAGCCAGGAGCAAAGTTTCTGATTCCTTTCCAGCCAAAATGAAAATGTCTTCTCAGGGGAAAAAAAAAAAGTCCCTGGAAACAACACCTTATCAGAATAATAAAATTAAATTATAACAGGGCTGTCAGTGGCACAATATCTGAGGGTGACAAGATGTAATCTCAGTAAAAACATCGGATCTGTCTGTTTATAGATCTAATAAATTATGGTGGAACTGTGCTCTTATAAATCCAGGCTGTCGAGGAAACCTAACAACTAATTCATCAGTTGCTCGTACAGAGGTCTGCTTCTCTGTTCCAATTGTTCACTGCGTAGATAACAAGGAGCCTTCCAGACCGGCTGGTTAAATGTCATTTGTTTCAGAGCTGTAACACGGCACGGATCATTGCTCACACATAGTCACCCAATTATATTAACCTGTGCAGCAATACGGTGTAATGACATGATATTAACGCAGCCGCTACAGAGGGGCGCCAGCTTCCCTCCTCGGAGAGAACCAGGAGCCACTGGCTTCTCCCCAGCAGCTCCCTTTTCATTTAAATGCAAAACAAAAGCTCTAGAGTGGAAGGAGCAGAGAGTCACTTCTCTCTGGGAGCCTCTGAAATCTAAAATAGTCTAGGCTTTATCTACTGTCAGCTCTGGGGGGCTCGCCGGCTGAGTTTTTTTTTTTTTCCCCCAGCGGCTCAATTTTTTTCCCAAGGACAGAATTCCTCTCCCTACCTCCTCCAACCTTTGAAAGTCACAGTTCCTTGCCTCCTAGATGGGGTAGGGACGCAGGTCTGGGATTGCCCCAAAGATAGGGAACAATGCAATGAACTGAACTCCAGAGAAACACAGAGAACCCTGTTTACAGAAGTAAATGACAAGGTGCAGAGTTCTTCTGGGGGATTATTGTACTTCGGGATATCTAGTTTCCTTTGTCTCATGAGAGATAGAAGGGGAAGGCGAAGAGATCTAGTTGATATCGAAGCCTGTGTTTCTCGGTCTCAGCTCTACTGACACGTGGGCTGGATCATTCTCTGCTGTGAGGGGTGGTCCCTCTGCACTGATGGATGTTTAGCATCATTCCTGTTCTCTGCCCACTAGATGCCAGAAGCACCGCTCTGGCTCCCTACTACCCGTGACAACTGAAAGTGTCTCCAGAAATTGCCTAACTTTGGGGGCAAAATCACCGCCCCCACAACTGAAAATCATTAATCATGGGCAAGACTTTCACTCTATAAACATCTAGCACATATCTGTAGAACACCAGATCTATGCTGGGTTTGGGACTCTTGCCCTGGAGCCTTCTTAATAAAAGAGCGGCTTGTCTCTGAACTCCTCAAATCTCTTTCCTCTTCAAAGAGGTGGCTCTGCCTTTCAGCTTCTCAGATTTGAAGCCCAGTTCCTCCTCTTAATGGACTTCCCTGGTAGCTCAGCTGGTAAAGAATCCAGCTGCAACGTGGGAGACCTGGGTTTGATCCCTGGGTTGGGAAGATCCTCTGGAGGAAGGAATGGCTACCCACTTCGGTATTGTGGCCTGGAGAATTCCCTGGACTGTATAGTCCATGGGGTTGAAAAGAGTTGGATGTTACTGAGCGACTTTCACGTCACTCTTCTGCTTAACAGCAGTGAANCGTGGGAGACCTGGGTTTGATCCCTGGGTTGGGAAGATCCTCTGGAGGAAGGAATGGCTACCCACTTCGGTATTGTGGCCTGGAGAATTCCCTGGACTGTATAGTCCATGGGGTTGAAAAGAGTTGGATGTTACTGAGCGACTTTCACGTCACTCTTCTGCTTAACAGCAGTGAAACCTCCAAGCTTCCTTTGTACAGTGGGGGAATCATAGCAGCGACCTCACAGGGCTGTTGTGAGGATTAAATGATTTATGCAGGTAAAGAACTGAGGGTCTGGCGCATAAGAAATCCTTAGCTTGTGGGGGTGTTATTTTCATTAAAGCCCCCTCATGAAGGATCTTGGAGATAAGTTGGCTCAGACCTCAGGGACCTCTGGATTACCAGTGCTGGCCACTTTAAATCAATCAATGAATCAGTCATGTACATAGCATTTTGTTATGCATCAGGTGCTGGTCTAAGTACTTTTCAAATATTGTATCACTTGCTCCTCAAAATGACCCTGCGAAAGTGAGATGTTTTATCATTATCCCAACTTTTACAAGTGGGAAAGCTGAGGCACAGGTTTTTTCATTTTGTTTTTAATTACTTGTCCAGTATCATTCATTTAGTAAGTGATGGAGCTGGGATTTGAACCAGGCAGATTCCAGAGTCCAATCTTTCAACCAGTTACTCTGCTGATAACTCTAGCACCTGTCTCTGATGGGAATCTGAGACTCCTTGTCTTGCTCAGGGTTGAGGTGAGGAAAAGGCAAGCCCAGAGGGCTGAAGGAGGCTAGGGCTGCCCAACCCCCAGGGGGAAAGGCAAGCCACACTGAGCTTGCTTCCCTATTTCCATTTGAGTTGGTTACACCTGTTCACCTTCTCTACGTTTCCATTGAAATGTTTATTAAAACACATTTTGCCATGTTTAGCTGCACTAGAACCCTGGAATGTTAATAAGTTTTATATAAAACTATAACATATATACTATACAATGTATATATAATTTCCACCAAACAAAGGTACGTCCCTGGTGGCTCAGATGGTAAAGTGTCTGTCTACAATGCAGGAGACCCAGATTCAATCCCTGGGTTGGGAGGATCCCTTGGAGAAGGAAATGGCAATCCACTCCAGTACTATTGCCTGGAAAATCCCATGGACAGAGTGAGCCTGGTAGGCTACAGTCCGGGGTCGCAAAGAGTCGGACACGACTGCGTGACTTCACTTTCACCAACCAAAAGTCAGATAAAGTCTTTTTAAAACAATTAATGGATTAAGTAACTTGCTGGGCCAGGTCTTAACTGTGGCATGTGGGATCTAGTTCCCTGACCAGGGATCGAACTCCCGGCCCCCTGCACTGGGAGTGTGGAGTCTTAGCCTCCGGACCGCCAGGGATGTTCCCAGATTGAGTCTGGAGGCAGAAAGTGGAGCCACATAAGGTGAAGGCAGTCTCGATCTCCCCAGCCTCGTTCTATGGGAATTTCATTCTAAGGAGGCTGGCGTTCTCAGCTCCTTCAGTCCACCCCAGCTGTGCTCTCCCACCAGTCTGGTTCCCAGCACGATCATGCCACTGGGGTGGAAATGCGCAAGGGCGACTGATGGGCGTCCTGGGAGGTGACGTTGGCTTTGGGAAAGGGTGGACCCTAGGACAGATGTGGGAGTTCAGGAGTGGGAGTTTGCGTTTATTCTTCGCTCAGATTCTTCAGGAGTATGTGACCTTCTCACGACCGGTTGGCCACTTCATGGGACTCTCACTGCCCGTGAGCTGAGTCATAGTAAATACAAGAGTGGAAACCACTGGAAACTTGGAGAGAGGATGAGAGAATGCCATTTGAGCCAGAGCTCTGGTGTATGTACTGAGTCCAAGGTCTCAAACAGCAGCCGGATGGACTGTGAAGAGGGACCAATGAAAAATCTCATTTTATTTACCAGAAAGATCTTATTTCTGGATTGACTTCCCTTTTCTTCCTTCCTTCCTTCCTTCCTTTCTTTCTTTGGATCAAAGATGAGTAAACAGAGAAATAAAAAAGAAGCATATGAAGTCTATGAGAAAATCTCCAACATAAAACAGGGAACACTGTGCACAAAGCAGGGAAAGAACTTACTCTTGAAAAACGCTGATTATAGTAACTGAAGATCATTTTAGACTACGTCTAAATCTGTCTCTTCAGTGAAATTTGGGAAAACGTGCAGTTTATGATACAAGAAATTAAGAAATGAGCCGATGGCACACCACTACGAGATATGAAGGGAGCAAGTGGGGAGGAGTTAGAAATATAATTAAAGATAAGATAGTAAATAAAAGACTTAAAGAAGCAAAGTTAACAGCAACATTAGATGCATCACAAACCAGAATTGGTGATGCAGAAAACAGAGCCCAAAATCACTTAAGCTCCCTATGCCTCAGTGTTATTATCTGTTCAATGGAGATAATGCCAGTGTTTCAAGGAGTTGATCTGAGCAGTAAATGAAATAAAGCACCCCAAACTCTTAGCAGAATACCTGGAGTGAGGCATGCCTTTAATAAATATTAGCCATTATTTTTATAATTAAAAACCTAATGTAAAAAACTAATAATCATCACAAAATAAATAATTTAAAACTTATTTTAATTGAGCTTTTGGACTAATAATAGATGAAGCAGACATTGGAGTTGGAATCAGGAATCTTGGATAAACTTGAAAAACTCTAGCAAAAAATGAGAAAAAAAGAGATTAAGTATGTCATACACAGGAGACAGAAAATGGTGCTTCAAAATACCTATAATTGCTTTTCCTAAAGAAAAGAGTATGCTCTTTCCTAGATATGAAATGCTTTAAAATATTTCAAAAATTTTTTCAAAATGAAAATCAAATTAAAACAAAAAAGAAGAGAACAACAATAAAATAAAAATTGAAGGTGAACTAGAAGAAAACTTTTGACCTTAAGGAAAGCCTAAGTATTTTAATGGGATTCCACAGACAAGTTAATTGGGAAATGACCACATCTCCCTCTTAGAGAGTAGCAATGCCCAGTGCATATTTTCACCGGACTCCAGCTTGGTAAAGGCTGGCCTGTCCATAACCAAGTTAACTGGAGCCTGTGGGATCTGACCTCCATGACAACTCTAGTCTCATCAGCTTCCAGTCTCCCCTCTGCTCATTCTCCTCCAGCCACAGTGGCCTTCCTATTATTTCCTGGATAATGTGTGCTTTTGGTTTTAGTTCAGGGTCTCTCCAAATGCTGTTCCTTCAATCCGGAATGCTCTTCCCAAGATATCCCTGTGACTAGCTCCCTCATTTCCTTCAACGTTTTCTTGAATGTCACCCTACTGAAAGTGATCCTATTAAAATTGCCATGTGTCCAATTCCCTAAGCTCTTCCTCAATGGTATTCTTCTAGCACGTCTCACTCTCAGAAACCCTATATGTTTGATTCATTCATTTTGTTTATCATCTGTCTCCCTCCACTAGAATGTCAATGCCATAAGGCAAAGATTTTGGTCAGTTGCATTCATTGCTGTGTCTAGATCAATATTTCACACACAATAGGTACTCAACAAATATTTGGTGAATATATGAATTAATAAACAAATAAACCCTAGAGGCATACAGAAAGAAAAGAGTTTCCTGCAAAGGACAAAGATCAGACTGCTTTCAGATTTTGCTGTAACTTTGAAAATTATAAGACAGTAAGACCGTATCTATGGAATTCTGAGAGGAAAAGATTATGATTCAGAGCCATGCTAGTTTCAGACAAGTTATTCATTTGTGAAGACAACAAAAAGATGTATGCACAAAGGGTATAGTTTATGAGCTCACCCTAAAATACAAGAACAAAGCAAATAGAATCCTTCAAGATATACTCCTTTGATGGGGACACAGGAATGGGTAAATCCAGATATTAAGTCAGAGTAGTAAATATTAAAATCAGTTAAACATAGAGCTGAATCTGTTATGTTAAGGACCATAAATATAGTTACTTAGTAATGCAATTATCTAAAAAAAATTCTTGGAAAAGATGAACATAATATAAACAAACATAAAATTAAACATTAATAATCTGAGTCTAAAGATTCTAGATTACACCAATGAAAACATGAAAATGGGTTAGAAAGGAATGGGGGTAAATTTTAAAATGCTTACTCTTCTTATAGAGGAAGAGCCAATGAAAATGACTTAATTCTTTACACTGATGAACAGACAAGTTGCGGGTTCAAGTACAGTTGTTACAAAGGAAAGATAATCACTTAGAGGAATATAAGGAATATAAGAATATATATACTCTTTAATTAACCAGAGTTGAAAAGAAAAGCAAAGAGAACAGTTTATGGTATATCTTGATATACTATTACTGATTGGTGCTTTTACATATTTAAAAGTTTTTCAAAATTTAGAAGTTGGGCCAATGTAAGTATAACTAATGGCAAAAAAAGCACAAACCCCAGAAAATATAAAATAGAATTACAAGAAGAATTGTAACACTAGAATTCCGTCTCTTTAAATAGAATAAACTTTAATACAAAATTCAGACTTCAAATTGACTTAAAAGCAAGCAAGAAAGTAAACCACAGAAATCGCCTATGAATTTTGTACAAAATTTACACCTGTGTCAAAATGACACAGAAAGACAAGATCAAATCTAACGTAAAAAGCATTAAACTGAAATAGTTTTATTTAATATGGAAGCATTTTACAGTAAAAAATAGGCATGAACCTTGATGTGCAAAATAGCTTAACATTAAAATTTATAAATAAGAACTGTTAGCCAGACAAAGGAAAGTGAGGAAACACAGCAGCGGCAGAGGCGTTTCATACGCTTCTCTTCACAAGTCATTTAAATAAAAATGTCAGGATACTGATGAGTAGAGAAATGTGTCTATATCACGGTATCTGTGCTTAGTCATTATGAACCAGAGGAAACAAATAGTGGCTTCACATGAGTCCCCACTGAGAGCCACAAAGGCAGACACTCCAAATTACTGACATTAATTTGTAACCAAGCTAATTCTCACGTGGCCAATGCCTTATAGTGTGCTCCAAGGGAGAAGCAGTGGGGATTTGCTTATTTACCAATGGTCATTGATTTTCTAAAGTAATGTCAATGGAACCAAAGAGTCTATTATAATTGTAAGAACAGGTCAAATGTAAAAGTGCTATTGTCTTGATGAAGACTGTAAAATAATGTGATAAGACTCAATATCTACTTCTGACTTTAAAAATCTTAGTTAACATAGTTTCAAAGACTCGCTACTCAACAAAATTTTGGCCTTTAACAGTCAATCCATACATAACGGTGAAACACAATGAAATCTCATTTTCACTGAGATCAAGACTAAGACAAGAACGGCCCTCTACTTACTAGAAACATCTCTCTAATTGGGATAGCCAAAATTGTCTCCAGACAGATTGCCAAGCGTCCCCCAGGGGAGGAAATCATCCCCAGCTGAGAATTACTGTTCTAGAAGTTTCAGTAAATGCAGTAAAATAAGGGGAAAATATCACATTGCAAATAGTAGTCACAGCAATCATTGTTTTAGAAGTTCTAGTAAATGCAAGGAGACAATTTAATTTAGTAAACACAATGGAGTAACGTAACTTTTTAAATTACAAATTGTAAATATTGAAAGAGAGAATAGTTACTACTTGCAGATGTTTTTACCACCTTGCTGCTGCTGCTGCTAAGTCGCTTCAGCTGTCTGACTCTGTGCGACGTCATAGACAGCAGCCCACCAGGCTCCGCCGCCCCTGGGATTCTCCAGGCAAGAACACTGGAGTGGGTTGCCATGTCCTTCTCCAATGCATGAAAGTGAAAAGTGAAAGTGAAGTCGCTCAGTTGTGTCCGACTCTTCGCGACCCCATGGACTGCAGCCCACCAGGCTCCTCCGTCCATTGGATTTTCCAGGCAAGAGTACTGGGGTGGGGTGCCATTGCCTTCCCCTTTACCACCCTAGAAAACGTAAAAGAATCAACTAGAGTATCTACTGGGAGTAATACAATGAGTTCATTAAGGTGGCTGTATGGCTGTATACGGAATAAATGTACAAAAAAAGTCCAAAATCCCAGCAGAAAAAATAATGGATAAAAAGATTTTATCCCCATAGCAACAATAATGGGATAACTTGAGTAAACTCAGTAAGATATGTGAGATACTGGAATACATGTGAAGAAAACATACAATTTTATTGAATAAGGTGTTCCTGGATCCGTATCTAGAGTGATCTGTTAAAACTGAAAACATGTTGCTATTTGTTTAACACTGTCAGTGGCTTTCCATTGCCTGCAGGATAAAGGCCTAAGTCTCTAACATGCCCACTTCGGCTCTTGCTGATCCATCAGAAGTTTTCTCCTGCGCTTTCCCTGGACTCCAGGAGGACCCAGGATATTTGAGTAAAGGGTTACATGCCATTCAGCTCTGCTCTTCTTCAGCTCATACACCCTCAGAACTTTGATCTTATATGGCATAGTTTGCAGCAACTTGACCACTCACATCACTTTTCCTTGTATATATTCCATTAGCCAAGCAAAGTCTCCCTTTAAAGTGTGCATCTAGAATTGAATGTGATACCCTGAGTGGGGGCTGATCACAGTGAAATATTGTCCCCTCCCTTGTCTTAATATTTCATTCATTTATTCATTAAAATTCCTAGATGCATATGGAAATGCATTTAATTCCTGGCTCTACTGTTTATTAGCAAGAAATATAGCCTCCTTGAGCCTCATGGTCTCCTTCAGCAAGATGGGGATAACAGGATTCCAGTGCTNTCCCCTCCCTTGTCTTAATATTTCATTCATTTATTCATTAAAATTCCTAGATGCATATGGAAATGCATTTAATTCCTGGCTCTACTGTTTATTAGCAAGAAATATAGCCTCCTTGAGCCTCATGGTCTCCTTCAGCAAGATGGGGATAACAGGATTCCAGTGCTGTGATGACAAGCATACAGCACTTATTCGTTCTCTCTTTCTGTTTTCCGATCAATCATGTCCCAGTCTCCTCCATTTTTCCCCTTCATCATCATCACGCTGTCCATACCAACATGGTGACTGTCCTGGGCTATTGTTGAAGCTGACTTGTTGGATCCCCTGCCTCTATTTGCATCCCCTCCAGTCTTCTTTGCAGAACCATGTTCTTAGAACACAGGTGACATATATAACTCCTCTTCCTGTACATTTGATGCCTCGCCACTGCCTCGCCAAAGTTAAAATGTTTTATCTGCAACTGGGCTGTATCTACCTTTCTGGCATTACGGCCTACTCCCTCCTCCTGAGTATCCCACAGCCCAATCTGGCTCAGAAACTCCTTGACTTGCCAAGCTCTAATCTGAGAAGGTATTCAGGGATCAGAGAAGATATTCCACGTGCAATCTCTCTATACTCCCTGCTCCAACTTCCCTCCTCTAGAATTCTCAACCAAGAGAGTAAAGATTACAATAGAATGTCTCCCTTTGGAGCTAAACATCAAACTGCTTCTTACCAGATGGAGAACCAAGGTCAGGCTGGGGACTGGCTGAGAGGCATGAGGATCCCAGCGGGACTCCTGTCCCTGAGCTAGAGAACCAGCCCTCGGGCTCCGGAGGCCCCGTTTCTGAGCACAACAGCTTCCTCAACCCAACACCTCATTGGTCACGGACACTTCCATTTCACGGTCAATTGGTCATAATTTCAATTATGTAGGAAGCTTTTTATTTTACATGCAAATTCCAAAACGACTGAGAAATCTGTGGAGAAGCCTAGGTGTAAAGGACCAGTTTTAAGCCTGAGAGGTGAGAATAACCTACATAGTCTACATAATGATTCCTACTGGCCCTGGCATATTCAGAGGATGTTGTGAGCAACGATTTTTGAGAGAACTTGGGAGGATGGGAGGTATATAGCAGATATGAAATAGTCTAATGGTTTTTTTCCTTTAGCAAAATCCATTTGCTAAATTTATATCTAAGACATCATGTTTATATCTTACAACACTTTGTAGATCCATAGAGTCACACACATAAAGTTTCTATTGTTAAGAGACTTGAGTTTTGATTTGGAAATCCAGATCTCAGTTCAAGGGAGGTCTTTAGCCCTGGATAGATGAACTTCCTCCTCCTCCCCTCTGCCTTGGCTTTCCAGACAGGCTGGTGGCAAAGCCCACGAGGTGCTTAATGAATGGCAGAGAAACCCTATGCACAAGAGAGTCTCAACTTTGGTTGCCTGTTAGGATCACCCAGGCAGCTTCTAAAAGCCTTGATTCTCAGGCCACTGCCCAGTGAATCAAAGCCTCTTGGAATGGGACCCAGGTTTCAGGACTCCATTGTTCAGCTGAGTTTGAGAACCATCACCTTTCTCTCCTCTACTGTCTCCTACTATCACGGTTTTGACACTGTCTGCAAGGAGGCAAGAAGGAACCTTACACATGCTGAGGACCTGATATGCATTAGACCCTGTGCTGGGAATTTTCCTTATATGCCATTTTCATAACAATGCTGAGAAATACATATGATCATCTTCACTTCCAGGTGAGGGATCCAGCTGCTCAGAAGGGCAAAGTGACATGCTCGAGGTCACTTAAACCCAAGTAAGTGGTGAGGTTGGGAGATGACGCAGGTTTTTCTGGCTCCAAGTCTTATGATCTTTCAGTTTCATCAAGGTGCACGCACTAAGAGAAGGGACTCAACCTTGCTATGTCCAGGGTGGGTGTTAGCTATTACTTCCTTGTCCTAGACTAATTTGAACAATGTTTAGGCTCCCCTGTCCCCAGAGGGAGAAGCAGGAGATAAAACAAGAGCTGAGATGTATGAAGTAGCATACACCCTCATTCCTGATCTTTCTGCATCTCCTGCAATAACTCCAGGACTTTCTGCCTTATGTGCAATTCTAACTATCTGCATTATTTGCCGTTCAGCTTGCACACTTGCATACACAAACACTTTCATTCACACACACACACAGACACACATTTTCACCCATTCATTAAACAAATATTATGGGAAATTTACTCTGTGCCAGGCACTGGATGTGCGTGTGTTATACCTGATTATAAAGGGAGGCGGTTCACTGAAGAGAATGTTAAATGCATAAGTTCTGCAGATAGATGACTTGAATCTTGAGCCCACTCTCCCAGTTGTATGAATTTAGCAAAGTTAGTTAAGCTGATTTTTTTTCTTCTTCCGCCATTACTGTTCTGTATAAGGGTTTATACACACATCTCCCTGGGTTTGGAGCTAAAATAAAAGCGGGAGCTGGAGGGGGTGGTGGTGGACAACTCGCAGGCCAGTGTCCTCGGAATTTGTCCCTCAAGTCGGCTGCGGCTCCCGTGGCAGCCACTGTGTCTGCCCTGATCCCTCTCCAGCTGAGGTGTCAGCTTCCAGCTTCCAGGGGGATCAGGTATCAAGCCAGGACCAGCCAAGGCCAGCCAGAGGAGACCTGGAGGCTGGGGGTGTTCGTGCTGAGCCTAGTGCGGCATCAGATAGAACTGCCTGCCACTTTGATGCCTCCTGATGCCTTGGGCAGTGGGGGCAGGTGTGAGAATCCTTTCTCCCTCCTGGAATTTCCCTGGCTGCTCTGAGGGCTCAGACAGACAGAGAGATCCACATCCCTTGGGATGTTAACATGTGCTGTAGTTAAGGGCATGGGGCTCTGGCCTTGGACCCATCTCAGTAACTCTCAGCCTCTATGTTCAGCTCCCAGCTGGTGCACAATTACAGATCTCTGATGTTGAGTGATAAGTTTGAACCTGTTCCCCTTGTTTTAATATTCAGGTTTGGTCAATTTTTCTGGCTTTAGTCCTTAAAAGAAACACACACACACACAACAACAACAACAACAACAACCACCCTGATTTAGAGAATGTTTGGACGTCACCGAAAGTCAGCTCTTCCTTGCTGTGACTTAACAGGATTCCTGCAGAATCACAGTGAAGACAAAGTTTCCCAAGTTGGACAGGGACACAGGCCCTTTGCCCAGACTCCCCGGAGACCCTGTGGGAACTGCTTTGGCAGGACAGCTGCAGGGGAGTCACTAGACCTGCATCTGAATGTGCATTGTGTTACTGTTCAGCCCTGGGTACGTTTTTTAACCAAGCTGAATCTCAGCACCCTCTTGGCTCTGAGTAAGGGCATCAGATAAAAGTGTGCTGTAATCCATTGATTTTAACTTGACTGCTTCACTCTGATGCCTGAAACAAGGTCAAAGTCCTCTGTTAGAGATGTTCACAATGTAATGATCCCTCCCCCAGAGTCCTCGTCCCTGCGTCATCGGCTATTTGCCTGTAGACGACTTGTTTGTTAGCTATAGCAGTCAAATACGAATTCTGTGAAACAGGCATCTTGTTTAACTTGCTCATTGCTGTACCTCCAGCCTAGCCTGGAGCCTGGCACATAGCAGGTGCTCAGAAAATATTTGTTGAATCATGAACTTGGGAGTGCCCCAACTCACGCAGTCAGACTCACTGATTTATAAAGTGGCCTGTGCCAGGAGTTCCTGGGGGCCTGATGTCAGTGATGTCCCCATAGACTGACCTGGTTCACAGGTTAGGCAACAGGCCTCCTGTCTCCTCTGAAAGAGGGAGAGAGCCGAGATGAGCTGCCTCAGAAACAGGAAGAGAGTGCTGGAGAGGAGTCACACTGCCTTTGACCCTGAATGCCTGTTCACATGGGGCTTGGAAGCGAGGTTGGAGAATCCTTGGTGAAGCTGTGTGTGGTCTCCTGTCTCCCCAGCAAGGACACTGAACAGATAGGGCACTACTCGGACGCAGGGTTTTCAGGGACAGAGCCTGGTGCTGGGATTAAGGAAGCAGAGTCCTGCAGATACAACTATAAGACCTAAGAGGACAATATGAGCATCTCTGATAACATCACCCACTTGTCATGAGAATCAAGAGAGACCATGCAATTCAAGCATCAGATAACGGTAGCAGTGGATTATAACACATTGAATAAAAGAGGAAACTGTGTCCGTGTAGTCAGAAATTTAAGAATGAGTTCATAGGCTCCCCTGGTGGTACAGGGTGTGGGAATCTGCCTGCCAATGCAGGGGATACAGGTTTGATCCCTGGTCCGAGAAGACTCCACATGCCGAGGACCAACTCAGCCTGTGGCCACAACTACCGAGCCCGTGTGCTAGAGCCTGAGAGCCGCAAGTGCTGAAGACTGTGCGCCTAGAACCAGCGCTGCTCAACAAGAGAAGCCCCCGCAAGGAGGTCTGCGCACTGCAGTGCAGATCCAGCGCAGCCAGAAACAAGAGTAAATGAAGCCATTAAAAAATGAGTTCATGAACAGAGGGGAAAGGCAGAACTCGCTTGCATTCTTACAGTAGAATGCCACGTGGGAAATGTAGAAGAGGTTTAACAAAACCCATCGTTTTGCACCCATCACAGTAATAACTGATTCAGGCAGGAACCATCAATAGAGGCGAAAACCAATGTGTACAAGGATGCTTCCGGATCTCAAAGCGTCGCTCCGCAAGGTACCCACGGACAACAAAGGGAAAACAATAACTTTACTGTGGAGAAAAATCTGGCCTTGGACCCATCTCAGTAACTCTCAGCCTCTATGTTCAGCTCCCAGCTGGTGCACAATTACAGATCTCTGATGTTGAGTGATAAGTTTGAACCTGTTCCCCTTGTTTTAATATTCAGGTTTGGTCAATTTTTCTGGCTTTAGTCCTTAAAAGAAACACACACACACACAACAACAACAACAACAACAACCACCCTGATTTAGAGAATGTTTGGACGTCACCGAAAGTCAGCTCTTCCTTGCTGTGACTTAACAGGATTCCTGCAGAATCACAGTGAAGACAAAGTTTCCCAAGTTGGACAGGGACACAGGCCCTTTGCCCAGACTCCCCGGAGACCCTGTGGGAACTGCTTTGGCAGGACAGCTGCAGGGGAGTCACTAGACCTGCATCTGAATGTGCATTGTGTTACTGTTCAGCCCTGGGTACGTTTTTTAACCAAGCTGAATCTCAGCACCCTCTTCTTGGCTCTGAGTAAGGGCATCAGATAAAAGTGTGCTGTAATCCATTGATTTTAACTTGACTGCTTCGCTCTGATGCCTGAAACAAGGTCAAAGTCCTCTGTTAGAGATGTTCACAATGTAATGATCCCTCCCCCAGAGTCCTCGTCCCTGCGTCATCGGCTATTTGCCTGTAGACGACTTGTTTGTTAGCTATAGCAGTCAAATACGAATTCTGTGAAACAGGCATCTTGTTTAACTTGCTCATTGCTGTACCTCCAGCCTAGCCTGGAGCCTGGCACATAGCAGGTGCTCAGAAAATATTTGTTGAATCATGAACTTGGGAGTGCCCCAACTCACGCAGTCAGACTCACTGATTTATAAAGTGGCCTGTGCCAGGAGTTCCTGGGGGCCTGATGTCAGTGATGTCCCCATAGACTGACCTGGTTCACAGGTTAGGCAACAGGCCTCCTGTCTCCTCTGAAAGAGGGAGAGAGCCGAGATGAGCTGCCTCAGAAACAGGAAGAGAGTGCTGGAGAGGAGTCACACTGCCTTTGACCCTGAATGCCTGTTCACATGGGGCTTGGAAGCGAGGTTGGAGAATCCTTGGTGAAGCTGTGTGTGGTCTCCTGTCTCCCCAGCAAGGACACTGAACAGATAGGGCACTACTCGGACGCAGGGTTTTCAGGGACAGAGCCTGGTGCTGGGATTAAGGAAGCAGAGTCCTGCAGATACAACTATAAGACCTAAGAGGACAATATGAGCATCTCTGATAACATCACCCACTTGTCATGAGAATCAAGAGAGACCATGCAATTCAAGCATCAGATAACGATAGCAGTGGATTATAACACATTGAATAAAAGAGGAAACTGTGTCCGTGTAGTCAGAAATTTAAGAATGAGTTCATAGGCTCCCCTGGTGGTACAGGGTGTGGGAATCTGCCTGCCAATGCAGGGGATACAGGTTTGATCCCTGGTCCGAGAAGACTCCACATGCCGAGGACCAACTCAGCCTGTGGCCACAACTACCGAGCCCGTGTGCTAGAGCCTGAGAGCCGCAAGTGCTGAAGACTGTGCGCCTAGAACCAGCGCTGCTCAACAAGAGAAGCCCCCGCAAGGAGGTCTGCGCACTGCAGTGCAGATCCAGCGCAGCCAGAAACAAGAGTAAATGAAGCCATTAAAAAATGAGTTCATGAACAGAGGGGAAAGGCAGAACTCGCTTGCATTCTTACAGTAGAATGCCACGTGGGAAATGTAGAAGAGGTTTAACAAAACCCATCGTTTTGCACCCATCACAGTAATAACTGATTCAGGCAGGAACCATCAATAGAGGCGAAAACCAATGTGTACAAGGATGCTTCCGGATCTCAAAGCGTCGCTCCGCAAGGTACCCACGGACAACAAAGGGAAAACAATAACTTTACTGTGGAGAAAACTAGGAGCGCCACGTTATCCAAGTGATGGGGGTCAGCTTCACCAAGAACGGGACAGGATGCCCTGAGAAGACTTACACATCACTTCTGGGGTGTTTCAGCCCCAAATTCATCACCCAGATGGCAGCTCAGATGCTAAAGAATCTGCCTGCAACACAGGAAGCCTGAGTGGCATCCCTGGGTTGGGAAGATCCCCTGGAGAAGGAAATGGCTATCCACTCCAGGATTCTTGCCTGGGAAATCCCATGGACAGAGGGGCCTGGTGGGCTACATACAGCCACGGGGTCACAGAAGAGCTGGACACGACTGATCGACTAACACATTCAATCACAAGGCAGCCAACAGAGGGACCTTCCACAACATAAGCGAGCAGAGCTCTTCAAAAAATTTTCAGGCCACGAAAGACAGAGAAGGGAACTGTCTGAAGTGGAACGAGGCTGAAGAGACACGATCGGTAAATGTCACATGCGGTCCTGAACCAGACTCTGACATAAGAAAACAAATGGCTATAAGGAGTGGGGACTTTCCTGGTGGTCTGGTTGTTAAGAATCTGCCTTGCAAGGCAGGGGATGCGAGTTCAATGCCTGGTTGGGGAACTAAGATCCCAAGTAAGATCTCACAGAGGCATAAGTCTGCATGCCATGACTGCCGAGCCCACATGCCACACACAACTGGAGGCGTGAGGCAGCAAGGATCTTGTGTGCTGCAACGAAGACCCAACGCAGCCAAATACGCAGATGAATAAGCGTTTAAAGGGGAGCATTAGAGGGCGGGCTGGCAACGTCTGACTATGGACCACAAACTAAATAGTAGCATGGCATCTATGTAAATTTCCTGATTTTGACTATTACAATGTTATGCGAGAGAATGTCCTTGTTCTTAGGAAATAGGCCCTGATGTCTCTAGGCTTTACAAGGGGAAGTGGGACAAGGAACTGGAGGCCTTGGCTGGATACAAGGCTACTTTCTTGAGTGTTGCCAAGAAATCTGCTCCCGGCTGGGGGAACTCAGCCATTGGCTGGTGCTTCTGTGTCCTGCACACGGGTGTAGGCTACCTGTAAATGAGCCCTTTGGGCTTGGTTACCCACCCGCCATGGCTGGGAAGTGGGGGTTCTTGTCCTTTACAGTCTCCGGATCTTCCCCTCCTCCATGCCATCAGCTCCCCATTACCCATAAGACGAGCCAAAGACATAATGTTCTTCTGCTTATGTACTCTCTCTGCTCCCAGTCAAAACCCACTAGAAAATACATCGAAACAAAATTAACTTGACAGGGAAATGGATATTTGAATGAAGCTTCTGCTTAAAACAATAATTCATCATGTTCCGTCGTACATCTCTACAAAACCAGGATCACGGGTGGTTTAGCTGAAATGAGGGAATTCATTATTCCCTGAAACATCTCCAGGACTCATTTCACAGGGATGGGGGGGTTATGGGGAATGAGGGAGGGAACAGACCTCTACTGAGCTCCCCCAACACCTGCACCTTTGTATGCTTGTCACCCCGATCCTCACAGTACTCTGGAGACAATGATCAGGACCAGTTTTGCAAACAAGGACACTGGGATCCTTAATGACAGCAGCCGAGCCCGAGGTCACCCAGCTGGGAAGTGATGGGCCAGTTTGTTTTTGTTCTGTTATGGAAAATCTTGCAACTCTATTTTTAAAAAAAGAAATTATTTTTTAAATACGAGTCTAATTGCTTTACAAAGTTGTGTTAGTTTCTGCTGTACAACAAAGTGAATCAACCACATGTGTACAGATGTCTCCTCCCTCTTGAGCCCCCCATTCCACCCCTTTAGTTCAACAGAGAGCAGCGAGCTGCGCTCCCTGTGCTGAACGACTTCCCAGGAGCTGTCTGTTTTACGCATGGGGGTGTATGTGTATGTCAACGCTACGCTCAGCTTGTTCCACCGTTTCCTTCCCCTGCTGTGTTCACAGGTCCGTTTTCTACGTTTGTGTCTCTTTTCCTGATGGGCCAGTTCTTCAAGGCTGGGAGAATCACCGTTACTCTCATCGAGGCTGGGGTGGACTGCCTTACCCACTTCATAGCCTCCTGACCACCTAGGAGAGTCAGCCTCTTTCTGTCGGGGAGGGAAATCACAAACCCTCTCATGCAATTAAAAGCCCTCAGCCCTGTCCCAGGACACATATTCCTCTTGGGTGCTTTTATAGATGTCTGATAGATGTTGGGTAACCCAGACAAAGTGTAGTGGCAGTTCTTATCATTTATTCATTCAGTTCCATATTCATTGATTCATTCTGCAGACACAGGTTGCATCCCTACTGTGTACTGGGCCCTGGGCATGTGAACATGGAGCTTAGAGTCTAGTGTCTCAAAATTCTGCCCCCAGAATCAGCACTAATACCTGCGAACTTGCTAGAAATGCAAACTCTGAGGCCCTGCCCCATGCCTACTGAGTCAGAAGCTCAGGGAGGGCACCCAGCCGTCTGCGTCTTAGCAAACACAACCCCCTCTCCCCCTCCCCCCGGTGATTCTGATGTGTACCAAGGTGTGAGAGCTCTGCACAGGGCCCATAAAATAATGGCAGGCTGTGAAAATAACAGCTAGGGAAAGAAGCACTTGAGAACTATGGGGCTCTGACCATGATAAACAGTACCCAGGACTGCATGGAGGATAGTTGTACTTCCCAATTCCACCGTGTCTGGAAGTCTGGTCTCTCCTTGCCCCAGACAGAGCAGCTTTAAATCCAGAATAATGGAATAATAGCAGAATAAATCCAGCCGGTGACCCATGGCCCAGCTCAGCCTGGACACATCAGTCGTGCTGGGAGCCCAGGGATGCCCTGGGGGACCTAGGACAGGAAGTCAGCTGGACCTAAAGATAGTGAGCTCCTTTTAGGCTGTGTCTCCCCTAGGGTGTCAGTGAGTTAACCAACATTTCCAGGAAGATCCGTGATTCAACCAGATGGCATCAAAAACCGAACTAGGGGACTTCGCTGGCGGTCCAGGGGTTAAGCATCCTCCTTGCAATGCAGGGCACACAGGCTCAACCCCTCATGGGGAAACTAAGACCCCACATACTGCAGAGCGACTAAGCCACGTGCCTCGACTACTGAGGCTGAGCACCGCAACTAGGGAGTCTGTGCCTCGCAATGGAAGATCCTGCATGATGCAGTGAAGATCCTGGTGCCACAACTAAGGCCCAACACAGCCGAATAGACTGAAAACGCCGAGCAGAGAGTTTGGCATGTAATCGGGACAGCAGTTCACAAAAGAAACCATACGGTTTATCCAATATTCGGACTTCCAGCCCACACCCCTCAGATGCTTCTGAGGCAGATCTAGGGGAAGCCCAGACTTTGCATCTCCTACAAACTTAAGGGTAGTCTCAGCGCAGATGGTTTGAGGGATACCCATTGAGAAACACTGTCTTGTGAAATGCATTCAGTGGGGCAGGCTCATAGCTCTAGCCACACACAGAGGCTTATAATCCGACCACCCCTGGCTCCTGGGCGCCTGGAGACAGGTCTGTGGTTTGGGGCCGTTTTCTCGGAAGAGAATGAGTAACTATGGTCATCTGAGGGATAATAGGGATGCGAAGAGCCTGTAACTTGGCTGGGGAGTGGTTCATGGCTCTATAAGCAACAGAAACGTAATGAAGCCTTTCTCATTTTATAAAAGTTGCTTTGAAATCTAACTGGACTATGAACGTTGAGATCTCAGACTATTTTTAAGCAAAGCATGAGTTCAGCAGGAATAATCAGTGCCAGAGCTCCGCCCATCAGGCTTCGCTGGGGCAAGTCATTCGCTTCCTTTGGGAAGGGTCCTTGAGGGTGGGACAAGTGGATGAAGAAGGGGACCAGACTTACACACACACTGAGCTCTATGATGTGGGTGACAATTAGGGGAGGAGGTGGGAGGTGGCGAAATCTCCAGACATTCTCAAAAGTCCCAGCTGGGCCCTCAGGGGAAGAAAGAGTGGGCGCCTTCTGTGTGGATGGTGGGTGACCTCCTCTGTTAGAACTGTTGTTTTTTTATTCACTGAGTCATGTCTGACTATTTCAGACCCCATGGACTGTAGCCTGCCAGGCTCCTCTGTCCATGGGATTCCCAGACAAGAACACTGGAGCGGGATGCCATTTATTTTTCCGGAGGACCTTCCCAACCTAGGGATCAAAAGTGCATCTTCTGTATTGCAGGTGGATTCTTTACCACTGAGCCACCAGGGCAGATTAGAGGAAGCAGATACAATATATTTCCACTCTCCATGGGGCAGAGCTGTGGGGATGGTTTAGTGAAAAGGAGAATGAATTTTTGGAGCCAGATTCTAAACTGAAGCTCAGCCCTGCTCACTTACTCACTGTGTGATTTGACACATTTTGCAACCGTTCCCCATCTGTAAAATATTGATAATAATACTAACCTTGAGAGTAATAAAATGAAATTAGAATAGCAATCACAGTTAAGCTGTGTGTGCTTCATGTACACATGTTATTTCAATTGGTCTTTACAGCAGCTGTATGAAGTTCAGGGACCTGGAGGGCTTTGCCTTACTAAATGCAAACAAAGCATTCCGGATAGCCTTTGGTACAGAGTAGGCACTCAATTAATATTTGTTTCCTTTCTGGGGCAAGGGGAAGGGGTGGTAAGGAGGCTTGTTTCAGAGAACAGAGCTCTCCCATCAGCTGCACTTTCCCAGGCAGTAGTGACAGCTGATGACTAAAGTCTGCTGAACCAGAGCAAGACTTCCAGAACCAACCGGTGGGATATTTCTGATCCTGCGGCTGACACTCAGCCGAACGGCCAGGTTTGGTAGCGCCCGCGTGAGCCAGGACGCACGGACTCCAGAGATGCTCACGTGACCATTGCCGGTCCGCTTTGCAGGAACATCCCACCCAGATGTGCCTTCCTTGAAGAGGAGGAATGCAAAAGGCCATTTTTCACTTTTAAATAGCTTTCATTCTATGTCTTAATAAATGCACGTTTGTTGATTTGTGTAAGCATGATGTGGGAAGTCTGCAAATGGATGCAATCTGCACCGAGGCCACATGTAAGCACCAGTGAGCACTTTTGAATAATGAATCCCTCCTGTAAAAGACGGACGCTATTCATAATAATTCCTTGCTTTTCTCATTTTGCCGCGTACAGTAGCGATTAATCAATTTGCAATGTTATGTCACCCGCAACAAATTGCTAGCACCAAGACAAATTTATTGCTTTATGATAAAAGAACTTGTTTAGGTAGAAATAAATTAAATTTGGGGAGCTTGTTCTTTGGGTTTGATGTTCACATAGGTGTCCCATAGAGAGTGGGCTGGGGGGGGGCGGTAAGGGATGATTCAGGTAAGGACCTGGCACCCTAGGGGAGGAGTATAAGGGTGTTTGCTCAGTTTCTGACCCCGAGACAGTGCAGCTCTGATAGGAGGCAGTAACATCCAGAGCTTCTGGTGGCTCTTGGCCTGGCTCTCCATGTTTGGAAGTGTAATTAATTTAGAGTTCTGCACAGACTTTTGGATAATCAGCAAGGCTTCAGGAAAACACGCTTTCTTCCCCTTCTATATTTCACTTGAGTGATAAGATCTCAATTTCTTTCAAATTGGAAGAAAGAGACCTCTATTCTAGAAACTTGGGAGAGAAGGAAACCTTCATTATAGGAACTGGGAACAGAGTTCAGAGATCAGANTGGGGGGGGGCGGTAAGGGATGATTCAGGTAAGGACCTGGCACCCTAGGGGAGGAGTATAAGGGTGTTTGCTCAGTTTCTGACCCCGAGACAGTGCAGCTCTGATAGGAGGCAGTAACATCCAGAACTTCTGGTGGCTCTTGGCCTGGCTCTCCATGTTTGGAAGTGTAATTAATTTAGAGTTCTGCACAGACTTTTGGATAATCAGCAAGGCTTCAGGAAAACACGCTTTCTTCCCCTTCTATATTTCACTTGAGTGATAAGATCTCAATTTCTTTCAAATTGGAAGAAAGAGACCTCTATTCTAGAAACTTGGGAGAGAAGGAAACCTTCATTATAGGAACTGGGAACAGAGTTCAGAGATCAGAGTGGGACAGTCTCCAAGGCATCCATCGATCAAGGCTGCTGATGTATTAAAATACTGGGGGAGAAAGGGCCAAAATGAGTTACCAAAATTGTGGTGTAGTAAATGTTACCTTTGGCAAACGAATGCTTTTCATCCATGTAACATTTAATTCTCTATAGTGGCGTCATGAACACAGACAGTGTAAAAAGCTCTCATTTAAAGTCTTTCATGGTATAAAGGCCGGCTTGGCTGGGTTGCCACCATGGCAAGAATGACCTAGGGACATATAGCCCTGTTCTCTGTATCACATTCGTAGAAAAGACACTCAGGGATGGGAAACCATTTTGCCCGAGGTGGTGGGAGAAGCGTCTGACTCACAGGATAGCACACACGTTTGTCATTAATTTCTACTCCATTAATTTGGAATCTGGAGAGGAATCAGAGCTGGATGCATTAATTCTGACCCCTCCCCCAACATACATACACACGCACACATGGGGGAGTTTTTTCTTAAGCAATCTGATAGTCTAACATGATTTGTGAAAAGCAGGTTTCAATTAGGAAAGACATCAGATCCACCACTTTCCTGAGGGGATGTTTCTGCTCCAGCTCACCAAAATCCATTCCTTTCAGCTCTTAAAGCAGGTGGTGGGACCACCTCCTGCATCACCTTGATACCCACGGCCCACCTGCCCAGGAAAGTGCCCCAGGGACTTTCTTGGGTTACAGTCTCTGTCATTCTCCTTTCGTTTCAGCCTTGGCAGAGGCGGGGGGCCACGGAGGCCAGCTTGCAGATGCTTCTGCAGCCTCTCTGCAGGATCTGACCAGCCTTTTGGCTGTCCCCCAGCCCCAATGCCCACATCCAGAGCCCTGTGAACAAAGGCCTGCACAGAACCCAGACATTTTGCTGGGACCCTTCCTACAGCTTTGTGGCTGAAGGGGCCCAAGGGGGCACATGGCAGCCCTAGGGGCTGCCGGACTCACCTGGCGCTGGCTTCTTTGTCTTACACTGTGCCTGCTCGGTGGACTCCAGTCGGCCCAGGTCCTGGCTGGGGGAGCCAGCCGCTCCCCCTGTGCCTGGCCAGGCCTGCCCACTCCCTGGACACCTCCTCAGCGGGGATCCTGCAGGAGTTCCCAGCCCTCGATGGGGCTCTCTTACCCTTGCTCCCGCTGCCCGCCTGCTGGCTAATTCTGATTATTTCTCTTTCTCCTTGCTCTCTTGGGCTCCTTTATTCCTGACCGTGCATTTTCTCTGGACTCAGGATTAAAAAAAAAAAAAAAAACCCACACTGCTAATATCCTTGTCAGCCTTTCCTGAATCATTGCTGTGCAGTGCCGGGAGCCACGGGCCACTGCCTTCTGGCCAGCAGACTCTGTCCCTGAGCCTTCCTGTCCCTGGGGTCTGGCAGCCCTGTCTGGCTCTCTTTACCTCCTGAAGACAACACTCAGAGGCCTAGATCCTCTGAGAAATGTCCAGGTAGGGGAGGCAGATGGTGGGGGCTGGGGAGCGTTGAAGAACTGAGAATCCCACTTAGGTTTTCCATCTTACAGGTGACTTCTTGCAAATGCTATTAATTTTTTTTTAAAGTGTTTTCCTCTACATTGTCTCATTTTCTATTATCATCCCTGTTTTAAAGATGAGGAATCCAGACCTCAGAGGACTTAGTGATGTCCTTGAAGTCTCACAACTGCTAAGGGTTGGAACTCCAATCTTTACTCAGGTACGGGAGGGAAAATCATCCCCATTAGACAGATGAGGATACTGAGGGTCATGTTGCTGAAAGAGCAGATCTCAGATTATGCAGCCATGGAGGTGGCCCTAGAAGTGGAATTCAGGCACCGTGGGGTCCAGGCCAGTGCTGGTGCTGGGCAGAGGTTTCTCCTTGTGTGTTGTCCATGAAAAGCCAGGTCAGGCCAGGCTAGGAAACACCCACCAGAAGATACTTGAAAGCCTCAGGTCAAGAGTTCAAGGTAACTGGTGGGCTGTCCTGGGTACACTGGTCTCATCGCAGGTACACAGGATCTACTGGGGAGCATGCATTTGTATTTCCAGGAAGAAGGCTGTGTGACCTGGGCAATGTCCTCCCTCTGTGCTAAGGTATGTGTGTGCGTGCTAAGTCGCTTCCGTCGTGTCCAACTCTTTGCAACCCTTTGGATTGTAGCCCACCAGGGTCCTCTGCCCATGGGATTCTCCAGGAAAGAATACTGGAGTGGGTTGCCATGCCCTCCTCCAGGAGGTCTTCCCAACCCAGGGATCGAACCCCCATCACGCACGTCTCCTGCACTGGCAGCAGAGTTCTTTATCGCTAGCGCCACCTGGGAGGCCCCTGCACTGAGGACAATGGCCTAAAGGCGCTTCTGATTGGTAACTGAGGCTTCCAAAATTCTGGTTCATGCCCATCAATCTCATCAGAGACACACAGAGAAGGTGTCACTTAGCAAATGCACCCTCCTCCAGTCAGTCCTCCTTGCTTCCCCGCTCAAGACAGAAAAAATCCTCTCCCTCCTTGGTCCTGCAGCCTCTACTTCTCTGAATGGTCACCTTTCTATTGAATGGGCCAACTGTTCCCCCACCATCCCTCACCTCGGCAGAGCCGTGGCCATTAAATTTCTCATGGAGGCCTAACATCTATATAGATGTGCAGCCAGTTGTGTGGACATCCATTTACCCAGTTACAGTCAGTTATACACATGCCTACCACCCTCATCCTCTCCTGGAGACACAGCTACACCCGGAAACACTGCCCCCCACATCACACTCAGACAGTGTCACTTGCCTGCACATTCACATATACACACACAGCCCTGCAGGCAAACACATGCCCTCTTAGAGTCTGACCATCTCTGTCCAGGCCAGTTTGTGCAGGACAAGCACCTCCCCATCCTGGTATGCTGAGTGTCCTTCCTAGAACAGAGCCTGTGGCTGATTCTCTGGTCTGTAGGGAATGGGAAATTGGCCTGCTCTGGCCCAAAATTATAGGGCACCAAGCTCTAACACTGGAACTTTCTGTTCAAGAAGCCCATTCCAGCTGGAGCCTGCCTTCTTTGTCCTCTCTGCCAGATAGACCAGCCCCAGCTATCTCCAGGGAGCATCTGCCCGCATTACGCCCCTCATCAGATAAGTCCCTTTGCTAAGGGCTCCCGGGGTCCTGTCACCACCCTGCTTTGCCACCTCGGCACTTTCTCAATAACTCGCCAAGGTCAACTGTTGCTCACTCAGTTGTTTTCTTTTCCCATCACAACTGAAGCTTTGTTTTTCCCTGGGACAAACGACCTGTCCTGGGGCTGGTGGCTTAATGGAACAGTAGACAAGAAAGAGAAGGGAAAGCCAGCATCTCTGCTGAACTCTGGTTTGTCTGCACCCCCCAAATACTGCAAGTCCTAAAAGGGGGCACAGTGACAGACCACGGACTATGGGTCTGATGGGCACAGGCTTAGACCCCAGCTTGGCCCCTTGCCAGCTGTGTCATTGTGGACAGCCCCTGGGTCTCTGTAAGTCTCCGTTTCTGCATTTGTAAAATGAGCATAACCATTTGACACTTACAGGGTTGTTGGGAGGATTCAATGAGATTAAATGCCTGTTAGAAGCACTTGATAAATGATAGAAGGCTCTAAAAATGTTAGTGACTAAGACTGTTGTTTTAACTATGAAAGTATCCCTCTGAAACTCAGGCAGGGCCTGAGTGGTGGTTCATATAAGGCTGGACCTCCAGCTTCTGGCAGAGGAGAGAGGTGAGAGTCTGGGCAAGGGATACGGATCTGTCTTACGAAGCAGAAGAGAACTAGGTGGGTAAGCTGTTTCCTTTGCTGGTGTGAGCTGTCCCTAGCTCCTTGTCATTGATCAGTTATGCCGGTAAGGCTTAGGAGATTACCATTTTCCTATGAAACGCAGAGGGAGGGAGCTTATGGATAAGGAGCCCGGCATAGATTAAGACCACATTCGTGTTGGTCATTTTTAAACATATTATTTCATCTCCAAACAATTGGCAAGGGAAGGATTATTACAAACGAGGACATCATGGCTCAGACAGATAACATAGCCCCTAAGTGGCTGAGCTTGGAAGTGAACCCCTGATTCCTGACTTCAGGTGATGGGTTGCTCTTCATCCTCTCTGCCACCTTTGGAATGTGAACGGCAGAAAAAGCAAGTTGATTTGCAATGATGAAACCAGCTTCCTTGTCCTTGAAGGCAAGATGCTGAACAAATCCATATTGTAAGCAGTACTTACAGTGAATCTTCCTCCACAGAACAGTTCAGACAAAGACCTAGTTTATACAGCTGAATATGAAATATGGCTGATGTCTTAAGACATTTGTATAAAAAGACTATTTCTTTACTATCACAGCCTCAAAGCCACCTCTTACCAGAGGCTGATCTGGAAGGCAGAAGACTGGGGAGATATTTCCATGAACTTATTGGGGAACCTCAGATCAGATTCACTCTCTCTCTGGGTCTCTGTTTTTCCATCTGTAAAAGAATGTGGCTTTCCAGGGTGATTTCTCTGGATTACTTTTAATCTCCCCACACCCATAGCTATGGTGGCATTACTGCCGATTCAGGAGACGCAAGAGACATGAGCTCGATCCTTGGGTCAGGAAAAGTCCCTAGAGAAGGAAATGGCAACCCACTCCAGGCAAGTACTCTTGCTTGGAAAATCCTAAGGACAGAGGAGACTGGCCGGCTACAGTCCATAGGGTCACAAAGGGTTGGATGTGAGTTGGCAACTGAGCACACACCAATGCAGAGCTCGTGTTAGATCAACAAAGTAGGTTTTTCCAACTTGCAGATTCACTGATTGGCAAATCCTTACAGGGGTGGACAACTTCAAGGGTGTTTGGTCAATAGATTTAGAAAACCAAAAATAATTCACGTTGGGTATAGAAACCCAGGTAGAAACGGCTGCTCCTGTCTGACTCCATCGAGTTCACAAAAGAAGAATTTTTGGCCCCTGAAGCCTGTTTCCTTGTCAGTGCTTTGAGCTGCGGCTCTCCTTTCTGTAGAGGGGGTGGCCAGGTCCTGGGTCCCAGATGAACTGCCCACCTTTGTCCCTGTCAGAGGTGATAGGAAACCTTCGCAGGACTCTTCCTTCTTCCAGAAATACGAGTCCCCAGAGTGGGCAGCGGGGCTGGCCTCCTGGCTGTGAGGGGGGCTTCTGCCAAGACAGATGCAGCAGCCCTGGACGTGTATTCTTCTGGCACTTTCTTTTGGCGGGGGGTGCTCTTAGGAAGGGCCTCAATGTCTGCGAACTGCTACCAACAGATCAATCTGTTGACAGAGCTGCTCTCCTTGCATGTCCGTTGAAACACTGGTCCCCTTGTGGGGATTCAGGCTGGCCAACTCCGTTTGCCAAATGCAAATGCATTAACCTTACAATTGGGTAATCTAATAAAAAGGATCAATGGTCTGATACAGTGCTTATGGAGTCATTTACTGCAAGTGAGAGCAATTTAGCTGGGACCCAGAGGAGCAGCTGGGGGATGCGATTCAGGAGAAAGGCTCGAGCTGGCCGATGGTCCTTCCTGACGTCCTGGGTGAAGCACCCCCACCTCCCCGCCGCTGTCCAGAGATGCTGGGCTGAGGGGGCGAGGGAATGGGCCAGGTGTGTGCCATTCATTCCTGCCACTGTAATCACTTAGAGGTTCAATTAAGTATAAATCATTAGTGGTATTTCAAATTACTTTATCCAGGCCGGTGCGTAACACACTTGACTGGCGGTGGGGAGCTTTCTGCGACTAGATTTAGCGAGCGAGCGAACAAGGCAGTCATATGGGTTTTTCTGCTATGAAATTGATAAATGAAGCGGGCATTGGAGGTGCAGCAGTAATTTCTGTGGTGCAGCCAAGTGCTCTCTCCCTTGTCTCCTCCAGCGATGAGGGCATGGGCCCCTTTAATGCGGCAGCTTTCCCCTGGGGGCCCCAAAGCCAGGCTGCACTGCCGGCTCTGGTTTTATTTCCTTGTGGAGAACTTCCCAGAGCAAGCCCTGGTTCATTAGCGAGAATATACCTGGGGAGGAGAAAAGAAAAAAAAAAAAGAGAGAGAGAGAGATGGAAAAAAAAAAAGGATTACTTCACCCTTATTCATTCTGATGAACACTGATTTTTTTCATCATTTCTTTGGAGTAGGAAGTAGCGCAGAGAACAAAAATCAGGCTGTCTAGGCAGCTGAATGCTTTCTTCCCATGGATGCAGTCGTTCCCAGCGGCCCGCATCCCTGTCTGAAAAGCATATTTTCTCCTAATCGGTTTTACAGCTCTTTTAAAGTAATATGTCAGATCATTTTCCCCATATACATAGTTAATGAAAGTAACCCTACAAATTCATTTTAAATAGATGGAAGTTGTTATAACCCTGATCCAGAATTTATTACGTTCATTACAATCTTGCTGAAGTAGGTAATGTAATGGACTATTACTTTTATTATCTTTTTAATCCCTCAAAATTATTAGGAACTGACTAATATTTGGCATCACCCTGTTAATGTTTAAACAGAAATTGATACTTTAATTCTTCTAATAAACGATGGGGCACTCTGAGTGGAAACAAAAGCCTGATGGGGTTTATCTCGATCAGACCCAGAGACTTTTAAGTGGGACTCAGGGGTTTGAGAGCAATTATTTCCAGGCAGGGTGTCTTCATCAAGCACTCAGGAAGGACAGAAGAGCAGAGATGGAGACAGCGACAGGGAAACCCAGACGGAGGACGACGGAAACCAGGCAGAAAAGTGAGAGGGAGAAAAATTCCACTCACACGTCCAAGTCCTAATTGTGATTCATAAAAAGCTCCGATTTGGGCTGATAACCACGCTAGCGGACGCTTTGTCTCTTCCTTCTTTCCTTCGCCCTCCCCTCCCCTCCTTCTCAGATTAAAAAGATTTTTCTTTCCAACCATCCCTGTGTTAGTAATCAGCTTTATGGCTAAGAATTCTCAAGTGCTCTAGAGTCCGCGCGTTGCCGAGACAAATGATTGGGTCGCATTCTCCTAGCGAGGAGAAAAGGAGACCCTGCTTGCTCCTTGGAAAGGAAGACTGGCTGTTCCATTTGCAAATTACCAAATCTCACGGTGAGATGGGAGGGGTGGGGTGGGGGAGCAACTGATATATCTCTTCCAGAAGTGGCTGGGTGATGTGCGTACCGTCTGGAACTCCAAGGACCATTTTCTGCCAGGAAGGGTGACAGATGGGATTTAGGAGGAATTGATCTTTTGCACTTTCTAGTTTTTACAAGGTACAATCACATAAATTAAAAAAAAAAAAAAAACCCACACTGCTAATATCCTTGTCAGGCTTTCCTGAATCATTGCTGTGCAGTGCCGGGAGCCACGGGCCACTGCCTTCTGGCCAGCAGACTCTGTCCCTGAGCCTTCCTGTCCCTGGGGTCTGGCAGCCCTGTCTGGCTCTCTTTACCTCCTGAAGACAACACTCAGAGGCCTAGATCCTCTGAGAAATGTCCAGGTAGGGGAGGCAGATGGTGGGGGCTGGGGAGCGTTGAAGAACTGAGAATCCCACTTAGGTTTTCCATCTTACAGGTGACTTCTTGCAAATGCTATTAATTTTTTTTTAAAGTGTTTTCCTCTACATTGTCTCATTTTCTATTATCATCCCTGTTTTAAAGATGAGGAATCCAGACCTCAGAGGACTTAGTGACGTCCTTGAAGTCTCACAACTGCTAAGGGTTGGAACTCCAATCTTTACTCAGGTACGGGAGGGAAAATCATCCCCATTAGACAGATGAGGATACTGAGGGTCATGTTGCTGAAAGAGCAGATCTCAGATTATGCAGCCATGGAGGTGGCCCTAGAAGTGGAATTCAGGCACCGTGGGGTCCAGGCCAGTGCCGGTGCTGGGCAGAGGTTTCTCCTTGTGTGTTGTCCATGAAAAGCCAGGTCAGGCCAGGCTAGGAAACACCCACCAGAAGATACTTGAAAGCCTCAGGTCAAGAGTTCAAGGTAACTGGTGGGCTGTCCTGGGTACACTGGTCTCATCGCAGGTACACAGGATCTACTGGGGAGCATGCATTTGTATTTCCAGGAAGAAGGCTGTGTGACCTGGGCAATGTCCTCCCTCTGTGCTAAGGTATGTGTGTGCGTGCTAAGTCGCTTCCGTCGTGTCCAACTCTTTGCAACCCTTTGGATTGTAGCCCACCAGGGTCCTCTGCCCATGGGATTCTCCAGGCAAGAATACTGGAGTGGGTTGCCATGCCCTCCTCCAGGAGGTCTTCCCAACCCAGGGATCGAACCCCCATCACGCACGTCTCCTGCACTGGCAGCAGAGTTCTTTATCGCTAGCGCCACCTGGGAGGCCCCTGCACTGAGGACAATGGCCTAAAGGCGCTTCTGATTGGTAACTGAGGCTTCCAAAATTCTGGTTCATGCCCATCAATCTCATCAGAGACACACAGAGAAGGTGTCACTTAGCAAATGCACCCTCCTCCAGTCAGTCCTCCTTGCTTCCCCGCTCAAGACAGAAAAAATCCTCTCCCTCCTTGGTCCTGCAGCCTCTACTTCTCTGAATGGTCACCTTTCTATTGAATGGGCCAACTGTTCCCCCACCATCCCTCACCTCGGCAGAGCCGTGGCCATTAAATTTCTCATGGAGGCCTAACATCTATATAGATGTGCAGCCAGTTGTGTGGACATCCATTTACCCAGTTACAGTCAGTTATACACATGCCTACCACCCTCATCCTCTCCTGGAGACACAGCTACACCCGGAAACACTGCCCCCCACATCACACTCAGACAGTGTCACTTGCCTGCACATTCACATATACACACACAGCCCTGCAGGCAAACACATGCCCTCTTAGAGTCTGACCATCTCTGTCCAGGCCAGTTTGTGCAGGACAAGCACCTCCCCATCCTGGTATGCTGAGTGTCCTTCCTAGAACAGAGCCTGTGGCTGATTCTCTGGTCTGTAGGGAATGGGAAATTGGCCTGCTCTGGCCCAAAATTATAGGGCACCAAGCTCTAACACTGGAACTTTCTGTTCAAGAAGCCCATTCCAGCTGGAGCCTGCCTTCTTTGTCCTCTCTGCCAGATAGACCAGCCCCAGCTATCTCCAGGGAGCATCTGCCCGCATTACGCCCCTCATCAGATAAGTCCCTTTGCTAAGGGCTCCCGGGGTCCTGTCACCACCCTGCTTTGCCACCTCGGCACTTTCTCAATAACTCGCCAAGGTCAACTGTTGCTCACTCAGTTGTTTTCTTTTCCCATCACAACTGAAGCTTTGTTTTTCCCTGGGACAAACGACCTGTCCCGGGGCTGGTGGCTTAATGGAACAGTAGACAAGAAAGAGAAGGGAAAGCCAGCATCTCTGCTGAACTCTGGTTTGTCTGCACCCCCCAAATACTGCAAGTCCTAAAAGGGGGCACAGTGACAGACCACGGACCATGGGTCTGATGGGCACAGGCTTAGACCCCAGCTTGGCCCCTTGCCAGCTGTGTCATTGTGGACAGCCCCTGGGTCTCTGTAAGTCTCCGTTTCTGCATTTGTAAAATGAGCATAACCATTTGACACTTACAGGGTTGTTGGGAGGATTCAATGAGATTAAATGCCTGTTAGAAGCACTTGATAAATGATAGAAGGCTCTAAAAATGTTAGTGACTAAGACTGTTGTTTTAACTATGAAAGTATCCCTCTGAAACTCAGGCAGGGCCTGAGTGGTGGTTCATATAAGGCTGGACCTCCAGCTTCTGGCAGAGGAGAGAGGTGAGAGTCTGGGCAAGGGATACGGATCTGTCTTATGAAGCAGAAGAGAACTAGGTGGGTAAGCTGTTTCCTTTGCTGGTGTGAGCTGTCCCTAGCTCCTTGTCATTGATCAGTTATGCCGGTAAGGCTTAGGAGATTACCATTTTCCTATGAAACGCAGAGGGAGGGAGCTTATGGATAAGGAGCCCGGCATAGATTAAGACCACATTCGTGTTGGTCATTTTTAAACATATTATTTCATCTCCAAACAATTGGCAAGGGAAGGATTATTACAAACGAGGACATCATGGCTCAGACAGATAACATAGCCCCTAAGTGGCTGAGCTTGGAAGTGAACCCCTGATTCCTGACTTCAGGTGATGGGTTGCTCTTCATCCTCTCTGCCACCTTTGGAATGTGAACGGCAGAAAAAGCAAGTTGATTTGCAATGATGAAACCAGCTTCCTTGTCCTTGAAGGCAAGATGCTGAACAAATCCATATTGTAAGCAGTACTTACAGTGAATCTTCCTCCACAGAACAGTTCAGACAAAGACCTAGTTTATACAGCTGAATATGAAATATGGCTGATGTCTTAAGACATTTGTATAAAAAGACTATTTCTTTACTATCACAGCCTCAAAGCCACCTCTTACCAGAGGCTGATCTGGAAGGCAGAAGACTGGGGAGATATTTCCATGAACTTATTGGGGAACCTCAGATCAGATTCACTCTCTCTCTGGGTCTCTGTTTTTCCATCTGTAAAAGAATGTGGCTTTCCAGGGTGATTTCTCTGGATTACTTTTAATCTCCCCACACCCATAGCTATGGTGGCATTACTGCCGATTCAGGAGACGCAAGAGACATGAGCTCGATCCTTGGGTCAGGAAAAGTCCCTAGAGAAGGAAATGGCAACCCACTCCAGGCAAGTACTCTTGCTTGGAAAATCCTAAGGACAGAGGAGACTGGCCGGCTACAGTCCATAGGGTCACAAAGGGTTGGATGTGAGTTGGCAACTGAGCACACACCAATGCAGAGCTCGTGTTAGATCAACAAAGTAGGTTTTTCCAACTTGCAGATTCACTGATTGGCAAATCCTTACAGGGGTGGACAACTTCAAGGGTGTTTGGTCAATAGATTTAGAAAACCAAAAATAATTCACGTTGGGTATAGAAACCCAGGTAGAAACGGCTGCTCCTGTCTGACTCCATCGAGTTCACAAAAGAAGAATTTTTGGCCCCTGAAGCCTGTTTCCTTGTCAGTGCTTTGAGCTGCGGCTCTCCTTTCTGTAGAGGGGGCGGCCAGGTCCTGGGTCCCAGATGAACTGCCCACCTTTGTCCCTGTCAGAGGTGATAGGAAACCTTCGCAGGACTCTTCCTTCTTCCAGAAATGCGAGTCCCCAGAGTGGGCAGCGGGGCTGGCCTCCTGGCTGTGAGGGGGGCTTCTGCCAAGACAGATGCAGCAGCCCTGGACGTGTATTCTTCTGGCACTTTCTTTTGGCGGGGGGTGCTCTTAGGAAGGGCCTCAATGTCTGCGAACTGCTACCAACAGATCAATCTGTTGACAGAGCTGCTCTCCTTGCATGTCAGTTGAAACACTGGTCCCCTTGTGGGGATTCAGGCTGGCCAACTCCGTTTGCCAAATGCAAATGCATTAACCTTACAATTGGGTAATCTAATAAAAAGGATCAATGGTCTGATACAGTGCTTATGGAGTCATTTACTGCAAGTGAGAGCAATTTAGCTGGGACCCAGAGGAGCAGCTGGGGGATGCGATTCAGGAGAAAGGCTTGAGCTGGCCGATGGTCCTTCCTGACGTCCTGGGTGAAGCACCCCCACCTCCCCGCCGCTGTCCAGAGATGCTGGGCTGAGGGGGCGAGGGAATGGGCCAGGTGTGTGCCATTCATTCCTGCCACTGTAATCACTTAGAGGTTCAATTAAGTATAAATCATTAGTGGTATTTCAAGTTACTTTATCCAGGCCGGTGCGTAACACACTTGACTGGCGGTGGGGAGCTTTCTGCGACTAGATTTAGCGAGCGAGCGAACAAGGCAGTCATATGGGTTTTTCTGCTATGAAATTGATAAATGAAGCGGGCATTGGAGGTGCAGCAGTAATTTCTGTGGTGCAGCCAAGTGCTCTCTCCCTTGTCTCCTCCAGCGATGAGGGCATGGGCCCCTTTAATGCGGCAGCTTTCCCCTGGGGGCCCCAAAGCCAGGCTGCACTGCCGGCTCTGGTTTTATTTCCTTGTGGAGAACTTCCCAGAGCAAGCCCTGGTTCATTAGCGAGAATATACCTGGGGAGGAGAAAAGAAAAAAAAAAGAGAGAGAGAGATGGGAAAAAAAAAAAAGGATTACTTCACCCTTATTCATTCTGATGAACACTGATTTTTTTCATCTTTTCTTTGGAGTAGGAAGTAGCGCAGAGAACAAAAATCAGGCTGTCTAGGCAGCTGAATGCTTTCTTCCCATGGATGCAGTCGTCCCCAGCGGCCCGCATCCCTGTCTGAAAAGCATATTTTCTCCTAATCGGTTTTACAGCTCTTTTAAAGTAATATGTCAGATCATTTTCCCCATATACATAGTTAATGAAAGTAACCCTACAAATTCATTTTAAATAGATGGAAGTTGTTATAACCCTGATCCAGAATTTATTACGTTCATTACAATCTTGCTGAAGTAGGTAATGTAATGGACTATTACTTTTATTATCTTTTTAATCCCTCAAAATTATTAGGAACTGACTAATATTTGGCATCACCCTGTTAATGTTTAAACAGAAATTGATACTTTAATTCTTCTAATAAACGATGGGGCACTCTGAGTGGAAACAAAAGCCTGATGGGGTTTATCTCGATCAGACCCAGAGACTTTTAAGTGGGACTCAGGGGTTTGAGAGCAATTATTTCCAGGCAGGGTGTCTTCATCAAGCACTCAGGAAGGACAGAAGAGCAGAGATGGAGACAGCGACAGGGAAACCCAGACGGAGGACGACGGAAACCAGGCAGAAAAGTGAGAGGGAGAAAAATTCCACTCACACGTCCAAGTCCTAATTGTGATTCATAAAAAGCTCCGATTTGGGCTGATAACCACGCTAGCGGATGCTTTGTCTCTTCCTTCTTTCCTTCGCCCTCCCCTCCCCTCCTTCTCAGATTAAAAAGATTTTTCTTTCCAACCATCCCTGTGTTAGTAATCAGCTTTATGGCTAAGAATTCTCAAGTGCTCTAGAGTCCGCGCGTTGCCGAGACAAATGATTGGGTCGCATTCTCCTAGCGAGGAGAAAAGGAGACCCTGCTTGCTCCTTGGAAAGGAAGACTGGCTGTTCCATTTGCAAATTACCAAATCTCACGGTGAGATGGGAGGGGTGGGGTGGGGGAGCAACTGATATATCTCTTCCAGAAGTGGCTGGGTGATGTGCGTACCGTCTGGAACTCCAAGGACCATTTTCTGCCAGGAAGGGTGACAGATGGGATTTAGGAGGAATTGATCTTTTGCACTTTCTAGTTTTTACAAGGTACAATCACATAAATTAAAAAAAAAAAATCTGTTAGTTTCAACAGGGCCGAGAGGCCCAAAGTACTTCCTTTTCTGGTTTGGTAATAAAAGATGAAGGGAGATAACGTCTGGGAGAGGAAAAGCTGGCATTTTGCGTCACTCCAGAGCAAGGGTGTGTTTTCTAACAAAGAAAGCTTCCCGTTAGCAAAGTCACTAATTAGCACAGAGAAGCTCATTAGAATTTAAAGCTGCTTTGCTGTGTAACATGGCGTTGCTGTGTCTAAATGCCCCGAGTTTCCAGAACAAGCAAAGTATCGATGAAATTGACTCAGCATGAAACGTGTCTGGTTTGTGCCAACTGGTGAGGAGGTGGCTTCCCAGGTCTCCTGGCAGCCGAGGTTACCAGGTGGCCCATGAGCTGGGCTCACACAGGTGGGCTGGAGACAGCACCTTGCCTGCTTGCCCACTGTAGCTGAGTCCAGGGACCGGCTGCTCATCATTGGGCTAAAATCTATTTTAACCAGCAGAGGGGAAACTGGCCTTTAACTAAGTTTGCTCCTGATGCCTTATAAATCGTGTTGGCTGCTTTNTGAGGTTACCAGGTGGCCCATGAGCTGGGCTCACACAGGTGGGCTGGAGACAGCACCTTGCCTGCTTGCCCACTGTAGCTGAGTCCAGGGACCGGCTGCTCATCATTGGGCTAAAATCTATTTTAACCAGCAGAGGGGAAACTGGCCTTTAACTAAGTTTGCTCCTGATGCCTTATAAATCGTGTTGGCTGCTTTCGTCAATGCTGAGTTGACAAGGGCTACACATCGTTTGGGGCTTGATAAAGAGACGAGGAGACAGCTTCTCAGCATGTTTATTTTTAATAGACATAAAAAATGAAAACAGAGGCTTCTTGCTCTTCTGAATCCTCATTGACAGAAAAATTCTGGAGTAGGAGGGGTATCTTTTAGAATTTGTTTTGTTTAACCAAAATATTCTTGTGGACATGAGGACAGCTTCAGAACTAAGAATGGCTGAGCTCCAGAAAGCTCCATGGTTTCCTTCCTTGACATAAAGTGCCAGGTGCCGTGTTTAGGTATCAACACGTCACAGCTGTAGCAACATTCTCTGGGCACTCGGCTCTGGCTCTGTCTTGTGGGTACCATAAACCCCCTCTATTCCTACCTCGCCTATTAAAAATGCAGCATTGAGAACTGGAGCTATGTATTCTGAGATACATCGCTGGAAATCAATCCCCGTTCTTATTTCTAAATCTTTTAATAGAAATAACTTCTCCCTGCTGTTTTACTCGGGGAAGGCAATGACACCCCACCCCAGTACTCTTGCCTGGAAAATCCAAAGGACGGAGTAGCCTGGTGGGCTGCAGTCCATGGGGTCGCTAACAGTCGGACAGACTGAGCGACTTCACTTTCACTTTTCTCTTTCATGCATTGGAGAAGCAAATGGCAACCCACTCCAGTGTTCTTGCCTGGAGAATCCCAGGGATGGGGAAGCCTGGTGGGCTGCCGTCTATGGGATCACACAGAGTCGACACGACTGAAGTGACTTAGCAGCAGCAGCAGCAGCAGCAGCAGCTGTTTTACTAGCTATGGGTGATGCTAAGATCATTTCAGAGAACATCAGCAAGGATATACCTTTAAGAGCCAATTGAAAAACAGCCACAATAAACATGACAATTTTACATGTCTTTCATATACAAAGAGCTCTTTCAAATTAAAAGATGCTGGGAGAAAAATGAAAGTGTATGAGAAAGAGTTTACAAAAGAAAAACTCAAGCCGCTTTTATTTAATGAACATCTACCAGGTGTAATCTACACGGGATCTCTCATTCATTGTTTATAAAGACCCCATGAGGTAGGTGTTACTGTGCTCATCCCAATTGAAAAATGGAGAATAGGGACTTCTATGGTGGTCCAGTGGTTAGGACTTCACCTTCTATTGCAGAGGGTGTCGGTTCGATCCCTGGTCAGGAAACTAAGATCCCACAAGCCTGGCGGCCCAAAGAACAAAAAGCATAAACAGAAACAATGCTGTAATAAATTCAAAAAAGACTAAAAAAAATAAAAAAAATGAACAACAAAGGTTTGAAAAGTTAGTCAGCCCCAAATCGTGCAGATTATGGGTGGGCATCCAGAATTCAAGAGCAGGCAGCTTGATCTGGCATGGGCTCTTAACTGCTGTTCTATAATCCCATAAATTCACAGATATAATCATGTAAAAAAGTTGAAAGAGAAGTTCACATTTACCAGTCAACACAATGTGTTCATTTAAAACAATAAAAATTTTATTTATGAGATTAACAGAGAATTTGAAAATGTTAATATTCAATGCTGGCAAGGATGGGTTGAAACAGTCATTTTAAAATATGAATTGCAATTTGACAATCTCTATTAAAAAAATCTCAAAAATGTATAAGTCATCTGAACTTGCAAAGACATTGTAAGTAAAATATCCCAAGGAGATTAAAATGTAAGTAAAGTTTTAGACCCATAAGTCTCCACTAGAGCATTGAAAACTGGCTAACTCTCCCACATGAAGGGTAAGTAGATAATGGTCCATTCATTCAATAAAATATTGGAAGCAACAAAAATGATGTTCTGAAAGAATTTCTAAGAATATGGGGAAATGGTTATGCAGAGTGAAAAAAAAAACAGGGCATAAAATCGCAGGTATAATATCAGTCATGTAAAAATACATGATTCAGGGAGTGTTCTCTTTGAAATGGGATTTTGTATGGTCATATCTTTTTGTTATAAAGTATTTTCCAAGTTTTCTAAATTAAACATGTTTTACTTGTCTTCAGGCATGGGGACACCAGTGATTGCTTTAAAAAAATAAACTTCTTCACTTAAATTGCAGACCTAATGAACGCAGAGTCCCGGCACGAGGTTAACCTAAGACGCTGAGTGTGTGGCTCCCTGCACAGACCTGGGACAGCTGAAAGCAACCCTGTGTGTGTTCTTCAGCTCTCTGAATCTCCCCATCACTGATAACATACCCACTCATGGGGTTACTGTGAAGATAAAAATATGTGTAAAGGTGTTAGAACAGTGCTGGCACTGTTCTCGGTAAATGGAAACAGTAATAATGGTAGTAACACATTACTATGGTTCTTCCAGGGGTCATGTGTGGATGTGAGAGTTGGACCGTGAAGAAAGCTGAGCGCCGAAGAATTGATGCTTTTGAACTGTGGTGTTGGAGAAGACTCTTGAGAGTCCCTTGGACTGCAAGGAGATCCAACCAGCCCATTCTAAAGGAGATCAGTCCTGGGAGTACATTGAAAGGACTGATGCTGAGGCTGAAATTCCAATACTTTGGCCACCTGATGCAAAGAGTTAACTCATTGGAAAAGACCCTGATGCTGGGAGGGATTGGGGGCAGGAGGAGAAGGGGACGACAGAGGATGAGATGGCTGGCTGGCATCACCGACTCGATGGACGTGAGTTAGAGTGAACTCTGGGAGTTGGTGATGGACAGGGAGGCCTGGCATGCTGTGATTCGTGGGGTTGCAAAGAATTGGACAGGACTGAGCGACTGGACTGAACGGAACTGACTGAATACATTACTGATGTGGTTCTTGGTTTGTAAGCAGGAAGGACAAACTGAGCATCTAACAGGTCTTAGATGTGTACATAGACTGACTTGTCTTGGGATACAGCTAAAAGCATCTTTTATTGGTGCCCACCATCCCAGTCTTAGATCTGGGCTTCTGGTGCGGCCCATGCCTTTGTCAGCTGCTGCAGAATTGAAAGGGATGCCTCTGGATTTCTCATGGACTTGTATGGAGAACCTCATTCAATTCCCAATTCTTGGGGCCAAGTACTGTGCTTTTCATCTAAAGAATTTTTTCCCCTACAACTAGGAGAAGCAGGTTTCATCATCATCTCTGCATGAAATCGTTCTTCTGGGTCGTGAAGCCAGTAAGTGACAGAGCTGGAATTTGAACCTGTGTTGGCCTGGCTCTGGAGATGGCTGAGATGTGTAGCGATCGTGGCTGACAACACAGGCTCTGGAATCAGGACAATCTGGGAGTTTGACTCTCTATGTGGCTTTGAGCAAGTCATAAAGGTGCCTGCACCTCAGTTTGCTCATCTGTAAGATGGGACGATACTGTATGTCTCTTAGTCCAAGTAGTCAGGGATTGTATGTTGCACTATTGCTTTATGTCACACCTGGAAAAACAGAATTGTTGCTAATTAAGCTATGATATAATAACTCCCTTATCCCTTAGAACTGTAATTTTATACTTAGGGAAAAAGCTCTTGGGTTTATTTAGACATAGATTTTTGTAAGGCCATTGTACGTACATAAAAAGGAAAATACAAATGAAAAAGATTGTTTAAGGTATTCCTAAAGCTTCTTCATATTCTAAAAATTGACTCAGAATCATTGCGGTCCATGTTTTTCTACACACTAGCATCTTCTGTAACATCACAGACATCACTGGTAGCATTTCTTTAGAAACCACTTGTCTATTTTCCGTGGGATTTTAAACCACAGAAACCTATACTGGAAGTTTTGATGTGTGTTCCCAGATAAGACAGCGACATCAAAACTGCTGCCAGGCTGACAGTGATTGTAAGAAGCATCTCAATCTTATAGATGCTAAAACAGGGGAAAGAAAGTTTCCATCTTAGAGCTGATGGTATGTAGAAGCTACCTTATAGAGTTGTTAGGAGAATTAAATGAGGCTGTGTTTATAAAGAACATAAACCAAAGGCAGGACACAGGGAATACTCAACAGCATCACCAGCACTGGTATCATCAGCATCAGTATCAGCTTGGCTATTGTATTCTAGTCTAGTCTCTGAGAAGTACCGTATATACACACGGCGCAGCTGAATATTCCTCCATACTCTGAGCCAAGGTGTGGCGCTGATGAACTACGATGTGCTTGCGTAAAGGCCCATATCCTTCTCTATCTTTTTCTCTCTCTACATGCTTTCTGAACCTTTTTCTCTCTCCCTCTTACCTTTCCCTCTCCCATCTCTCCCATCTCTCCTTTTTTCTCTCTTCCTTCTTCTCCTCTCTGCCTCTCCTTTCCACTCCCACCCAGCTCTTCTACAAATAAATGGCTCTGTAACTCCATCTCTCTTGTAGGTTTAGAGTGAATGGCAATGCTTGTCTTACTATCCCTGACTGGCCCAGCAGCAGGGTCTTGAGCTCCCCTCCCTTCTGCTAGAAGATCGGCTCCTGTGGTTAATGATTTCCAGGACCACCCTGGGCCTTGAGTGCTCCACTCACAGCAGAGGCTCCTGGGCTGTGCTGTGCCCTGCCCTTCAGAGGAGGCTGCTGGCTGTCTTGGAGGCTGCGTCAGTCCCGTAGGCAGACAGGTGCAGGGTCTGCCTAAAAAGAAACCGTTTATTCTCCTTTATGATTCCTTAAAACAGAAGTTCACGGCTTTTATGATGAGCCTTATACATGCGTTTAGTGACATTACAGCATTTGATTATGTGCATTAAGAAGAGGTCTTAGAGCTCTTTGTTGGCCTTAGTTTTAAGTGTGGTTTAACTGCCTGCAATGAAAGGAACAAGACAAAAAACGAGCTGTGGCAGCGTCTTCATAAATTCTGAGCTGTAACTGACACACGTTTGCTGGCACCAGGAGCAGTCCAGGCAGGTGGGAACAAGGAAGAGAATCAGTGGGATCTCTATTTTCTCATGGACCTGGGGCCAAAGGAAAGCAAGATCAGCCATCCCTATGAAGCTTTCTCCCTGGCCAGTGTCCAACTCAGGAATGTGCATGGGCTGAGACTAACATCACCCTGGACCCAGCACTCTGCTAGGTTCTTGACACACATCTCTGTGTTCAGCCTCGGCAGACAAGTGCTGTTTGTCCCATTTTCCAGACAAAGAAACCGAGCCTTAGCCAAGTGAGATGACTTGCTCCAAATCTGCACACGTCTGAGACATTATCTGAAACCAAATCTTTCCAAGCCTTTGCACGGCCGCTGAGGGCAGAGCTCAGAGTGGCTCTCATCTGGAGAAGTTACTGGAGAAAGAGGAAGGAGTAGGTGTTGAGGCCACAGTAGTAGAGGCCTTCAGAGAGAAGCTTCTTTCTCCCGCCCATGGAGGCATGCACGCATCGAAATGGAAACAGAATCAGTACAGAAAACCTCACTTGAAATGAACTGCTCCCAGACAGGCCGCCATGGTGGCGTGATTGATACTGGAGCATGTAGGTGTAATGAAAGTGATGCCGGCTCCTCTGCACCTGTGATTTATTGAGGACAAATTTAAGATGAGAAAGGGCCCCATACCAGGAGCTGCATCTTCCCCTCGAAGGGAGGGTGGTCATCCATCACCAGCCATTACAAGGGCCCATTGCTAGCGGCTCATCAGATGAGCCAATAGTCTCTTTGTTGGGGTTCCTAACAAGTGTTGGATCAGCAAAAGTCTATTTATGCTGGTGGACCTTTCAGGACCAATTTGTAGTGGGTCACTGATTCTGCTGGGGTATTATCTTCTTTACTACTCGGGCCAGTTGGGGAACGCGGCAAAGATTAATGGTTTTGGCTGCCGAGTTGCCGCCGCAATCTACTGCTTCTGGACCAAAGATTAAGTTTTTTTGTGTTTTACCAGAAAGGGCCCACCTTGCGTGCTTTGATTTACTGACTTGCTTGTGGGGAAAGGAGTCGTGGAAATGTACTTGGTTGTGGTGAAGTTTGGCAGATGGCTGTGAGACCTGGCATCTATAACCTCCATCCCAAGGCCCTGGGGAGGGAACCCTGAGCTTCTGGTCCCGTGGCTTGGGTCCTGCCAATACAAGGGGGAACTCTTTCTTGAGCTCCCAGGATATTAAAGCCTTGTCCGGCACTCAGCTGCTGACTCTGGGTTCAGAGAGGCAGCCAGTGCCCTAAACTTTATGATTTAAAACTACAGTACTAAAAAAAAAAAATTAGTTACGGCTTTTTCTTATTATTTGGAGAATTGCCCGTGTTCCTTTAATACATGTAGGAAAAAAAAAATTAAAAGCAAACAGAACCAAGCCTGAACCAGATGCGCAGTGGTGTGACTATTAATATTTTGGTTTGCATTTTCATCCAGGGTATTTGCTAGGTGCAAAAATAACATGTGTGTTATTTTACACAAGTAGAATCATACTGGATTTATGTGGGCTTTTTCAAAAATTTATATGGCTTTGCATTCTGCTTTTTATAACGAACATTTTACCATAAGCATTTTCCCCATCTCTTTGTCATTTTCATAAGCCTCATTTTTTTTTTTTTTTTTTGGTCTTTCTCAGGTTTTGGGTTTGTTGCAATGTTTCCAGGGCCAAAGGTCCATTCTCTGATGAAGTGAACGTTTGTTGTGTGCTTTCTCTGGGTCAGATCGTGTTGTGCTCGGATTGTATTGTGGATCAGATACAGCGCTCCCGAAGCAGAGGTGCCGAGGTCAGCTCACAGGGCTGTGCTTGTGCTCTGCAGGGGGCTGACTGCAGCACTCAGATCTCCTGCAACGGACCGGAGCACTACAGATGGTTTGGAGGCTGGGGACTGTTACTCCCAAGTCCTTGTATAGTCAGTGCTCCAAAGGAACACTACAGAAGCAGGAAAGAAGGCTGCTGTGGGCTTTGGATAGCTCAGCTTGGCTTTCTGTTTTTTTTTTTTTTAGGGTGAATTGGGAGCTGGGAGCCAAAACCTCCTGCCTGAGTAATAGCAGCCCAATCTCGGAAAACTGGAAAAAAAGCCCTGTAGGCCCAAGGGAGCGGCCACCCTAGGCAGCTGCAGAAACTGCCCAGGGAGGCAGTAAGGTATGACAAAAAGGAGTGTGGCCTTCAGTGGTACTCCAGGGGCCTGGATTTGGGTCTCCTAGCTGGTGGCCTTGAGCAAGTCATCTTTTCCAGCATCATTTTCCTCATCTGAAAAGTGGAACTCTTATCTCTCAGCTCCTAGACTTTTGTGCTGGTTCACTACGTTGAAAGTTCTGGGTGGAGAGCTGGCACTCAGCCAATGCCAACCCTGCCCCAGGCCCGTTTTCTGATTCTGTGCTGACTCAATAGATAGATGGGCTCTAATTGTTCCAACAACATGTCTGAGGTTCACAGAGCCTTTCCTTGGGAGCCTTTGTCTCAGGACCATAAATCACCAGACAAGTGTCCCCACGGTTGCCTTGGCTGGGACTTCCTTCCCCTGGTGGGGTGGCGGAGGAGGGGCTGTTGGGAGGCGTGGCCACCTCTCTTCACCGCTGGTTTTTAAATCTCTAACTGGGAGTCTTACTTACTCAGCGATTCGTTCCCTTTGTAGAGGCCTCTTCTCCGCCCCAGGGCAGGCTCCCTCCCTTCCTTACCACCCCGCTTCTAGACTAGCATTCTTGAAGTAAGCAGAGCATTTTTCGCTGGATAATGCTTACACAAACTTTTCCAAAGCTTGTCTCAATAACTTGCAGGAGGCTTTGTCTGACAGCTCAAGGCCTATGTCTCTACAGGACTCGTTCTGTTTCTGGGGAGAAACTTCTCTTGGTTCAAGAGCAGCAGTGAATACCCCAGACATTCCCAGCCTCCAGGCTCTCCTCTGGTCTAAGCTCCTTGTTCCGACCTTCAGTTCCAGCCACCCTCACATTCCCGATCATCCCTCCTACCCCAGAACCTTTGTTCTTGCTGTTCTCTTGGCCTGAACATCCTTCCCCTGCCCAGACTCTTCACACGGCCATTCCCTCTCAGTCTTCAAGTCTCAGCGGAANCTCCTTGTTCCGACCTTCAGTTCCAGCCACCCTCACATTCCCGATCATCCCTCCTACCCCAGAACCTTTGTTCTTGCTGTTCTCTTGGCCTGAACATCCTTCCCCTGCCCAGACTCTTCACACGGCCATTCCCTCTCAGTCTTCAAGTCTCAGCGGAAATGTTACAGAAGCTCCTTCCCGACTCTCCCTCACCCAGACCACGTCCCGTCCCCGTAATGTTAAACTTCCTGAAAGCACACTTTGTTCCTCAGACTTTCCATGGTTTGTGATATATATGTATATATATTTGGATATATTTGTGTAATGGCAGATTTAACAAGTTGAATCCCTTCCTCGCTTCCCACTGTCAAATGACCACGTTTGTTTCAATGTTGATTTCAGTGTCTGACACCTTATGGACTCTTGACAAATAGGGGTGTTGACTGAAGAAATGAATGAATAAATAGATAGATGGATGGCTAGATGGAGGCATGAATTAGACAGTGAATGAATGAATGGATGAATGACCTGTTGAGTGAATGCATGAGTGAGTGAATGAATGAATGAATTTCAGGGCTGCATACGAAGGCTCATTTTAAGAGACATGTCACTTCCTTGAAGTCCAAGGAGCTGAGGAGTCTCACTTAAAACCAATGTTTCTGATAACTGTATGTGCATTTTTTCCTGTATGGTGATCTGTCTTCATCCTCTGCTCTTCTTTTTCTTTTAAATATTTCATTATGAAAATTCTCAAACAGACACAAAAGTAGAGAGAATTATAATAAACCTTCCTGTGCTCCTTATCCCACCCATCACTGGAATGCTTATAAATCCAGTTATCATCTCCTTTTATGCATAAATATTTTAGGGTGCATTGCTAATAGACATGATTTAAAGAAATAGCCATAATACTATGATCACATCTAATGAAAATATTTTCTAAAACACCCATCTCCTTTATTATCTCGTATTTGTATGATGTTCAGATATTCCCAGCTGTCTCAAAAATCTCTATTTTACACTTAGGCTATTCAAATTTGGCCTACAAACGTTGCTTTTGGTGGATACATCTCTTAAGTTGCGTTTCATCGATGACATTTTCCCTCTTCTCCCCACATTAAAAAATGTCATTTCTGTGGGGTGGGAGGTGGGAGGGGGGTTCATGTTTGGGAGTTCGTGTAAAAAAAAAAAAAATCCATGAAAAAAAAAAAAATAGAANCCCCTTTCACCTGAGTTTTAAACAGTGGTCCTTAAAGTGGGGAATGTGTGTTTATTAGGTGCCCAGTCGTGTCCTATGCTGTTCGACCCCGTGGACTGTAGCCTGCCAGGCTCCTCTGTCCATGGGGATTCTCCAGGCAGGAATATGGAATGCGTTGCCATACCCTCCTCCAGGGGATCTTCCTGACCCAGGAACTGAACCCAGGTCTTTCTGTATTGCAGGCAGATTACTGCCTGAGCCAACAGGGAAGCTTCCATAAACTGGAATGCTCCAAAACCCTTTTGTGCAAAATATTTGTGTTTCCATGCAGAATTGGCTCTCCTCATCCCTGGTGCCACAGGCTAAGTATAAGGAAGGAGATAATGGGATGAGGGCAGATTTTTTTTTTTTTTTTTTGGCACTTCATTGCTTGGCTCATGGATGGATGATGGGTGGATGGATGAATGGATGGACAGAAAGGCATAGAAAACAGAAGCTTTGTACAAATACAAAAATATCTATATCTCTTTCTAGAAGGCTTGTTGACTCAAATTTAACCACCAATTAACAAACTAAATTGTTATTTACTTCACTGTAGGAAGATAGGATGGACATTGCTTAATTTTCTAGGCCCTCCCGTCCAATTTCGATGCTTTATGACATTGAGAAATAGGAGGCTCTAGGTCTACAGGCTCAGATTTTATGTCAGTGTACAGGGAGGTGGAAATCCCCTCCCTCATCAACTTAAATGTGTTCTAGATTCTCCTATGGGAACCTAAACTTGTTATAAATATTGGCTGCTTTCAATGCCAAGTATTTCTGACTGATAAGTTCATTACTTTCAAATTGCATTCTGTGTCTTGGTGCCTGAGGCAAGCTGGGAACACCCACCAAGGTGCTGATGTTTTATTCTCATCCAACTTAATTGAGTTATTTTTCAATGATTTCTCCATACTCCCGACACTGTGGGAGCAAAATATTTTTTTCCACACACAAAGATGATTCTGCTCAATATATTAATTATTATATATGTTGACAATGATATATATAGCTATAAGATCTTTTACTTCAACACTGTAAAAAAATTCTCTTTTCCAATATTTTGCCTTCTTGATCACTAATGTAATGTGTTCTGTCTTGGATCTTCATTTTTCTTTCTCCTCAAATGACATTCATTGGTGGAAAAAATTATGTTGGTAAAAGCAGTCTTTGAATTTTTATACTCTGAAAATTTTGATATTTATTGGCTTTCAACCTAACCTGGTTTTGCTTTCCAATTTTGTTCAAAGAAGCACTTCATAAAATATGATTTGAGATTCAGATTTTAGAGGGCAGAAAAGTCTTAAAAGTAATGAGAAGAATGTAATATAAATGAAACTAACTTTTTAAAAAGGATATTTATCTATCTTAATCATGGGTAACTTGTGATCCTCAATGAGAACTTTTTGCTCTCAAAAACTAAAATGATCCCCAGAAGGAGGGGCGATGTCAGGAAAAGTTCTTTGATATGAAAGCTGACATGAATCCACAGTCTACACAATCAATGAGGAAGTCTTTCTCTGTAGGTAAGTATCAGTCCATGCTCAGTCGGGAGACAGAAATCATAGCAGCAATCTTAATGGAATTTCTTTTTATTATTTTTTAATTATTTTTTAAAATATACAATTTTAAAGGTCACTTTCCAGTTACAATTATTACAAAATATTGGCTCTGTCCTCATGTTGTACAATACATCCTTGAGTGTGTCTTACACCCAATAGCTTGTGCCTCCCACTCCAACCCCTATCTTGCCTCTCCTCCATTTGCTCTCCCCGCTGGTAACCACTAGTTTGTTCTCTATTATTGTGCATCTGCTTCTTTTTTGCTATATTCACTAGTTTGTTGTATTTTTTAGATGCCACGTATAAGTGATATTGTAAAGTATTTGGCTTTCTTCATAGAGAGAATTCAATATAGAGAATTGCTAACTAGGCATCGTGTTAACTAGGTAACTGAAAAGGGCACGCACATACAGGAAGCAGCTATTACCCCTGGGGAAACAAAAGGAAGAGGTTGGAAATGTAATATTTTAGCAGGTTGAAGGAGGAGGAACCTATGTATTTAAAACTCTGAGCCGGTATCTGTGGGTGGTGGTAGAGTGCAGTGAGGTTGACTTTGCCTGTGTTGTTTTTTAAAAATTTTATTATTTTAAGTTACAGCTGTATTATGCTGCTGCTATAGCAAAGTCTTGCCACAGCCAGGGTAAAGAAGTGAGACCAGGGTGATGATGATAGAAACAAGAATCCAACTGGAAGCCCACAGAAAGCAAACTAGAAACAGGAAAAAACAAGTCCCTCTTCCTTCTGCGACCTTACTGTCTACTTGCGTCTCGAGTGAGAGCCTAACAGACCTTAGCTGAAAAACGTGTTTTGCAGAATCTCAGTCCCAGCATCAAAGAGCGGACTATAGCAGGGCAGTTTGGAGCCGGGGGACACTAGTTTAATCATCAGCATGAAAGTTTGCAGAAGTAACCCCACCTATGATATAATGTGATTATGAAATTAAAAGTACTGCCTACAGACCACTCGGATGGCCATGTTAATTGACTCCTCGTCATCCAGGGGTCCCTAATGATTTATCTGAGCCAAAACCCATACCCCTTGCTAGTGACTGATACAGAAATGAGTTTCTCATATTTTATGGTAACATAAAGAGTTTTATATGGCCTTCAGCAAATTAATTCAATTGGTTCAGTGCCAGGATTTTTTTTTTTAACTTTACAATACTGTATTGGTTTTGCCATACATTGACATGAATCCGCCATGGGTATACATGAGTTCCCAAAAAAAAAAAAAAAAAAACTATTGGCATATAGTTGATTTACAATCTTGTGTTTGTTTCAGGTGTACAGCAAAGTGAATCAGTTATACATGTATGTATATCTACTCTTTTTTTTTGAGATTCTTTTCCCATATCGGCCATTACAGAGTACTGAGCAGAGTGCCCTGTATTATACATCGGGTTCCTATTAGTTATATTAGTTGTTAGTATGTATATGTTAGCTCCAGTCTCCTGACTGATCCTCCTCCCCCTTATTCCCTCATAGCCATGAGTCTGTTTTATATCTCCATGACTCTACTTCTGTTTTGTAAAGGAAATCATAAACAAAACAAAAGACAACCCTCAGAATGGCAGAAAATATTTGCAAATGAAGCAATTGACAAGGGACTGATCTCCAAAATATACAAATAGTTCACGTAATATTAAAAAAGAAATTATCCAACCAAAACTGGGTAGAAGATCTAAGCAGACATTTCTCCAAAGAAGACATACAGATAGCCAAGAGGCACATGAAAAGATATTCAACATCAACATTACTTATTATTAGAGAAATGCAAATCAAAACCACAACATGAGGTATCACGTCACACCAGCCAGAATGACCATCACCAAAAAATGTACAAACAACAAACGCTGGAGAGGGTGTGGAGAAAAGGGAACCCTCAACACTGTTGGTGGCAGTGTAAATTGCTTCAGCCACTATGGAGAACATTTTGCATGCTCCTTAAAAATCTAAAATAGAACTCCCATATGAGCCAGCAATCCTACTGCTGTACATATGCCCCAAGAAAATGCACCTGAACCACAATGTTCATTACAACACTATTTATGATAGCCAGGACATGGAAGCAACCTAAACGTCCATCAATAGAGGAATGGATAAAGAAGTTGTGGTACATACATGACATGGAGTATTACTCAGCCATTAAAAAGAACAAAATAATGCCATTTGCTTTCCTTTGTAAGGGAATTAACCTTTTCCTTAAAGATTTTTAGAAGAACTTTACGACAGTTCACAAGAATCCTTGAAATATAAAAACATCTATAAATTTTAGTTACTGTTTTAAGTAACTAAATTGAAGCTTGTTAAACATAATGGGAAAAGGAGTATGTCAAGGCTGTACATTGTCACCCTGCTTATTTAACTTATATGCAGAATACATCATGAGAAAAAGAGACACGTGTACCCCAATGTTCATCACAGCACTGTTTATAATAGCCAAGACATGGAAGCAACCTAAATGTCCATCAGCAGATGAATGGATAAAAAAGCTGTGGTACATATTTTTTATTTTTTAATTTTACTTTATTTTACTTTATAATACTGTATTGGTTTTGTCAGGATTTTTAATAAGCTGCAACCACTAGCATTAGAACTTAGATCCAGAGAGCTGACATGTAGCAAATTTTGGCCCCTGTTGTCTGCTTCATATCAAAGATGCAGAAGCATTGTTGAAAACTTTAATAAAGTTTCTTACAAAGAAAAAGGAAAAAACTAAGCAAAGTACTGAAAAAAGAGCAGATAAGTTTGGCCATTTTCATTTGCTCAATCAGCATTATTCTGGTATTCCTAGACAGTGCATTTAGACAAGAAAAATAAATAAGATACATATATGAATATTAGAAACTGTCATGATTCAGAGTTATTATCATTATCCTCCTAGAAATGCCTATTCAATCAACTCAAACTCTAACAGAATATTCAATTGCAGTCAGTAAGCCAGATATAAGATTAACATATGTAAATCAGTAGCTTTCCTTCAAGTCAGCCACAGCCAAGTAGAAAATATAACAGTGAACACAAAAAGAATTTAAAGTTTATTCTTAGTACTATTAGAAACTGAAACACCACTGGTTTTATAAATAAAATTGTATGAGAACACAGCCATACATTATTCATATGTGCATCATGTATGGTTATTTTTGTACTACAATGATAGAATTCAGTAGTTGTAGCAGAGACTCTATGGCCTAGAGAATGGGCAATATTTATTATCTGCTCCTTTACAGAAAGTGTTGGCTGATCCTCAATCTCTGTGATCACATTAGAGATGAGCCCAGTCCACATTTGCATTTGTGTTTCTAATCACACTAGTGCCTGAAGTGACTGTATTTACTGTCTTTTAAAAATAGAAGTGTAGTAAGTTTACAGTGAGCTTCCTTGGTGGTTTAGCAGTAAGGAATTTGCCTGCCAATGCATGAGACCCAGGTTCAGTCCCAGGGTGGGGAAGGTCCCCTGGAGAAGGGCATGGCAACCCACTCCAGTGTTCTTGCCTGGATAATCCCATGGATAGAGGAGCCTGGTAGGCTACAGTCCATGGGGTCAAAAAGAGTCAGACACGACTGAGAGGCTAAACAGCAACAGCAGCAGTAACAAGTTTCCAATATTGTGTTACTTTCAAGTGTACATTAAAGTGATTCAATTGTATGTGTGTGTGTACTTTCTCAGATTCTTTTCCATTATAGGTTACTGTAAGATATTGAATATGGTTCCCCAGGCTGTATAGTACATCCTTGTTGGTTATCTGTTTTATGTATAGTGGCTTGTATATGTTAACCCCAAATTCCTAATTTATCTCTGCCTCCCATCNAAAAAAAAAAAAAAAATGTCATTTCTTTCTTTCTTTTTTTTTTAAATGCCATTTGATTTTGATGAGCCTGGGTCATTCGTCCTGCAGAATGTTTCACGTCCTGGCTGATTGCCTCTTGGTGGTGTGATCTAACGTGTTCCTCTGTCCCCCATGTTTCCTGGAAACTCAGATTCAGAGGCCAGATCACAGTCACATTTGATTTTTGGCCAGAAGTCTTCGTGGATGGTGTTGTGCACCCTCTGCTGTATCAGATCCTGATGTCTACTCATTTCTCCTTTAAAGATGTTACAATTGATCAGTGGCTCGCCCTGCCATTCTTAATGAACTCCCTACTCCCATCTCTATTTCCGTGGCATGAGAACTTGTTTTGCAAAACAAGTCAGTAGAGAACATTGATCCTATCGAGCAGGTGTGGGAGCAGCAAGGTCTGATGACAAACGTACTGATTTAGAGCAGCCAGCCCAGAGAAGAGGTTTAATTTCTTTGTGTCTCGGTTTTCTTGACTGTAAATTGGGGCTAAGAATAGCTTTGAGAACTAACAAACGGGGGAATGTCTGGTAGATAAATGTCAACACACAGTATTAAGTGCCAACTGTGGATTAACCTGCTTAATCTCCCCAACAATTCTATTCTATGAGTTCTGTTATGGGTATGGGGGAGAGGAGATGCAGAGTGTTTAGGTAACTTGCTTGCCCAAGGACAACACAGCTCAACAGAGCTGGGATTTGAACCCAGGCAGTCGGGCTTCAGAGCTTGGGCTTCCACTCTGGATGCTTGTTGAGCCATTGCAAGGGATGGGCAGCTGTTAGTTTCTACCCTGTGAGGTATGCAGGGGTGGAGTAAGGCAGCCTTCCATGGCCAAAGGCGGGTTGCTCTTTGAGTTACACAAATTTATTACTTCTGTCCCTCACTGCTTTAAGGTGGGTCAGAACCAGCTTGACAAAGCCACCCCCTAGGGAGGGGACCAGAGGTATAAGGTCCCACTGACATTCGAATGAGATTTGACTTCCCCAGAAAAAATTTTTTGGAAGCCCAGAGAGGTTAAGTGGCTTGCCCAAGATCACACAGCAAGTTTGCCCCTGAGCTGGGATTAGAACCTCTCTCCAGCCTGGGGCCACTGTGTCTGGACTGTCCATGCCCATGTAGAGGGGCTCTCTCTCTTTACTCCCCACCTCCATACCCAGGAGTCATGTTCATGTGGGGCAGAACTCCTCTGGGAAAATGGACAAACACCCCTGCCACAGTCGCTGTAGCCATTTAACACTTTCCTGGCACATCAAAGACCTTCCCTTCTCGGTCACTATTGTGGAAGTCTAGGCCTGCTAACCTTGTCCTCCCAAAAGCATTCTGAGAACCAACCTTTCCTCTCCCTTGACCTCCATTGTGAAGCAGAAGCAAATTAAAGTACTGAGACAGAGATTGAACCTGGTCCTCCCGGCTCAAAGTTCATGGAGGTCTGGAAGTGATACCAGCTCATCCGCCACGACTGCAACCCTATAAAGGAAGAGGGGCTCAGAGAGGGGTGGTAACCCAAGGAGCTCACACAGCCTTGCCTACAGCTTGGGCTGCAGCACAGGCTGGATCTGTTCCCCCTGCAACCTAAGAGGAGGTTCCCAGAGGGGTCTCCTGTTGGGCTGATAACGACAATGATGAAAGGTGCTTCCGGCGCCAGTGTTGGCCGCTCCCCTGCTGCCTCGAGCCCTGGGCATTCGCCCAGTAATGGACTATGGCTGATCCCAGGACTGACTGGCAGCCAGCCTGGAGATCCTCAGGGGACACCTGGAAATTGTGGCCTCCAGCCTGGAGACAATGTCCCTTTTGGGCACCTGTGGGTGGGGAGGGGGCTTCTGGTTGTCCAAAGGTGGGAGTGCCTCTGAGCCCATGGGATGAGGGGAGATGAACTATGTCCCCTCCACCCCCAACCCCAACCCCTGGGATGGAGCACTAGATGAGCTTTCCAGACTGCAAAATACAGAAAACTGTCAAAACGCCAGCTCCTCATTTCCTTTCCCTGCTGTCTCCTTGTCCTGCGCTCCTGGCTGGCCAGCATGATAATGTGCACCCTTGCCAGGGTGGTATTGAAACCACTAAGAGGGTTAAAAGGTCTCCTCAAATACGAGGCTGTGATCCCAAGGTGAGCCAGGCCAGCATCACTCCCAAGACAGAAGAGACGTCTCTGAAAGCAGCCTGAACACAGCACAGGCGAGGGCACAGAGACACAAGCCAGCAGGGAGCTGCACCGGGGAGAGGAAGGGAGAGCTTTAGGGCAGTGAGGCTGGGAGGGCAGACCTTGGAAGCGAGCAAAAAGCTCAGACTTCACCTGGTTGGCCACAGAGATCCACTGATGGCCTCCAAGGGAAGGCAGAAGAGAGAAACCTGGGGACCATCCAGAGTCCTGGATCTTTCTTAAATACGCCAAGCCAGGTGACAGGCAAATAGAAAACGGGAGCGTCTGACCTTTTTCTAGGACACCCAATATTTATGCGCTTTGCTCATCACCCAAATTTTATTCATTTACCCAAAGAGTGCAAAAAAGGCGCTTGAGGAAACTGCTATAAATCTAGTGCAAGTCACCATGGTAACCTGATTAGCAGCTAAATTAAGTTCATGATTAAGAAGAAATAAATAAAAATAACTCTCCTCCTTGGCTGGGGCTACCCACTGGGCTACTGGCGGCTGAGCAGATGCTGAGGTCTTGGAGGGCCAGAGCCTGGGCCCTCAGAGATGATTGGGCCTCAGTGGGAGGGATAGATTTACTGCAGAGAAGCTGGGAGCTCACATGAGGATTGATGAGGCCCCTGGTGGCCAGGCTGGGGAGTGCAGACTGTACCCCTCAAGGCTAAAGCTATGGGTCTCAGGAAAACAGGCCCATATCCTCCAAGATAATCTTCTTGATGCCCTGGACCAGTCTTCATGTATCAGAGCATCCTTTCTATGTGTTGTCACCTCTCCAGTTCTTGGTCCCCATGTTCTGGTTGTTAGGGACCCCAATATGCCTTAGACCTGGTTCAGGTCCTGGGCAAGCTCGGTTTAGACGGTAGAAACAGATAAAACAGGAACTTTGGACACAGTGTGATAAACACAAGGGTGGAGGTCAATAAAAGGTACTATAGAATAATGGACCAGTTGGGGGACTTCCTGGAGGAGGTGATGGTGGAAAAAAAGACATATGCGGCTGCTGGAGAGTGCCTACTTCAGGTGAGCATTCTGGGTTTTCTGTTTGGAGCTGACTGGCAGGATGTTGGTACCCCAGCACCAACATGGAATGGGCTGGTATTGCCCCTGATGAGACGTGAGGGGTTTTCTTGGGGGCTGGTGCGGTTAACACAGCTCAAGGATTAGCAGAAAGAGAGATATGGGCTTCCCATTTACCCTTTCCAAGTCTCCTTCTGGCCAAAGCAGCCTAGCGCTGTGGTTAGTCAAATAGACTTTGAATCTTCTTCCTGTCCCTTGCTAGTTATAGCCTAGCTAGCTTCAGTCTCATGGTCTATAAAATGGATGAAAAGTGAAAGTCGCTCAGTCGTGTCCGACTCTTTGTGACTCCATGGGCTACACAGTCCACGGAATTCTCTCCAGGCCAGAATACTGGAGTGGGTAAGCTGTTCCCTTCTCCAGGGGATATTCCCAACCCAGAGACTGAACCCAGGTCTTCCGCATTGCAGGCTGACTCTTTACGAGCTGAGCCACCAGGGAAGCCCAAGAACACTGGGGTGGGGGTGAAAAAGTTACTATCTCATAATATCTTACCTTGAATTACTGAGGTGGTGCAAGCTAGATGTGGTGTGGCCCCTCACAGGTGGAAAACAGTAGGTTGCTTGCTGCTGTTAGCTTCCTGCCCTGGGGAGGCCTTGCCCTGATTTGGCGGGGGAGTGGCGGAGAAATGCTCCCCTTAAGCCTCCTTCAGGAGAGATTGCTTCAGGGAGCAGGGGTGACTGACAGCCCCCGCCTCCGCCCCTCCGGCTCCCCCAGTGTGTTCAAGCTGAGGTTACATTTCCTCTCCATTGCTCTCAGCCAGTGATGGAGCACAGGGGTGATGCCGAGGCTGGCCCTTTCCTACAAGATGGGAGGCACTGTCCCAGGGATGCCCCAGCAGCCTGGTCGAACCTTTTCTAGAACAGAGCTGTGGTCTGCACGCCTCTCCCCTCCTGCCCTCCTTCCTTGCCCCTCCCCTCTCCTCGGTGTCAGCTCTGCCTCCGTTGGAAGCTCCCCCTGCTCCCTCATCCCTCACCCTTCACAGCTGTGTCCCCAGTAAACCTCTTGTGTGTCTAATCCCCAAAGGACACAGAGGGTCAGGGGACATGTCCCTCCCAGAAGTGGGTGCGATGGAGATAAATAGGAGACCCAACAACAGGTCACAGGGGTGCCTATAGGTGGGAGGCCAGGGCCTTCAGGGACTCCAGTCTCTCTCCATGTCTTGCTTTCAAGCCTGTGTGTGTGCGTGTGTGTGTATGTGTGAATGTGTGTATGTGTATACCTGTGTGCACAGTCCATGCTTCCATCACTGCATCGACCATAGCGTAGTGAAAAAATGTTTTCAGCAGAAGAAGATGAGTTCCCGTCTGTCCCCCGACTTAGTCCTGCAGAAGGCCTTGTGCACGGTAGATGCTCAGTTAAAATAACCCGAGTTTCTATGGGAGCTTTATCTAGCCTAAATTTTTCTTTGAACCAATGTTATTTTCATTTTCAGGTATTTTGAAACCCATCACGTTAGCTTATTTAAGCTCTTTTATCCTTTGTTTTTGTGACAAAGTATGTATGCATTTGTTGTTGAGTCGCTAAGTCATGTCCGACTCTTTGTGATCCCATGGACTGGAGCCCACAAGACTCCTCTGTCTATGGGATTTCCCAGGCAAGAATACTGGAGTGGGTTGCCGTTTTCCTTTCCAGGGCATCTTCCAGACCCAGGGATTGAACTCATGTCTCCTGCATTGGCAGGTGGATTCTTTACCACTGAGCCACCACAGAAGCCCGTGTGTGTGTGTGTCTCTGTGTGTGTGTGTTTGTGTGTATTAGTCCCTCTGTCGTGTCTGACTCTTTGTGACCCCATGGACCGTAGCCTGCCAGGCTCCTCTATTCTCTATTCTCCAGGCAAGAACATTGGAGTGGGTTGCCATTCCATTTTCCAGGATATCTTCCCAACCCAGGGGTCGACCCCGGGTCTCCTGAATTGAAGGCAGATTCTTTACCTCTGAGCCACCAGGGAAGCCCAGGACAGCCACACAGAAAGGTGACAGCAGCCTTGCCAGCAGAGCCTTTAAGCCGCCCCTCTATCTCTGCTGAGCCCTCGGCCCATTCCCCTTTCCAGAAAGGAGCCAAAGGAGATTGGTGTCTCTCAGCTCAGCTGGACAGGATGAATCTTCTTTGGGTCTGCTCCTCTCCTCCCAGCCTCAGCCGCCATCTCTCCCTCCCTGCTCAGCAAGATCAGGGAAGCTGCAAACCCAACCCTTACATCAAAAGGGAACTTGAAAAATACTTGGAGCAAAAACTGCTAACTGTGCATCCTTGCTCTGTGCTGCCTCTGATATTAAATCAGGAAATGGCACTGAACAGTCGCTCCAAACACAGAGACAGGGTTGTCAACACAGAAACCAAAAGCAATCTCTAATGGGCAGAGGTGAAAGGGACCTGGCGTGGGGCTGGGATGAGGGGCTGAGACCGAGGAAGGGATCCCTGAGCCGGGCTTGTCCGTGCCGTTCCTCCAGCGTCTAGAATGGAGCCAGACTCCCAGCCTGGGCGTGGGGAGCACCTTGTCTCCATGAGAGATAAATAAGAAATCAAGCATGTTGTTTAAACCTTTGAGATGCTCCTTTTAATTTCTACAGATATTTACTAAGTGCCTCTGATGTGTCCAACAATGAAACAAACAAACAAGCCAACAAACAATAAAAAGCGTCCCCATTTGGATGATCTTCTAGCTATGACTGGGGTCTGACTCTGGCATGGCAAGTGTTGGCTCCTGAAATAGCCTCTCTGAAATAGCCCACCAAATGCCTGAGATGGTACCTCTGTTCCGTGTCTTTGTTTGGGCTAGGCTTACCCCTGGATCTCCCTGTACATCTATGATACATTTCTGCTCAGCCTTCAAAGCCTTAGTTAAGTGCAGCCTTACCAGCCAACCCTTCCCCTAATTCCCTCCAACAGAACCAAGTGCTCATTTGTTGAGGATCTGCCTGCATTATAGATGCATCGTCACCACGCTTCTCCATCTGCAGTGGCAGGGTTTGCAGCTCCCTGGAGGGGAAGAAAGAAGCCATGTCCAGTCCTTTGCCTCATCTCCCAGTACTAGTCACAGAATGGACTGTGACTAAAGCAGAACTGAGCAGAACTGAGACAAAAAATGAGAAAATGTGATAAAACCTGTTGGTGGTGTGGCTGTGGGGAAACAGGTTACTTTCATATATTTCTGGTGGAAAATTCCAAAAGGCCAGTCTCCTTAGAGGCTAATTTGCATGTTAATATTACAAATGTGGTCATCTTTCTTTCCACTCAGCAATTTCATTCCTTACTATCTATTGCAGAGAAACACATGCACACATGCAGAGAGGAGCATGTGAAAGCAATTTGTGGCAGCATTGTTTGCAACTGTGAAAGATGGAAAAGAGCTTAAATGTCCATAAATATAAGACTGGATAAAAAACTACAGAGCATCCATTGGACAAATTGTTGTGCATTAGTTAAAAAGAAAGAAGTAGATCTCGATGTATTGACACAGAAGTTGCTGAGTAAAAATAAAAAGTGAGTGGTAGCTCTAGACATAGATGTTAAAACTACATTGTTGCATTTTTTTCAATGAGAAAGTAGGCTTGTATATCTCGTATAATTCATTTGTGAAAGAAGAAAGGGAAGAAAGAGATGGAGCAAACACTGTCATTCCTGGCTGAAATAACCATGGGCTCCGGATGCAGTCAAACAATATTATTCCTTTCATCAGCCCTCGACAGCAGTTCCCAGCCATGAGAAGGTTCCACACAACTTCCCCTGTGCCCAGAAGCTTACTCTCCAAGCTGTGATGAGAATGTGGTGGGAAGCTGGAGTCCTGGACCCCTGAAGAACATCCAAATAGAGGAGATGGGAAGAGGGGAGGTCGATGGAATCACTCAGATCAACCAGATTTCTCCTGACTTGGTCCTTGCTCTAAAGAGGAAGGGTAAGGATTGGTTTAGGAATGATTGTTAACTTTGGAAGAGGAGAAGGGCATTCAGGAAAAGCCCGAGGGTTCTGAGATATCATATTGCAAGAAAGCATCTGTGTTTGTCTACTTGTTAATCCCCTCCTTCTTCCTTCCCTCCCTCCTTCCCTCATTCTTCCTTCCTCCCCTTTTCTCTTTCCTTCTGTCTCTATCTCTTCTTTCTTTCTTTCTTTCCTTTCTTCCACAACTGTAATCCTGTCCCTCCTGGTATGAGACACAAAGATAACTCCATCGTAGCATTTTTCTCTAGGATCTCATGGTCCAGTTCTACACAATTTCTCAAAGCATGTTTCTTGGACCCCAAACATCAGAATCACCTAGGGAACTTATGAAAATGAAAATGCCTGGGTTTCACGTAGACCCATAAAGCTGGACTGTAGTCAGGAATCTGGGTTTGCAACATGTTTTCTCAAGCGAAAGACATTGGGTTGAGTTGACCGAAGCCTCTCCTTGACCTTCCTGGTATTATCTCCTAAGGCCTAGCTCAAACCTGACAACCAGGTCGTGAGGTCAACCCCGATTCAGCTAGGAGAGGGAAGGAATCGAGGGGGCCCTGCCACGTGACTCTAGTGTGTCTATTTCCGCCAGAGTGACCACAACCTTGCTCTGGCTCCTGGGCTCGTCTCTCCACCTCCATTCCCAGCTGCATCACAAGTCCCTCTAAGGCTGAGAAGAGCCACAACAGACTGCCTCGTCTAAGGCCTTCAGAACCAAGGGACTGGCTCCTTTTTGGCAGGGGAATGGCAGGTGCAAACGCCTGGAAGACAGAGCTTGGGCCACGGCAGGGCTTACAGAGTGTTCTTGGAGCATTTGTGGGGCCATGGGGGGACAGGCCCAGAGAGGGATGAGGTGGGAGAAGCTGGCAAGAGCACATAAGTCATTCAGGGCTTGAAGCCCATGCTAAAGGGTTTAGGTCTTTGTCCACATGTCGAAGGAATCTGTAATTAAACCCGGGGGAGGGGTGAAGTTAGAATAATCAGATTCACATGAAAACTGGTTCTTCTACACTCTGGAGGAAACGAAGGTCTGAGCCAAGACCTCTGTAGTTATCCAAGCAAAAGATGAGGGTGGCTTGGATGAGGGTGAAGGCACTGGACAGAGAAACTGAGGTCTTAAGTGATGGTTGGGAAGTAGGGGATGAAGGACCCAGCCCTGGAGAGCAATGATGAGGCTCTAGAATCTCTAACGCTGTCCTTGCGGGTCTTGGGGAGGGGAGTGGGCAGGGAGGAGCCCTCCTGGTCCTCTTCACTGACCTTGAGTGACAGTGAACTTCTCATCAGCTTCGAGCCATCTCCGTCCATTCCACCACCACCATAGGGATGGATGGATGGGGCCTGAAGGTCAAACAGGCTGATGGTACAATGCAGGACAGAGGTAGGATGAAGGATCAAGGCCACGATTGGAGGTGAGGCTGTCCTTTACCATAGGACAGGACCTTGGAGAAGACTCTGCAAACTCTCTCCTCTTTGGCTTGTATCCTGCCCCAGTTTCTAACTTCCATCCTCCAGCCCCATCCCTCAGGGAAGAGGAAAGAGAGCAAGAGTGAGCTCAAGGATGTTTGAGTGCCATTGGCCAGAGGACGGACGTGTTCATCACTGTCTGGATAATTGAGCTCTCGGCAGAGACGTGGCAAGGACTAGAGGCTCAGCCATGACCTGAAAGGAACCACCAGGTCTCTGGAAAGCTGGAAATCCTGACCCAGAGAGCAGCTGAAGTACTGTGCTGACACTGGGTCCCCGGGTTGCACTCAGTCGAGGTCAAGACCACAGGCTTCATAGTGTTCAGGGTACTGGACTCAGGGCCTGAAGCTCCAGCTGGTCACTGCTGTGTTGCTAAAGAAATCACTTACCTCTCTGAACCTCCTTCTTTGTGTAGGGTGGTGATAATCCTCCCCATCTCCAAGGGCAGTTGTGGGGACTGAACAAGTTGATAAAACTCTTTGGACACTGCTATATATCTGTCTTTACCTACCTGCCTACCTATCTCTGTAAAACAAGGATAATCATAGTCCCTACCTTATAGAGTTGCGAGGACTGAAGGAAAAATTGAAGGATAAAAGCTTTCAGAATCTCTGCACAGATGGGTGTGGACATTATTATTAAATATCCCATCTATACTGGAAGCTAGCGGGGCTTCCCTGATAGCTCAGTGGGTAAAAAATCTGCCTGCAATGCAGGCGACGCAGGAGGCATGGGTTTGATCCCGGGGTCAGGAAGATCCCCTGGAGGAGAAAATGGCAACCCACTCTAATATTCTTGCCTGAAAAATCCCATGGACAGAGGAGCCTGGTGGGCTACAGTCCAAGGAGCTGCAAAGAGTCAGACATCCCTGAGCAACTAAGCCGACACTGGAAGCCATACTGCCCAGTGGTCGTCTAACACAGTGCTGTCCAACAAGAAGAGAATATGAGCCACAGATGTGGTTTAAAATCTTCTAGAATTCACAGTAAAACGAAGTAAAAAGAAGCAGGTAAAACAGTTTGAATGATAAATTTCTATTCCCGGCATGCGTCTGGGTGTGAGGGAGTGGGGGAGTCCCTGCCCCTAGGGAAGACAGCTAGGAAAAGGCTCTGCAGAGCTGGGGTAACTCTGGCTTCTTATGGGAACCCACTAAGTCCTTTGGATGCATAAGGCCACCAAGACCCAGAAAACCAAGAATGCCTCTTAGGAAGCATTGGGTTGGAATCGACAGCCACTGTGTGCACCCGGGAACAGTGGAAATGACAGCTGCCTTTGGGAAAGAGGAAGAGGAAGGGAGAATTATCTGCTACCTTTTCTTGGAAGCCAAAGACCTGGGGAAACTCAGAGGGAGTGCGAGTGAAGGAATCTCCTCTTCCCAATGGGCCTACTTCAGGAATAACTTTTTCCGCCCATCCCACTCCGGTGTCCGGAGGCTCCTCTGTGGCTCGGACGCGCACAGCCTCCTTGATCACCATCTGTAAGCTGAAGAATTCCAAGGTGGTGCGCTCAGAACGCATCGCTCCTGACCCCACCTGGGGTGGGTAGGGAGAAGGGGTGAAAACTTCAAATTAGAGTTTGCGGGGTTAGAGACAGCAAACTGTTCAGAAGACAGTGAATATATTTGACTCTGGCCGCCACCAGTCCTGCTTGGCTTTCCTTCAGAAGAGGCTTGGGCTCAGCGGGCGCACTGCTCCTGTGTCTCCTGGCCTCCTTCCCTTCACGTCTCCTCCTGGACTCTCCACTAGTCCCACCAGCCCTTCTCTTTTATTCCTTTCTTCCCCTCACTCCTTATCCCACTCATCTTTCAGGGATGGGGTGTAGCCTCCGGGTACGCCTTGATGGGGATCCCCGCGCGCTGATCCCTACAAACCCCACCCCTTCTCGCGCGCCGGGTTGGGAGAAGAGGCACCCGCGTTGGCCGGCGGGGGAAAGACGCCACTGGGATTTGGGACGCCGCGACCCCGTGGCTGAGTGCAGCAGGAGCCAGGGCGGGGAGGCCGGGCCGCCCCGTGAGGTCGGCTGCTCTGCACTGGCTTTCACTTCGGAGTAACACGCCGGTCTGCTTCACTTTTATCCAGTTTCCAAGTTTTGGGTGGAGGTGGTTGGGTGCAGAGTGGATAGAGGAGGGACTGGCTGTTGGGGAAGGTGGATCTTAAACAGTACAGAGACAGCTAAGCCAGAGCCCAGGGGAAGGGAGGGACCGAAACGGGAGACAGAGGCTCAGGGACAAAGAGGAACGCGACCGCCGGACAAAGCCCGAGTTCTAGACGCTTGGAGAGCACGGCGGGATGCCCGCAAGCGAGCAGGAGGCGAGAACGCAGAGGGCTGGGGTGGAAAGAATCCTCGGGCCTCGATGTGGCACACTCCTGATACTCAGGTTGGGTCCTCGACAGTAAGGGTCAGACAGACTCGAGGGTCCACCAGGAGGACCGGCTGGGCACACCGGCTGGGCAGCCTCAGTGCTCTCGCGGAAGGTCAGAGTGTGCGCGCGAAGGAGGGAGCTGACGGATAGGATTTAGCGGCACCGGGGGAGCCCAGTGCGTGTGTCCGGCTCTGGCCGCCAGGAGCCTGAGCCATACCCTGCATAGATCCTAGAAGACCGACCCAGTGTAGCCTCCAACAGTCCCCCTGCGGAGCCGCGATCTGAGTGCGCTCTGGCTGCAGGAGACCGAGGCAGGGGCCCGCAGTGTGCGTGTCCAGAGCGCCCACCTTCGAGTAGGGGCGGGGCGGCGGCATGGCCCGGATTCTCTTGGGAAACAGCCTAATCGTTTCTGCGGAGAGCGCGCTTCGCGTAGAGGACTGAAGACCGGCTCTTGCAGCATTACAGCTGCTGATCCAAACCTTTCAGTCCTACTCTTACTTCAAATATATTAATTTTATTAAAAATAGGCGGCCCAGGGTCACACCTCACTCCAGTCTTACCGGGGGCGCAAGAGAACAGAGTTTTCAAAATTGACTGGAGGCAAATATTTTACCTTCTCACACTTAAAAAACCACATCTGGCCGTCGCCGCAGGAGGGTGCCCACCTGATCTGGGCGTCGGTCTTGCGGGGAGGTGGGGATCCTGCACAGGCGGCGGCCGGGACACACTCACCCAGTGCGCACTTCTCCTGCCTTTCGCTGCGTTCGCGCAAAGTCAAAGAGCAGAAGGCGACGCCAGAGGCGGGTCGTGTCTCCGGTTACAGCGAATTCGCGATTTATCCGGCTTCTGCGCCCGGGCCGGGGTCTCCAGAGCTCATATTTCGGGCCACCCTGTACCCGATAGAGAAGGTGCGCAGCGCCCAGGCACTGTATGGATGCTTCAGTACGGTGCGCTCAGGGGTCTCCGTCTGCGCTCGAGGTTGGTTTCTCATCGGACAACCCTGGGGCCCCTCGCTGTGGCGTTTTCGCTTTCGGCCATCCGTCTAATTCGGCCTAGGACCTTCCCGAGCAAGGAGCCGCCTCCAGGCATTCCTCCCTGCTCCTCCGACCTCTGACCCCCGGAGCCGGAGCGCGGAGTTTCATGGAGGGAGATCAGCGCGGAACTCGGGGCTGAGTCCGAGGACCGAACTGAGGACCTGTGCGTGGCTCTAGAAGAAACTGTCTTGGGCTCCGGTGCACACACAGACTACGTTCCGGGCCGCCTTGGGCTGAGCCTGTTGGGAAGACCCAGCTGGGTCCGAGTGGGCAGTCGAGCCTTCCCGCTGCGGGCCCCGCGATTCGGCGCGTCTTTGCGCACAGTGGCCACTTGGAGTCGCACTTTATGCCTGTTTGAGCCTCTCCGGCTGACGCCGGGATCTGCTTAATCGTTACAAAACGTTCAAACAAAAACAGGGCCGGTTTCCCAGCAGCCGGGAGCCACCCGGGGCACCGTCCTGCACTGGCCTCAGTGCCCAGCCATGGAGAACTCAGTGGATTCTCCGCGTTTGGCTGGGGAGAGGGCTTCGGAACCTTTGGACCAGTTCTTCTCCCGCTCCCTTCATCTCGTGCATTTGTGGGTGGGGTGTGCGGGGAACCGAGGCCGATCTCAGGACTCGGCCACCGCACCCGCCAGGAGGGGGACGGCTCCCGCTTGGCCTCGAGGAGGGTCCCCCGAGACTGAGTTGAATTTGAACATAACTCTTGGAGTCCCAGCCCTGCCACCTCAACACACAAATATGCGCAGACCTGCAGAAACACAGCTACGTACTGCACACACGCGGCCGCTCGGCACACGGTGCATCTCCCACCGAGCAGGGGACGCTTGGGAACAATGGACTCGAGAGGTGTCGTCCCGGCGCTCATTCTGAGCCTCTGGGGCTTGGGGGACACGGGTTGGGGGAACCAAGGGTAAAGACGGAGGAGAGCGCGCGAAGGAAGGGGTGGGAGGCGGCGGCCCGGCCTGGGGCAGGGAGGGGGCGCGCACCGAAGGCAAGCGGGCGGGGGCCGGGACACCAAGGGGGTGGGGTGGGGGCTGGGCCCGGTCCGGCGGTCCCTCTCGGCTTCAGCCCTCTGCCAGGCCTCGGCGGCTCTCCGGCTGCTCGCGCCGCCAGTCAGCTGACTCGGGGGGCGGAGGAGCTGTCAGGCGCGCCCCGCCCTGCGCCGCCCGGCAGCGGGGCCCGTGCAGCCATTGGCCAGCGCTCCGGGCTGCCCGGGCCCCCGCGCCCGGGTGACATCAGGGAGGCGATAAAAGGCAGCAGCGGCGCCGGATCCCGCACAGCTGCACCGCCGGGCTGCGAGCGGCTGCGATCCAGAGAGCCCAAGAGCAAGAGAGCTAGAGAGCGAGCGGCGGGCGCTTGCCCGGCGCCTCCCCTCCGCCCAGCCGCGCGCCCCGCTCGCTTCTCCACCCACTCTCGGCCCTGCCCGGCCTCGGCGCGGCCACAGCCCCGAGCTCTGGGGCGGCGCAGGCAGGCTCGGGATTCTCCGGCGCGCCGCCGCGTCCCCAGACAAAGGCTTGGCCGGCGGCCCCGGCCCGCTGCGCCCTCGGCTCCTCGCCTCCCGGGCTCGCCGCTCTTCGCCCCGGCTCCCGGCTCGGCGCGTCCCGGCCGGCCGCAAAGTTTCCCGGGCGGCGGCGGCGGCTGCGCCTCGCGTCAGCGATGGCCGCGGAGCTGAGCATGGGGCCCGAGCTGCCCACCAGCCCGCTGGCCATGGAGTACGTCAACGACTTCGACCTGCTCAAGTTCGACGTAAAGAAGGAGCCGCTGGGGCGCGCGGAGCGCCCGGGCCGGCCCTGCACGCGCCTGCAGCCGGCCGGCTCGGTGTCGTCCACACCGCTCAGCACGCCGTGCAGCTCGGTGCCCTCGTCGCCCAGCTTCAGCCCCACTGAACAGAAGACTCACCTTGAGGACCTGTACTGGATGGCGAGCAACTACCAGCAGATGAACCCCGAGGCGCTCAACCTGACGCCCGAGGACGCGGTGGAGGCGCTCATAGGCTCGCACCCAGTGCCCCAGCCGTTGCAGAGCTTCGACGGCTTCCGCGGCGCGCACCACCACCATCACCACCACCACCCACATCCGCACCACGCGTACCCCGGCCCCGGAGTGGCTCACGAAGAGCTGGGCCCGCACGCGCACCCGCACCACCACCACCACCACCAAGCGTCGCCGCCGCCGTCCAGCGCGGCCAGCCCGGCGCAGCAGCTGCCCACTAGCCACCCCGGGCCTGGCCCGCACGCGGCGGCCGCGGCGACAGCGGCTGGTGGCAGCGGCAGCGTGGAGGACCGCTTCTCCGACGACCAGCTCGTGTCCATGTCCGTGCGCGAGCTGAACCGCCACCTGCGGGGCTTCACCAAGGACGAGGTGATCCGCCTGAAGCAGAAGCGGCGGACCCTGAAGAACCGGGGCTACGCCCAGTCGTGCAGGTATAAACGCGTCCAGCAGAAACACCACCTGGAGAACGAGAAGACGCAGCTCATTCAGCAGGTGGAGCAGCTTAAGCAGGAGGTGTCCCGGCTGGCCCGCGAAAGAGACGCCTACAAGGTCAAGTGCGAGAAACTCGCCAACTCCGGCTTCAGGGAGGCGGGCTCCACCAGCGACAGCCCCTCCTCTCCCGAGTTCTTTCTGTGAGTCGTGGCCTCTCCCGGCCCCCGCCCTTGCCCCGGCCCGGACTCCCCCGTCCCGTATCCCCAGCCCCGGACTCCCCCGGACCCTGTCCCTGCCACGGCCCCAGCCTTGACCTGTTCGACTGGAGGGAGGAAGGGCGCGCGGGACGCGGGCGACGGGAGGGCGCGCGGGCAGGCAGGGGACCTTGGCCAAATCGAGCGCGGCGCGCGCCAGCGCCGCCTCCTAGACTCGAGCAGAGCCAGAGAGAGGCGAGGGGGTGGGAAGTCCCAGAGCAACTTTTCTCCAGGCTGGAGGGCGGCAAGGCATAGTCTCGAGGAGTCCCCAAGGCCGTCTGGAGACTCCTGGCTTCCTGAACTTTTGCGCGTTAAGCTGGGGCAGCTGCCTCGCAGTCCGGAGCGTAATCCAGCCCAGCAACAGAGCAGCGAGGAGAGGAAAGGAGAAGGGACCTTGGCGGCCCGTTCCGGCAGGCGCGAGGCGAGGCTGAGCGAAGGAAAGACAGAGGCGGACCTCTCTGTCCAGGGTCCGGAGAACACTGGCTTTCAGCCCCGAGACGCGGGCCTCAGTTAGGACGTTCTGCGCGCAAATCTCATCAATTTTATTGCCTGCTCGATTATATAGAAAAAATACGAAAATCTGCATTAAAAATATTAATCCTGCATGCTGGACATGTATGGTAATAATTTCTATTTTGTACCATTTTTCTTGTTTAACTTTAGCATGTTGTTGATCATGGATCATAACCCCCTTGTTTTCTTTGGGTGAGAAGGATCGCAGTTCGGAAACTCCGGCGGGCGGGCGGCCGCTTGTCCGGTTGCAGTCTATCGGCTTCGGCTTGTAAATACCCGCCCCGCCAAACCGCTTAGAGAACATGGCAGCAAGTGGAGTGTCTTTGTTTGGGTTTATTATTATGGCATTTTCTTTTCTTTTGTAAGTAAAAAAAAACAACAAAAAAAACAAAAGTTCTGGGTATTTGCATCAGAAAACAACTTTGTCTTGGGGCACCCTTGGAAGTTGCATGTTTTCTCTCCCTCCTCCACCCGCTTTGGTCCTCTCTTCCTCCCGTCTGTTTTACTTTTCAGTTTTGTTTTTGATGGGAGAAAGAGGACTGGGGTCCCAGTTCCTGAGTGCCAGGGCAGGGCGGTTGCTGAGTACCAGTGTGTGCAGTTTCACACTCGGGAGGCGCAGGAGTGCCTCAGCTGGTCTTAGGGCTCAATTGACACCCCTAACAAGAAAAGGAAGGAAAGCAGGTCTTGTTTGCTTTTTATTGCAACCAGAATCACTCCCAGGGTCCCCACGAAACCCTCCAGGCCGGCACTCATTGCTGGGGCCAAAGAGCTCCTAGGGCTACCGGCTTCACCAGCCCGGACAGCCCAACTTATGTTGAACCAACCGCCACACTGAGAAAGTACCAGAAACCCCAACATTGGCAAGACATTTTGCAACTTTCAAGTGCGTTCTTTAGATCTATGTTATGTGTGTTTTCTTTCCCTGCTTTGGAGATGGCGGGCGAGTTATTGGTGGTATAACCCCTCCCCTACCCCTTCAGTTGTATAGTAGTTATAGGGAAGATCTGGGTGTTTTTCTTTATTATTACTTTTTTTCTCCCCTGCAGGTCAGTAAGAGGATTTAAGTTGCACTGACAAAATACCAAAATGAAAGCGTATTTTTTAGTTCTCATTTGAAATTGCTGGCGCTGCTGGCCGGATGCATTTTTGAGTTTGTATTAGTTGATAAATTAACAGTAATAACAAGATTGTATGAACCGCATGGTGCTTGCAGTTTTAAATATTGTGGATATTTGTCCTGCATTGGAAACGAGCTTCGGTTTTTACAGATTCAACTGTGTTGAAATCAAATTTGCCACAACAGAAATTGTTTTTATTTCATGTACAATAAGGGATCAATTTCAAACCCTGCTTATGATATGAAAATATTAAAACCTAGTCTATTGTAGTTTTATTCAGACTGGTTTCTGTTTTTTGGTTATTAAAATGGTTTCCTATTTTGCTTATTAAAACCATGGAAATGGTGTTTATTTAGAGGATTCTGCATTCGCCTGACTTTTCTTCTCTTGCCTCTCCAAGAGTTGACCCAATTTGAGGGGCACTCTCACCCCTCCGTTGGTCGGTGGAGAAACAGCCCAAGTCTGGGCAGACCTCTCTGTTGAATGTGTGAGTGTGTGTGTACCTGAGCCTTAAATGTGTTTTCTGCTTTTCACCCTAGGTACCGACACTGGTCAGGAGCCGGTGTTCATGAGCAGAGAGGGGGCACATGCCACTTTGGCGGAGCTTTCAGGCTTGGGCACCAGGATTGGTCTGCCAGCCTGCTGGTTCTGAGGTTGGCCCAAACCAGGAAGCTGGGAGTTGTCACCCTGATGGGGAACAGGGTATTTCTGGCAATCAGGCTAGCCGGCCCTGCCGTGTCCAGCCTGGTGCATCGGCTGGGGGCAACCAGAATTGCCCTAGAATGCCTGCTCTGAGTGGAGGTCCAGCCCCATCTCCCTGCAGGGCCTGTGGAAGCAAGTGGAATCTAGTACGAGGTCTTGGGGTGGAAGACCCTTCAGACAGAAAGCCTGTCCCTGCAAACCTGTTTGCTGCCACTGGGCCTGGAGTGGTCAGCCCCAGAAGGATTGAACCAGGATTTCAATGACTCCCTAAATCAGGTGTTGGAGGGGGCTGGGGCATCATTCTAGGCCAGCAGCTCTGACCCTAAGTCCTCGACTGGGAGGTTGTCCCAGAACCTGTCCTTATCCAGACTCTTAGAGAAGGCAAGGTCACCTGCCTAGGTTGTCCTGAGGCCCTCTCAGCCGTCTTGGAACCCCATCTATAATTCTGGGTAGGAACCACTGCCCTCCCACCACCTCCAGTAGAATTCTCCGCTGCTTTGGCAACAGCAGGTTCCAAGGGATTTCTGAGCACCTTAAACACAGTATCTGCAATTCGGGAGACTCAGCCTTCCAGTCTTGGGTCCTCAGGTGGAGCTTCAGTACTTGAATGGGGAGACGCAGGAATCCCAGAAAGTAGAACCCCAGCCAGGGACTAGAGCTGGAAAGAGCCAAGGAGAGGAAAGGGGAGGGGGAAACTATCAGGGAATAGATTTTGGGCTAGTCCCTGGAGACCCGGGATTGGTGGCCAGTGTATAAGAAAGGGGAAAATCCCTAGAATAAGGATGCAAATACCAGCAGTGATTTACATTTAGCAGTAGGAGAGAAGTCGAAGATCCTAGCTCGCGTTAAATTCCAAGGCCCAGTTCATTTCAGCAACCTAAAGAGGTAGGTGAAGGCTTTGGCTGAGGGGAGAATGGAAGTCTGGCAGTGGCGTGACTGCCTGCGTGTGCTCAGCAGAAGGAGCAAGGAGTTGTGATTAGTTGGGTAACTGCGTGCACAAGTGGACACACACAGTAAGAGTGTGCCCCACTTGGACAAGCGTACCCACTTGCCCCTTTAGGGCAAAAAAGGTCTGGCAGATGGAGTTCTGGAAGAAACCAGGAAGGGCGTCCCTGTGGGACCTGGGGGGATATCCTCAGGACTCTGTGGGGTGGAGACTTGACTTGACACTCTTTGGAATGGTCCCAAGCAGACTGGCACCCTCCACCTCTAGAGTCACCTGGACTCTGCCAGAAAAGCCTCAGGGGCTGGGGAGGGTCGCAAACTCTAAAGCACAGACACAGACACAACCCAGCGACCGATGTCATCATAATGCCTCCAGAACAACGAGGTGGCTCAGGCCGGTGTAGAGTGGCCAAGTGCGTCTCTGAGAAGCTGACAGTCCCACGACACAGTCCTAGTGACACACTGACACACAGATACACAGACATTCCCATCTCGCATCCACACTGATGCCATCGCAGACATTATAACTCCCTGCGCCACCCAGCATCGGAGCACCTACCGGCCCGGGCGCACGCAGGCGAAAGCCGGGCAGAGCGGGCAGCGCGCCGGAGGAGCCCGGGACCTCGGGAGCCTCCAGGGCGGGCTCGTCCAGCAGGCAAGTCCCGGCCCGCCGCCTCGAAGCAGACCCCAGCGCCCAGATGCTCGGGGAAAGCGACCGGTTCCCGACGTCCCTCGGCTCGTCCCTCCCCGGCGGCGCCTTGCGGACCGGAGGCTCCTTGCGGTTTCCATCACTCCCCGCCGCCCGCGGGCTCCTCGCGACCCTCCGAGGCCCGGGAAGGAAAAAAAAAAAAAAAAA
>SJYX01018610.1:15053-36890 GCA_006410675.1 Oreotragus oreotragus | reverse complement strand
CAAGAGAGCTAGAGAGCGAGCGGCGGGCGCTTGCCCGGCGCCTCCCCTCCGCCCAGCCGCGCGCCCCGCTCGCTTCTCCACCCACTCTCGGCCCTGCCCGGCCTCGGCGCGGCCACAGCCCCGAGCTCTGGGGCGGCGCAGGCAGGCTCGGGATTCTCCGGCGCGCCGCCGCGTCCCCAGACAAAGGCTTGGCCGGCGGCCCCGGCCCGCTGCGCCCTCGGCTCCTCGCCTCCCGGGCTCGCCGCTCTTCGCCCCGGCTCCCGGCTCGGCGCGTCCCGGCCGGCCGCAAAGTTTCCCGGGCGGCGGCGGCGGCTGCGCCTCGCGTCAGCGATGGCCGCGGAGCTGAGCATGGGGCCCGAGCTGCCCACCAGCCCGCTGGCCATGGAGTACGTCAACGACTTCGACCTGCTCAAGTTCGACGTAAAGAAGGAGCCGCTGGGGCGCGCGGAGCGCCCGGGCCGGCCCTGCACGCGCCTGCAGCCGGCCGGCTCGGTGTCGTCCACACCGCTCAGCACGCCGTGCAGCTCGGTGCCCTCGTCGCCCAGCTTCAGCCCCACTGAACAGAAGACTCACCTTGAGGACCTGTACTGGATGGCGAGCAACTACCAGCAGATGAACCCCGAGGCGCTCAACCTGACGCCCGAGGACGCGGTGGAGGCGCTCATAGGCTCGCACCCAGTGCCCCAGCCGTTGCAGAGCTTCGACGGCTTCCGCGGCGCGCACCACCACCATCACCACCACCACCCACATCCGCACCACGCGTACCCCGGCCCCGGAGTGGCTCACGAAGAGCTGGGCCCGCACGCGCACCCGCACCACCACCACCACCACCAAGCGTCGCCGCCGCCGTCCAGCGCGGCCAGCCCGGCGCAGCAGCTGCCCACTAGCCACCCCGGGCCTGGCCCGCACGCGGCGGCCGCGGCGACAGCGGCTGGTGGCAGCGGCAGCGTGGAGGACCGCTTCTCCGACGACCAGCTCGTGTCCATGTCCGTGCGCGAGCTGAACCGCCACCTGCGGGGCTTCACCAAGGACGAGGTGATCCGCCTGAAGCAGAAGCGGCGGACCCTGAAGAACCGGGGCTACGCCCAGTCGTGCAGGTATAAACGCGTCCAGCAGAAACACCACCTGGAGAACGAGAAGACGCAGCTCATTCAGCAGGTGGAGCAGCTTAAGCAGGAGGTGTCCCGGCTGGCCCGCGAAAGAGACGCCTACAAGGTCAAGTGCGAGAAACTCGCCAACTCCGGCTTCAGGGAGGCGGGCTCCACCAGCGACAGCCCCTCCTCTCCCGAGTTCTTTCTGTGAGTCGTGGCCTCTCCCGGCCCCCGCCCTTGCCCCGGCCCGGACTCCCCCGTCCCGTATCCCCAGCCCCGGACTCCCCCGGACCCTGTCCCTGCCACGGCCCCAGCCTTGACCTGTTCGACTGGAGGGAGGAAGGGCGCGCGGGACGCGGGCGACGGGAGGGCGCGCGGGCAGGCAGGGGACCTTGGCCAAATCGAGCGCGGCGCGCGCCAGCGCCGCCTCCTAGACTCGAGCAGAGCCAGAGAGAGGCGAGGGGGTGGGAAGTCCCAGAGCAACTTTTCTCCAGGCTGGAGGGCGGCAAGGCATAGTCTCGAGGAGTCCCCAAGGCCGTCTGGAGACTCCTGGCTTCCTGAACTTTTGCGCGTTAAGCTGGGGCAGCTGCCTCGCAGTCCGGAGCGTAATCCAGCCCAGCAACAGAGCAGCGAGGAGAGGAAAGGAGAAGGGACCTTGGCGGCCCGTTCCGGCAGGCGCGAGGCGAGGCTGAGCGAAGGAAAGACAGAGGCGGACCTCTCTGTCCAGGGTCCGGAGAACACTGGCTTTCAGCCCCGAGACGCGGGCCTCAGTTAGGACGTTCTGCGCGCAAATCTCATCAATTTTATTGCCTGCTCGATTATATAGAAAAAATACGAAAATCTGCATTAAAAATATTAATCCTGCATGCTGGACATGTATGGTAATAATTTCTATTTTGTACCATTTTTCTTGTTTAACTTTAGCATGTTGTTGATCATGGATCATAACCCCCTTGTTTTCTTTGGGTGAGAAGGATCGCAGTTCGGAAACTCCGGCGGGCGGGCGGCCGCTTGTCCGGTTGCAGTCTATCGGCTTCGGCTTGTAAATACCCGCCCCGCCAAACCGCTTAGAGAACATGGCAGCAAGTGGAGTGTCTTTGTTTGGGTTTATTATTATGGCATTTTCTTTTCTTTTGTAAGTAAAAAAAAACAACAAAAAAAACAAAAGTTCTGGGTATTTGCATCAGAAAACAACTTTGTCTTGGGGCACCCTTGGAAGTTGCATGTTTTCTCTCCCTCCTCCACCCGCTTTGGTCCTCTCTTCCTCCCGTCTGTTTTACTTTTCAGTTTTGTTTTTGATGGGAGAAAGAGGACTGGGGTCCCAGTTCCTGAGTGCCAGGGCAGGGCGGTTGCTGAGTACCAGTGTGTGCAGTTTCACACTCGGGAGGCGCAGGAGTGCCTCAGCTGGTCTTAGGGCTCAATTGACACCCCTAACAAGAAAAGGAAGGAAAGCAGGTCTTGTTTGCTTTTTATTGCAACCAGAATCACTCCCAGGGTCCCCACGAAACCCTCCAGGCCGGCACTCATTGCTGGGGCCAAAGAGCTCCTAGGGCTACCGGCTTCACCAGCCCGGACAGCCCAACTTATGTTGAACCAACCGCCACACTGAGAAAGTACCAGAAACCCCAACATTGGCAAGACATTTTGCAACTTTCAAGTGCGTTCTTTAGATCTATGTTATGTGTGTTTTCTTTCCCTGCTTTGGAGATGGCGGGCGAGTTATTGGTGGTATAACCCCTCCCCTACCCCTTCAGTTGTATAGTAGTTATAGGGAAGATCTGGGTGTTTTTCTTTATTATTACTTTTTTTCTCCCCTGCAGGTCAGTAAGAGGATTTAAGTTGCACTGACAAAATACCAAAATGAAAGCGTATTTTTTAGTTCTCATTTGAAATTGCTGGCGCTGCTGGCCGGATGCATTTTTGAGTTTGTATTAGTTGATAAATTAACAGTAATAACAAGATTGTATGAACCGCATGGTGCTTGCAGTTTTAAATATTGTGGATATTTGTCCTGCATTGGAAACGAGCTTCGGTTTTTACAGATTCAACTGTGTTGAAATCAAATTTGCCACAACAGAAATTGTTTTTATTTCATGTACAATAAGGGATCAATTTCAAACCCTGCTTATGATATGAAAATATTAAAACCTAGTCTATTGTAGTTTTATTCAGACTGGTTTCTGTTTTTTGGTTATTAAAATGGTTTCCTATTTTGCTTATTAAAACCATGGAAATGGTGTTTATTTAGAGGATTCTGCATTCGCCTGACTTTTCTTCTCTTGCCTCTCCAAGAGTTGACCCAATTTGAGGGGCACTCTCACCCCTCCGTTGGTCGGTGGAGAAACAGCCCAAGTCTGGGCAGACCTCTCTGTTGAATGTGTGAGTGTGTGTGTACCTGAGCCTTAAATGTGTTTTCTGCTTTTCACCCTAGGTACCGACACTGGTCAGGAGCCGGTGTTCATGAGCAGAGAGGGGGCACATGCCACTTTGGCGGAGCTTTCAGGCTTGGGCACCAGGATTGGTCTGCCAGCCTGCTGGTTCTGAGGTTGGCCCAAACCAGGAAGCTGGGAGTTGTCACCCTGATGGGGAACAGGGTATTTCTGGCAATCAGGCTAGCCGGCCCTGCCGTGTCCAGCCTGGTGCATCGGCTGGGGGCAACCAGAATTGCCCTAGAATGCCTGCTCTGAGTGGAGGTCCAGCCCCATCTCCCTGCAGGGCCTGTGGAAGCAAGTGGAATCTAGTACGAGGTCTTGGGGTGGAAGACCCTTCAGACAGAAAGCCTGTCCCTGCAAACCTGTTTGCTGCCACTGGGCCTGGAGTGGTCAGCCCCAGAAGGATTGAACCAGGATTTCAATGACTCCCTAAATCAGGTGTTGGAGGGGGCTGGGGCATCATTCTAGGCCAGCAGCTCTGACCCTAAGTCCTCGACTGGGAGGTTGTCCCAGAACCTGTCCTTATCCAGACTCTTAGAGAAGGCAAGGTCACCTGCCTAGGTTGTCCTGAGGCCCTCTCAGCCGTCTTGGAACCCCATCTATAATTCTGGGTAGGAACCACTGCCCTCCCACCACCTCCAGTAGAATTCTCCGCTGCTTTGGCAACAGCAGGTTCCAAGGGATTTCTGAGCACCTTAAACACAGTATCTGCAATTCGGGAGACTCAGCCTTCCAGTCTTGGGTCCTCAGGTGGAGCTTCAGTACTTGAATGGGGAGACGCAGGAATCCCAGAAAGTAGAACCCCAGCCAGGGACTAGAGCTGGAAAGAGCCAAGGAGAGGAAAGGGGAGGGGGAAACTATCAGGGAATAGATTTTGGGCTAGTCCCTGGAGACCCGGGATTGGTGGCCAGTGTATAAGAAAGGGGAAAATCCCTAGAATAAGGATGCAAATACCAGCAGTGATTTACATTTAGCAGTAGGAGAGAAGTCGAAGATCCTAGCTCGCGTTAAATTCCAAGGCCCAGTTCATTTCAGCAACCTAAAGAGGTAGGTGAAGGCTTTGGCTGAGGGGAGAATGGAAGTCTGGCAGTGGCGTGACTGCCTGCGTGTGCTCAGCAGAAGGAGCAAGGAGTTGTGATTAGTTGGGTAACTGCGTGCACAAGTGGACACACACAGTAAGAGTGTGCCCCACTTGGACAAGCGTACCCACTTGCCCCTTTAGGGCAAAAAAGGTCTGGCAGATGGAGTTCTGGAAGAAACCAGGAAGGGCGTCCCTGTGGGACCTGGGGGGATATCCTCAGGACTCTGTGGGGTGGAGACTTGACTTGACACTCTTTGGAATGGTCCCAAGCAGACTGGCACCCTCCACCTCTAGAGTCACCTGGACTCTGCCAGAAAAGCCTCAGGGGCTGGGGAGGGTCGCAAACTCTAAAGCACAGACACAGACACAACCCAGCGACCGATGTCATCATAATGCCTCCAGAACAACGAGGTGGCTCAGGCCGGTGTAGAGTGGCCAAGTGCGTCTCTGAGAAGCTGACAGTCCCACGACACAGTCCTAGTGACACACTGACACACAGATACACAGACATTCCCATCTCGCATCCACACTGATGCCATCGCAGACATTATAACTCCCTGCGCCACCCAGCATCGGAGCACCTACCGGCCCGGGCAGAGCGGGCAGCGCGCCGGAGGAGCCCGGGACCTCGGGAGCCTCCAGGGCGGGCTCGTCCAGCAGGCAAGTCCCGGCCCGCCGCCTCGAAGCAGACCCCAGCGCCCAGATGCTCGGGGAAAGCGACCGGTTCCCGACGTCCCTCGGCTCGTCCCTCCCCGGCGGCGCCTTGCGGACCGGAGGCTCCTTGCGGTTTCCATCACTCCCCGCCGCCCGCGGGCTCCTCGCGACCCTCCGAGGCCCGGGAAGGAAAAAAAAAAAAAAAATCCTCCCCACCCCGGGAGTCCTCCACGCCAGCACGGGTCCCACGCAGACAGCTGGCGCCTGCCCTTGGGGACACACGCCGAGACAGACACGCGGGCCTCGCGACGGTGGCTCCGCTGCAGCCTGCGCCCGGGGCTGGGGGAGGCCCCAGGCGGGTCGGGCGCGTCGGGCGCGCAGGTCCCCCTCTTGCGACAGCCGAATCTCGCGTGTTCGAGGGAGGCTGTGCTGGTTGGACCTGCCGCCGCCGCCACCTTCCGAGAGGCCGATCGGGGGTCCTCCCCGCACCGGCTCTCCCCGACAGCCCCCTGCGTCCTTCCTTTCTTTGCCGTGTTCCTTTCCTCAGCCCTTCCTGCGGAAATCATCATCTCAGAAAACTTTCTCTCTCTGTTTCCCCTCCCCCCTCCTTTTCTTTCGTTCCCCCACTGCCTTCTATCCCGGCGCAGCCTGGCAGAGAAGAGCGTTAGGAGCGGGCTCCGAGGTGCCCGGTAAGTGCGGGGAGGCGTGGAGGCCAGAGCCTGGCGTCCCCGAAGCCTCCGCGCAGCGCGCCTGGAGCGCGGGCCAGCTGCTCTGGCTCCCGCCTGCCTGATCCCGCTACCCGCCCTTCTCCTCCGCATCCTTCCCAGCGGCTGGGCTGGCGGCTGGGGATGGATCTAGAGCGAGGTGCCCGCTGGTGGTGGTGAAAAGGGGTCCCTGGGGAGCTGGGGCTGGACCCTAAGCCCAGACCCCTCTTTGCAGCATAGGCAGGCTTCCTCCAGTCAGTCCAGGGTCTCTGGGCATTTCTGTGGCAGAACAACCCTCTTCTCTGTCAGAGGTGCCCAGCTGCCCACCCCCCTGGCTGTGCCCTACCCAGGGGGACCCTCCCAGTGGGAGCTGCCAAGAACCACACCAGGTCCCCTAGCAGGGTAATTTTGCCTTTTTTTTTTTTTTTTTTCTGTGACCTAGAGAGACAGCTTCTGCCACGCCATGCAAAATCCTCAGCCACTCAAGCCCACTCCTCAAGTTCTTTCTCTCTGGGCTCCCGAGAAAACAGCTGGATTGAGAGATTTGACTAGTTCCCTTGCAGGCTTTCAGATGCAAAACCCGCTTCTGAGCCCTTCTGTTTTCGGAAAGGAAAACCCAGAACTGGCATCTTGCGTAACCCTTCCCTCTACAGCCCGCTGTCCGCTGGCCTGGCCTCTCAGCCCTGAGATAGCAGTGTTTGGATTTGTTATGTAAGGAAGGGAGGATTAGAGGTTTGTGCTGCTCCTCCTCCCCCCACCAAAATAAAAGTCCTCACATGGGGCATCGTGTAAAAAAAAAACCAAAAACCATCACAGTGTTTTTTTTTTTTTTTTTGCAGCAGTCGGCAGCTCTCCTGGAAGAATTCAGTCTGGGTAGAAAAGCTGCTCCTGAGTTTGTGCCCAGCACAGTACTTGGGGGAGATGTGCCAGCTTGCAGTGAAGGGAGAGTCCTGCGTTCAGGGTGTACCCCGTTCTCCCAAGCAGCTGGTACTTACAGACTCAGAGGACTAGCCTCCTGTTGAGGAAGGCAGATGCTACTGCTGCTGGGATTTCATCTTTTCTCTACTTCCTGCCCCTGGGAGCAAGGTGCCCAGACCCTGGAGAGCCCCCATTCTCCCTGCCCTGCACGTCTTCACCATGTGTTACGTGCATTTCTGTGCCTTACATGTGTTCTTAATATCTTGTCCCTTAATATCTTAATATCCTTTTCCCTTGTCCTCCACGTATTATCTTAAAAGATGCACTTAGATAAGAAGATCAGAGCTAACTGTCCTCACTTGGAGGAAATGAAATACACGAGAAAAGTTGCCACTCCAATTTGGAAAAGCAGCTACATTATTAATAAGGATTTGTTTCGAAGCAGGCTCAGTTTTAGCTGCCTTTCTGCATTCTTTGTGAAGTTACTTTCATGTGAAATAGCAGCCACTCATTACACATTCCTTTTTGTTGGTATCAAAAAAAAAAAAAAAAAAGGATGATATCCTTTAGACTGGAGGGGCCACCACAGGGGCAGGGGGAGGAGGCCTGCAACTTTCTGGATGAAGCCAGTTGCCATGAGAAGAGAGAGCTGAAGTCCACAAACTCAGTATTTATATTGTTGTATTTTCGTTTTCTGGAGCTTGGGGCCCTTTATCGGGGCTTGCATTTCCTACAGTAATTAGACAAAGGTGGGAAGCTAGACGGTGTCCATTTTGGAGCTGGTGAGGGTAAGTGGACATGAGCCTGGCCTGTGACTCCACCAGGAATCAGGAACCAAGGTTGTCCTGAGGTTACTCGCAAGTCCTCTAGTTTCTTCTGATCTGTCACCTTCACTGCTCTGACCCTGCCGGGGTTACACGCATCTCTGTTCTTCTGAGAGGGCATGGACCTGGTCTGGTCTAAGGACAGCAAAGGGCTTCCTGATGCAGGACTTGGCAATTGCCTTCCTTTGTGTCCTGGGAATCTGAGCCTGGCACACTAGTCCTTTTCCAGGGACCAGGGGCAAGCCGATTGTAGCACATGTAAGGCCTGACCAATTCACGAGGTACATCCCATCATGACATTTGACTTGACTCTCTGAGTATGGACTGGTAATATCCACACCAGTCAGGGATGGATAAATAGGCTCAGAGCAGTCTTCTCTTACCTAGGGTCACCCAGTGCAGGATCTAGGACTTGAATCCCCACCTATCTGATGCCAAAATTCATCTTTTTTGCCACCAAACTCCTTAAGGCCACTATGCCTTATCTGAAACACTGGGGAGCAGGGTAGAGCTTAGGGAAAAGTATGGACTGGTGGGAAATAGCCTTTGTGGGGGATAGTTTCCTTTCTAATTCTCTTTGTAGAGGGCAGTCACTTTCTTGGGGGTGTACGTAATGCTCTCCAGCCACAGGGCTCCCTGGCCAGGCACGGGGATGGGGAATGAGGCCTTGGAAATGCAGCAGGACTAATGCCATACGAGGGTGGGAGGGACACTGCAGGTCTGATGACCATTTCAGTCTTTCATGGAGGAGCCAGCAAGTTATGGTGCCTGTGGGTTTGGTGTGTGTGTGTGTTGTGGGGAGGCTCACCTGGGCATTGTTAGGCTTGGGACACTGGTGCTTTTTGTAATTAGAGTCCTCTCACCTTTTATCCATTCTCAGTGGAACTTTCTAAAAATTATATCCTAACGATCAGGGCAAGTGTTTCTAGAGGAAGCAGCCTCTAAGTGAGGCAATATTGATGGAATTACTCATAGATGAACCAAAGCTGTTTCCAGTCTGCTACGGGAGCTTTGGACCCTCACCGAGATGTGCGTAGTCTCATGCAGGCACCTGCAGAAACGTGTGTGTAATTCACACTTACATACACAGAGGCAGGCACATAGGTGCATACACATTTAAATGCAGAATCCATGTGTGCTTATTTGCTACACATTCACTTGCATGTATACACATGCAGGTACATTGCACACAGACCCACAGGTATGTATCCATGCCCATGTGTATACCCGTCCAATTGCCCATACACACCCACTTATGCAGTGTGTATGGAATGTGCACCATTATGCACACACCTGTATGGATTTACACTTACATCAAAACACAACTGATTGCATATGTATATACACTCACAAAATATGCATGAGTCACATCCACAAACGCACACGTTGGGGACTGAACAGTGGCCTTCACATGCATTCACACACGAGCACCACGTCACAAGTGAAATGTGGCTCTGGTGGGGTTAATGGAGGCCCAGACTCCCATAAATATTTATACGAAGCACTCAAGCTCTCAAAGCAGGATACGAAACCTCTCCCTCCAAGCCGCTGTAAATCAAGCAGCGGCTGCGTGGTATCTGTCAGATCCAGGGCTGTGTGCTCCTGGACCTGCTCCATGAGGGCGGCCATATACGTGCTGGAGCACATGGGCCTCTCCCTGCCTCCCCAGGCATCCCAGCTGGTGTGCCAAGGTCGGTCCCAACATTCTGAGGATTCTTCTGTGAGCAGCGAAAAGAAGCATTTGAACACTGCTGCTACTGCAAGCGCAGGGAGGCTGTTTGTGAATATCTGAGCCTAAGATTCTCCATTGAAGAGAGACGTGATCCTAGAGGGCCTTGGAGAGCTGGTGGGTGCTAAAGAGGGCTGGAGGTCCTGGGCTGACCCAGATTCACTGCTATAGGAACTTCAGCTTCTGGGGTGGCTAAATTTGGGGCCCCAGGAGCCTGCTGAATGGCACTGAGCTATACTGCCTTAACCCTGTGTTCAGTGAATATTCTGTCTCCAATCCTGCCACCTCAAAGCTTTCATTCAACTATTGAGCAAATATTTGTTGTGTGTCTTCTCTATGCCAGGCACTGTACTAGGCACTGTGTCTTCCCTCTGCCAGACCAACAATAGGCAAGGCCAGAAATATTCCCTGCAAACAACTCTTCATGAAGTTTACAGTCTAGTAGGAGAGAGAGAGAGCTTCCCAGGTGCCTCAGTGGTAAAGAATCCGCTCGCCAATACGGGAGATCCCTGGGTGGGGAAGATTCACAGGAGGAGGAAGTGGCAACCCTCTCCAGTATTCTTGCCTAGGAAATTCCATGGACAGAGGAGTCTGGTGGGCTACAGTCCATGGGGTCACAAAAGAGTCAGACATGACTTCGCAACTGAAGGACAATAAGGAGAGAGACAGATACAGTTAGATGCTAAACTATCCAGGGTATAATTTAAAAAAGAGATAACTGCTATGGAGGAACAAAACCTAGCCCTCTGAAAGCCTATGTATAAAGAAGCTGACACAGACTGGGAAAGAGTGGTCAGGAAGGGCTTCCTGGAGGAAGTGATATTTGAGTGAAGATCTGAAGCATGAATAGGAGTCAAAGACAGATACAGTTAGATGCTAAACTATCCAGGGTATAATTTAAAAAAGAGATAACTGCTATGGAGGAACAAAACCTAGCCCTCTGAAAGCCTATGTATAAAGAAGCTGACACAGACTGGGAAAGAGTGGTCAGGAAGGGCTTCCTGGAGGAAGTGATATTTGAGTGAAGATCTGAAGCATGAATAGGAGTCAAATGGATATGGGAAGAACATTCCAGGTCTAAGTCTCTTTTAGTCTTAATTTTAAAATAAGTGAAAAAAATTAAAATAAAATAAGTGATCAGGATGAACATTCCAGGTCTAAATCTCTTTTAGTCTTAATTTTAAAATAAGTGAAAAAAAATAAAATAAAATAAGTGATCAGGATCTCTGTCTCCCTGTTGATTTTCTCTTCTATTTTCTCGCCTTGCTCACTGTCTTGTCACACTGACTGTCTGATGTTTCTGAAACCTGCTAGTTACCCTACTAGCTTAAGGCTTTGGCTTGAGCTGTTTTCTCTGCCTGAAACACTCTTCCCCCAGACAAAACTGTGGCAAACTCCATTTTCTTCAAGTCCTTGCTCCAATTTCACCTCCTTGATCAGGCCTATCCTAACCTCTCTACTTGATCTAATAATTTGCTTTCTACTGCCTCCCTGAAAATCATTCTGCCTTATTCTGCTTTATCTTTTTTTTTTCTTTCTCTCCATAGCACTAATCATATTAAGACTCTGGATTGCCTCTTTATTTATTGCATATTTTCTGCATCTTCCTGCCAGCAAATAAGCTCCTTGAGGTCACTGCCTGATGGCTGTTCTGTTCACTGATGTTCCTTAGCACATGAGTGTGCCTGGCACTGTAGCACCTCAATTACCCAATAATCGGTTGAATGAATGTGTGTTGAGTAAAATGTGCTTAAAGAGGAAAGGGGGTAGCAGCTGGGAAAAAGTTTGAGGTCCCATGTATATTTATCTCTATCTATATATTATCTCTGGACTTCCCTGGTGGCTCAGATGGTAAAGCGTCTGTCTACAATGTGGGAGACCCAGGTTCGATCCCTGGGTCAGGAAGATCCCCTGGAGAAGGAAATGGCAATCCACTCCAGTACTATTGCCTGGAAAATCCCATGGACAGAGGAGCTTGGTGGGCTACAGTCCATGGGGTCGCAAAGAGTCGGACACAACTTCACTAGTGACCACATATTATCTCTATCTGTCTACCTACCTACCTATTATCTATCTTTCCATTTAATCAATTTATGCATCCTTTATGTATCAGTCATCTATCTACACCTATCTGTCAATTATTTATCTATATCTGGGGCATCCCAGGTGACACTACCAGTAAAGAACCCACCTGCCAATTCAGGAGATGTTAGAGACATGGGTTCGATCCCTGGGTTGGGACAATCCCCTGGAGGAGGGCATGGCAACCCACTCTAGTATTCTTGCCTGCAAAAGCCCATCGACAGAGGAGCCTGATGGGCTATAGTCCATATCAGACACAATTGAAGTAACTTGGCATGCATCTGATAGTTGGATGGCATCACCAGGTCAATGGACATGAGTTTGAGCAAATTCTGGGTGATGGTCAAGGACAAGGAAGACTGGTATGCTGTAGTCCATGGGGTCGCAAAGAGTCAGACATGACTTCGCAACTGAACAACAACAAATCTGTCTATTTATTCATCCATCCAATCTATATGTCTATTCATTTATCAGTATCTATAAATCCATCCAATCTATGTATCTATTAATCTGTCAATCATCTATCAATTATCTATCTTTCCATATATCCTGTTTATTATTTTTCATCTATCAATTCTCTATTCACCTACCTGATCTATCTATCTATCCATCTAATCTGTTTATCCATTCATTCATTAAGCATCTATCTGTTCATCCAACATATGTATCTATTCATCTATCAATTGTCTATCTATCAAATATCTATCTTGTATTTAGGTTTTTGAGACTCCTTAAAATTCATACTACTGAAAATGTTTTTTTAAAGGTTGTTTGTATATCATGCTCCAAATTCTTGTGTGTATCATTGGTGCCCTTTGGGACACGTTTGGGTGTTTGTCAGGAGAAAGTCTGACCTCTGATGGAAGAGGCAGATGGGGGAGCCCCAGGGTGGGATAGCAGAGGAGGAGGAGGAGTTGGGGAGGGAGCTAGGGCAGAGCTTAATCTCTTTGCTTCCCCCCAGGTGCTTGGCGGGTCTTTGAAGAGAAAAAGGTGGGGTGGGGGAGCAGAGAAGGCTCTTGTTCAATGCTGAGGGCAGCGAGGTAGCTAGTCTCCCACCCCTTTCTGACTGCCCTTCCTCCCCTCGTTTATCCTGTCCCTCACTCTAAGCTCATGCAGAAAACAAACAAATGAACAAACAAACAAACAAACAGAAAAAACAGGCTCTTCCCTCTCGTTGCTTTCTGAGCTGAGAAGAAAGCCTCCTAAATACTTTGTCCCCTTGACAAGTTATTTTTAAAAATAAATAATGTCTCTAAATCCAACATTTGTGATGACTTAAAAAAAAAAAAGAAAAAAAAAAACACGCCACAAATCAACAGCTCTCTTGTTTTAAGCGATTGCTAGGTTTTGGAGAGCAGGCTACTTGGTAAACATACTTGGTAAACATCCAGAAAGGATTGCATGCAGTGTCCTCCAGTCAAAACCAACCTTCCCCAAGCCCCTGCTTTCTGTTTCATTGATGCAGGAAGAAGCTCTCTAAAAGCAGACCAGAGATGAGGCTGCTGCGGTTACTGGAGGACATTTCTTCCAGGCTGGGAAATCTACAAGCATCTGTGAGCAGCCTCTCCACCCTCCCTCCCTTGCTCCCTACCACTTTGCATTCTTCACAGGATGCTTGGCTCTCTGTCTCACACTGGAAGGGAACAGCCATTCAGCCCATCTCACAGCTGGGTAAACAGAGTCAGGGGCCTCTTGTTTCCAAGGAGAGCTGGGACAGAAAGTGTCTCAGGGTGCGCATTAATACCACGCAGCCAAGGGAACTCCATCAAGTCCTTGTTGGTTCAGTTCTTGAGAAATAAGCTGATTTCTTGGGGGGCAAATCTGCATTTATATGCCCTCTCAGAGGCATCCTTCTGGCTTCTTCCATACCACACTGTAGCCTGGAATGTCCTTGCTTCTATTTTTGGTCAGTTCCTAGAGTCTTCAAATAAATTCCCCTTTCAGCTCCCACCCTACTCCTCCAAGACTACTAGAGCCCTCTTTCAAAAACTCACCTCTGATCATGTCACTGTCTTATTGGCAACATCAACAAGTCATTGGTTTGTCCTTGTTCCAGAAGAGAGCAAGTTTCTGGATTTCAGTTCCATCTCGACTGTGGCTTTGGCAGTCCAAGATGCTGAGCCCAGATTCTGAGGCCATTTGGGGAAGGTCAGAGGTCAGAAGTGAAGTGGAAAGTCCCCTGGGAAGAGTCTGTCCTGGCGTTCAGATGACCTCTAAAAGGAACCCATATTTACCTGCCTGTTGGCCCATCCAGCTTCTGTCTCCTTCAAGGTCAACAGAGAGTGACCTTTCTCTGGGTTTTATATTTTTACACAGTAGGAGAAGTTATCCATCAATTGAATGATCGGCATGATGTACCTTGAAGACCTTTCTTCTGCTTGAGATCTCTAAAAAGAGTGACTCTCTTGTGTTCTCTGGGCTGGCCCACCTTCCTCTCTCTGTTTGCGTGACAGAGAAGAGGGACCGGAAGACCAGGAGTCCTGCTTTCGAAAAACAGAAGCATGAGGTTGAAGCTTGTGAAATCGTTCATAGGCGATAGATTCATTCTGTAGAACCTGCGGGTCTAGAGTTGGTTCTTGGGACTCTTCCAGGACATATTATTAGAAGGATGGCTTGCAGGTAGCAAAGGGATTGGTGATTATTAGGACCCAGAGTGGGGTCACCAAGAACACATCCGGTCAGAGTCATCCTGCTTTGATCTTTGATGGATCAGGGGCCATGGCCTTGAAGATCCTTGTTTGACAGACACTCTCCATGCTCCTGGCACTGTTAAGTATTTTACCACTATTCACTCATGCACACCTCACAGCAACCTTGTGAAACAGGGGAAGAGTATGTCTCCATTTTCTGGGTGAGGAAATGGAATCACAAAGAGCTTAATCAACTTGCTCAAGGATGCGCAGTGAGGAAGCAGCCACGCTGGGATTCAAAGCCAGGCAGTCTAAATCCAGAGCCTTTGTTCTCAGCTCTTCTGCTCTTCTGAGGTTGGGGTTTAGATAAGTGAGGTAGAATTGGGGACTGATGGAGAAGTGCTTTTGGGATTTTATCCAGTGGAGACTTGACTCCTGAGAGTGTCCCTGACCCCAGACCACCTTGCCTCCTCTCTTGAGCCCTTTGTTGCTCCACTGGGGACATTGCTTTAAAAAACTTTTTTTTGAGATATAATTGACATCTAACTTTGTATTAGTTTCAGGTGTACAGCATGATGATTTGACATTTGTGTATATCGTGAAACCATCAATGTTAAGTCTAGTTAACATTCGTTGGCCATCCCCAGTCACAAAAATATTTTTCCCTATGAATGATGAGGAAAATGGCATTTATTTATTTAAAAATTGAATCATTTCTTTATCGGACCATGCAAGGTCTTTGTTGCGGCTTGTGGGTTTTCTCTAGTTGTGGTGAGTGAGTGGTGGTGACGGTTTAGTTGCTAAGTTGTGTCTGACCCCATGGACTGTGCCCACCAGGCTCCTCTGTCCATGGGATTCTCCGGGTGAGAAGACTGGAGTGGGCTGCTATTTCCTTCTCCAGGGGATCTTCTTGACTCAGGGATCGAACCCAGGGCTCTCGCATCGTGGGTGGTTCCTTTTTTACCATCTGAGCCACTGGGGAAGCTCAAGAAGACTGGAGTGGGTAGCCTATCCCTTCTCCAGGGGAACTTCCTGACCCAGGAATTGAACGGGGGTCTCCTGCAGTGCAGGCAGATTCTTCACCAGCCAAGCTGCCAGGGAAGTCCTGTTATACGTATGCATATACCCATTGTTTTGTCGAGTCTATTCCCATATAGGTCATTACAGAGTTTTGAGCTCCCTGTGCTACGCAGTAGGTCCTTATTAGTTATTTATTTTATATACAGTGGTGGGTATGTGGCAATACTTTTAAATTAAGTTTTCTGAGATATTGGCAAGTAGACCCATGCAGAAACCATCGATGGCTCCCCTTTGCCATCGGTGGGCAAATTCCAAATTCTTTAGCTTGGCCTTCAGGGCCCAGCACTGGGAGCGCTTGTTACTCCGCCCCCCTTTGGTTAGCATCCTGTGCTGGGCCACACTGACCCCAGAACCCGCCCTGAGTTCTCCAGCCTCCACACCTTGGAGGTGTGTGATTCCCTGTGAAATTCTCTGTCACTCACAGCCCGCCCCTCTGTAGATCACCTCCTTTTTCAATTGCTCCTGAGCCATACAGAGATTAAGCAGCTTGTTCAAAGATGCACAGTTAGTCAGAGACAGTGCTGGGATTCTTTTCTGACATCTTTACTGAAGCTGGAGTGGGGACCTAGAAGGAATTCAGCTTGTAGTCAGGTAGACCTCCTCTTGGTGGCTGTGGGGACTTAGGTGAGTCATTCCACCCCTCTGAGCCTCAGTGACCTCCTGGCAAAATGGGGAGCATCTTGCCCACTTCTTTCCGCTCAGGAGGATCTGTCAGTGATGTCTGGTGGGTGGTGGGGGCAGTGAATGGTGTCTGCTGTGGTTTCTGGGGAGCACGGTTGGGCCGGTGGGAGGGGAGGGGAGGGGATCTCTCTGCACAATATAAGTCCTGGAGAGAGGGCTGGATCTGAGCCATCTCTCCCCAGCAGTGTCTTTCTGAAAGGGCCTGGCCTGAGACAGGAGCTCAGGTAATGCTCCTAGAAGTCACCTAGAAGGGTTAGGTTCAGCCACAAGTCCAGACTCCCACATTGCAGCTGGGAGACTGTCAAGCAGGTCTAACCGGTCCCATCCCCTGGCTAGGATCAGGCTTAATTTGCAAGGAAATTGATTGGCAGAGAAGGCCCTGGAAGGGAGTGCACACACCCCAGCAGGAACTCCAGGAAAGTGGGATTTACAGCTGTGAACTTATTGTGGGAAAGAAGCTGGAGTTTCAAGCCTAAGTGCAAACAGTCTCACCCCCACCAGCTTCTTCCAGATGCTCCAAACCCAGGGAGCCGGGACTCACAGGACTCACCAGCATTTTTCTGGCATGGTGGCAATGCACGCTTACCTCCTGCCTTGGGAACAGCTTTTTGAAGCGAACATCTTGAGTCTTTGGGCTGAGGGTTTTGGTCCCTCACTGGGTGACAAGGCAGCCAGCTTTCGATGGCCAGGCTTTATGCAAGTCTGCGTTGGGTGAGCGTGTCCCGGTACACATGTGTGTGTGGGCACGCCCTGGAAGGGTGTATATGCACGTGTGTACAAAACCACAGACAAACAGTATGCCTTTGCGGTTGAGAGGGGGACTCAGAGTCAGGCTGCCTGGGTTTGATGGTCACCTCTGCACTTGCTGGCCCTCTGATATCAGAGAGGTTACTTCCCCTGATAGCTTTCAGATTTTGTAACATCCGAAGGGAACTACAATAACGTTGAGGAGTTAAAGGTCTCATAAGAATTTAGTCGGGTGTGCATGTAAAGTGCTTAACATAATCCTTCATGCATGGTAGCTGCTCAGGAAAGCGTGATCGCTAGTTTCATTGTATTATATTTACATATATTGTGGGTAGTACTGAAGGCCGGAGTGTAGACTCCGAAACCGAAACGCCGGTTCTAAGACGTCCTCCCTGTGTGGATTTGGACAAGTTACTTAACTGCTCCCTGTCTAGTTCCCTCCTCTGTAAAATGAGGGTGATAATATTGTACCTGTCTCACAGGCTTGCTGTGTCTTAAGGCGCTTAGAACAGTCAGAGTCTGGTGGACCCCTGGTGCTTGGTGTGTTAGCTGCTGCTGGTGTCGGTCTCATGATCACGGGGGTGACCGTCACCGTCTTCATCTCCATCTTCACTAAGGCGATCGTTACCTTGTCCGCCATTGGTGGTACCCACTTACTCTTCTAGAGGAAAGTCTCTTGGTGGGGGGAGCCCTTAAGGCAATTGGCCCACCCCCAGACTGTAGAAAAGGCCTGATGGAATCTCCAGGCATCATCCACGTGGGCCGGAGCTCGAGCCTTACCCCCTGACCCCTTCCTTGGTCCCTCTATCCACAGCATGTTGTCAGCTCCAGCCTGTGCCTTGCAAGGCACTCTGGGTGGTGGAGGAGGAGCTCCCTCTCCACACCCTAGTCAGCCTCCTAATAATGACGCCTTGCTCCTCCCCACCCAGGAGGGGTGCGAGAGCCTGGCTAGCCCAGCCTTCCGGGGCCGAACAGCTGACTTTGTCCACACTTGCCTCCTTGGAAAGCCCTCAGGGGAGCAGGGGCTAGCCTTCTTCCTTCAACCCAGCCAGGGGCTTCTTTCTCCCTGGGAATGAGGCTGGGATCCTCAGCCTGCCACGCTGGCGAGAACCTACGCTTTCTGCAGACTGCCAGTTCTGGCCTGAAAACTCTGGCTTCCCCACCTGGGTGGCCCCGGGGAGGCCAGGTAATCTTTCTGAGCCTCACGCCCCTCATTTGCAACATGGGTATAATCATATTAATCTGGCGGGGCAGGAGAGGAGAGATGAGGAGTGAATGAGAAAATGCACATAAAGCGTAAGTGGAGCGACCTGCCCCGGGCAGGTTCTCACCAGCACACGTGAGCCCTCTCTCGAGCCTTTCCCTCCAGCCCCTCCCAGTCTTGGGGAGGGGGGTGTTTCAGGGAACAGGAGACAGCCAGAAACTTGAAGAGGACAAAGGAGCTCAGACATACTTCCCAACAGGGATTTCTGGAAACAGGGCCAGTGTGGGTCCCCTCGGGGGTAGAGGACAAGGCTGGGTGGGGTCTGAGCCAAGCATCTGTTGAGGCCCATCCCCTCTGCAGAGTCTGCGCACGTGCTGTGTGTGTTTGTGTGTGTGCACGCGCATGTGAGCTCACCACCTCTACTGAGTGGACACAGGTTGCAGAGCCAGAGGTCAGAGGCTGCTTGCTGTGCCCTTCCTGGTGCCCTGGGAACTGAGAGGATCAAGAGCAGGTACAGGGCCACCGCCCAGCTCTTGGGAGCGACGTGTGGATGAATGAATGAATGCCTGCTGATTTTCAGCCATTAATCCCTTCATTCACTCTCAGTACTCAGCACTTCTGCACCCTAACCTCTCTGATTCCCAGGTCATCCTACAGTCACTCTGAGTGGTTGTGAGTCTGTGCTCCCGTGGCGGCTCCTGAAGAGGCCGGGGAATCTGCCCAAGTCCTCCTGCTGAGCTAGCGTTTGAACTGAGGTCCGCACACAGGCCCTAAGGAGCTAGAATCCCAGGATGAAGAGTTGGATGATCACCCTGCGGTGATGGAATCCTGCTGCCGTATCACTGCTGTGCCAGGAAGCCGGGGTACACAGCCGCTGGAACTAAGAGTGGACACTTGAGCCTGAGCTGGGCCAGGAAGCATCAGGTTCCCAGGAAATTAGAGTTTGGATTCTGGGGTGCTAGTTAGAGTGTCGTGGGAGCTGGGAAGGAGAGGATGGAGAGTTGGGGGGGGCTTCAGCTGGTCCTTGTGCCTAAGGAACCAGAGAAAGGCTCTCTGCAGAGAGGGAAGGATGGAGCAGACCTATAGAGAAAAACTTAGATGTTTAGGATGGCGTCATAAAGCCGAATCGAATAGAGTGAGATACTCTACTACAAATCAGTGAGATATAGGAGGTAGGACACAAAAGCTGGAGGAACCAAGGTAGATTTTTGGTAAGGGAGAGATGAGTAGAGCTAACAGAGTTTGCTCTGGGAGTCTGTATCTGGGTCCTAACTTCATGTGTGAACTTGGGTGGTGACTTAGCCTGTCTGAGACTTAGTTCCTACTGTAGCGTGGGGCACTTGTCTTCAAGGGCTCTGAACTTGGACTGACATGTGTGATGGAAGTACCAGGCCCACAGTTGCTAGTCAGTAAGGCTAGGTTTCCTCCCTCGCTGCCTCCCTCTCTCTGAAGGCTGTTTCCCTTTAATTAAGCTTTTTATTGGTCTCCTGACCTCTTCCTGCCATGGGCTAACTCCTCCCAAGGTCCACCCACTACCCTTGGGACCTCAGGATGGATGAAATACTTGCCTGTGTAATAAGTTGCTTTACCATCCGTCTCCTAGTGAGGACACTTGGGTCATAGGAATATATTGGTCCATACACAGTACAGTGTTTACTACAGAGTAGGTGCTTGAAATATATTGACTAAATGAATGCATAAATTCATTGTAACAGTTGTTCCTGCAGAGTCAGGATCACTATCTCCAGTTTACAGTTAAGCTGCATTTTCATCTCGCTTTTCCACCTTTTTACCAGCTCAGTTTCTACTCATTCTTCAGGTCTCAGCGTTAGTCCCTTAGTGGGACAACACTAAAGCCCTCGACTGGATCAGGCACTCCTACCATTATCATCGGCCCCGCCTCGCCAAGGTTGGCCCGGATTCCCTTCTCCAGACATCCATCTACTGGGAACTGTTTTTTGGGTTCATCGGTTCAGTGCAGTTCAGTTCAGTCGCTCAGTTGTGTCCGACTCTTTGCAACCCCATGAATTGCAGCACGCCAGGCCTCACTGTCCATCACCAACTCCATGTTCATTACCCTCTTAATTCCATCAGTTTCATAATTTTCAGGGTCCATTGCAAAATGAAGATAAAGTGCCTCTTGTTTAAAAATTTTGAGAAGTTTAAGATGGCAATAGAACATTAAAGCAAGCATGGCCTTTTTTTAGCTGTGGGGTCCTGCCAGTGCAGGAGACTTAAGAGATGCAGGTTCGATCTCTGAGTTGGGAAGATTCCCTGGAAGAGGGCATGGCAACCCACTCCAGTATCCTTGCCTGGAGAATCCCATGGAGAGAGGCGCCTGGTGGGCTACAGTCCACAGGAGTCGAACGTGAATGAGCAGCAGGTAACCACAGCACTTGTGTGGCTACACAGGTCACACGCCCGTGTAGCTGATCCTGACCCCGTGACAACACGGACAGTCTCGTTTAGTGCTGCCTCCTCCTGCCCTGAGACTCATGTAGTGCCTGGTCCTCATGAGCATCTCATTTAAACATCAAATGAAAGAACAGAAAGCAGATATGGTGTAGATAAAAGTTACGTAGCCACTCTGAGCCTTATTTTCCCCATCTGCAAAATGGGAATATCTTGCTTCTCTCCAGCCTCCACAAGGCAGGCAGTGAGGATGTCCTGAGCCTTGGGGCCATGGGATCATGTAGCACGTGTCCTGGAACTAGTCAGTTACAGGTGGTCAGAGGACAGAGGCCGCTCTGTGTGGGGCAGAGTGAGGCTGGCCTTATCAGGGTCAGTGGACTCTGCTCTCTCCAGGCAGTGAGCCCACTTCTGATGACGTACTCCTACCTGGCAGGAGCCCAGGGATGAGGGATGGACTGTGAGCCTCTCTTCCTTAGAAACCCGGTTTATTAAACACCTACCACGTAGCAGGCACTCTGCACGTACCATCTTTTATTCTGTTCGGCAGATGGAGACATCAAAGGTCAAAGAGTAAAAATGGCACTTCCAAGACCACTCAGCGGGCAAGGGGCAGAGTCCGCCGTGGAAGTCAGACCTGTCATCTCTTAGACCGGTGCCCAGGGAGAACGAAAAGTGCACCGCATGAGAGATTGGTCTGCAGAACCCTGCATGAATGTGTGTGTGTGAGTTCCACGCACACGCAGGACATTCTGTGTCTCGGCTCGAGGCCCTGCTGACCGTCTCTGAAGCCCATCCCAGCAGGTCTGCTCTCTCACCCCTGGGGCTGGGGCAGCGTGGATTCCAGGCTGACCTCGGTCAGTGTCATGATCAGACGTACCCAGCAGCACTAGAATCTACGTAACAGACATTGCTGATTTTGCTGGGGTGCCATTTTTAAAGACTATTTTTTGATATGAACCATTTTTTTAAAGCCTTTGCAGAATCTGTCACAATACTGCTTTCCTTTCTTGCTTTATGTGTTGCTTTTTTGTTCAAGCTGGTTTTAGAAAAGGCAGAGGAACCAGAGATCAAATTGCCAACATCTGCTGGATCATGGAAAAAGCAAGAGAGTTCCAGAAAAACATCTATTTCTGCTTTATTGACTATGCCAAAGCCTTTGACTGTGTGGATCACAATAAACTGTGGAAAATTCTTAAAGAGTTGGGAATACCAGACCACCTAACCTGCCTCTTGAGAAATCTGTATGCAGGTCAGGAAGCAACAGTTAGAACTGCACATGGAACAACAGACTGGTTCCAAATAGGAAAAGGAGTACATCAAGGCTGTATATTGTCTCCCTGCTTATTTAACTTATATGCAGAGTACATCATGAGAAATGCTGGAATGGAAGAAACACAAGCTGGAATCAAGATTGCTGGGAGAAATATCAATAACCTCAGATATGCTGATGACACCACCCTTATGGCAGAAAGTGAGGAGGAGCTAAAAAGCCTCTTGATGAAAGTGAAGGAGGAGAGCGAAAAAGTTGGCTTAAAGCTCAACATTCAGAAAACGAAGATCATGGCATC
>SJYX01018609.1:106377-119763 GCA_006410675.1 Oreotragus oreotragus | reverse complement strand
TGGTTATCTTGAGCGGGAGACAGATCTGCAGAAAGAAGTGAGGACAAAACACCCATCATTTCATTAGACGCCTGCAGAGATATTTTGAAATGACATATGATTTTGTTGTTCATCATGTTGTTTTTATCAATTTGGCTAAGGCTCGTGTTCGCAGCATCAGACATTCAAGACATGATAGACTGTTTCTGTATTTGATTAAACATAGAAGCCCAGCGGATTGCCTTGCATCAATTCACAGAATGATAGAAACAGAAACTCAGATCTGGAAGTGAATTCAGTCATCTGGCCCAACCATGTGGTCTATGCTTGTGTCATCTGCACATCTTCACCTGGCTGTTCAGCTCCTGGCTGCACACCCAGGGGCATTTGGTTGCATACAAATGTTTGTGACAGGAAGGCTAGCTAGGCCAGGTGTGGGTACTCAGGTGTGCTTGAGTCTCTTGGACGGTAGCCCGCCAGGCTCCTCTGTCCATGGAATTTTCCAAGAGAGAATACTGCAGTGGGTTTCCATTTCCATTTCCCAATCCAGGGATCAAACTTAGGGATCAAGATGCTTCTCCTGAACCTTCTGCACTGGCAGACAGATTCTTTACCCCTGTGCCACCTGGGAAGCCCTTGTGAAGGGAAACTCAATACCTTTTGTGACAGCCTATTCCATCTAAGAAAGATATGACCATCTTATGTCAATCTGTATCTGTTGTCATTGACTTCTAATCATTGGCTCTGGTTCTACCAACTTAACAATCATTCTTACAAGTGTCAGTATTTCTAATACTAAAAATCCCTCTTCTGTCTTCCTTGAGCTCTTCTCTTTTTTGGGCTAAATATTCCCAGATTTTCAACTATTCTTCAAATAATACAACTGAGCCATTTTATAATTCTCATAGTTCACCAACAAAAGCATTCCAATTGTCTATTTCCTTTGAAATGGGGGACTCAGAACCAAACATAATAAATACTACAGAGTGGTCTGACCTGTCTAGAGAGAATGATCGACTCTCAAGTTTTAGAAGCCATGCTCCTTGTGTGAAGCCTAAAATCTCCTAGGGTGGGGGGCCGGAAGTATACTGCACTGCAATTTCCTTTAACTCATATCAAGCTTACTTACAATCAGCTAAAATTCATAAAAAGGTCTTTTTGGAAAATTTGATAAACCTAACTTCTCTCACTCTCCCAAGTAACTCATAAAACATTTAATAGCATTTGGTGTTTTTCATCAGCAAAATACTAAACAAAACTGTGAGCTGTGTTTCCTTATGTCTAGACTTCTGTTGCGTAAACAGTTCCCCACAGTTTCTCAAACATCACCAAGAAGAATTTGGCAATTTCATTCAAAAGTTCTCTGAGTTCTCCAGAGCCTCAAAAGCTGGCCTTGAGTTCAGTTTCTGTTACTTCTTACTTACTTACTGTGACCAAGAGCTAATGACTTAAATTCTGTCCACCTCAGTTTCTTGTGTAAAAGGGGGATCTGTACCTACAGAATGTTGCTGGGAACTTTGAATAGCTTATAGTTGTTGGGAGTATTGAATGGGTTAATGTAGATAAAATATTGATACTTACGACAACAGCACAGAAAACTCACTCAATACAAATAATAAACACAAGCAATATTAATTTTAGTATTAAGAATTATCCTGTAGCATGTGTTTTCCCCAGACTAAGAGTTCTAAGCTTAATTATAGCAACAAGGTACTTAAAAGATAAAGCCATCCACCCTAAGGTTCAGTTTCCATTGATCAGTACCTTTTGCTTTTCCATGTGAAAATTCTCTTCCTCAGAGGATGAAATGTTTGGAAGAAGAGCTCCCTGGCCTTAGGGGCCATGGGCCTTGGCGAGGCACGCTGTCTAACTTGGAAGGTGTCTGCCTTGCGGAGCAGGGCGTCAACACCTGTAGTGGAAGGCGTACCTGCAGTCTGTGNTCAGTATCAAAAAAGAACAGCATCCATAATAAGAACAAAAATGGATGGTGACACTCCATGGAGAGAAGTGAGTGATTTATGACCCACAGTGCATTTAAATCACGAAGTCTTGTACTTGAAGAAGTCATACCTGACTTCCAGGTGTAGGACCAGCAAGCAGCGGTCAGCCATATCCTGGAAAGACTTGGCAAGTTCACTCAGCGTCTGCATAATCTGCTCTGACACTGGAGGGAGATCAACGTTCACTTGGTTATCTTGAGCGGGAGACAGATCTGCAGAAAGAAGTGAGGACAAAACACCCATCATTTCATTAGACGCCTGCAGAGATATTTTGAAATGACATATGATTTTGTTGTTCATCATGTTGTTTTTATCAATTTGGCTAAGGCTCGTGTTCGCAGCATCAGACATTCAAGACATGATAGACTGTTTCTGTATTTGATTAAACATAGAAGCCCAGCGGATTGCCTTGCATCAATTCACAGAATGATAGAAACAGAAACTCAGATCTGGAAGTGAATTCAGTCATCTGGCCCAACCATGTGGTCTATGCTTGTGTCATCTGCACATCTTCACCTGGCTGTTCAGCTCCTGGCTGCACACCCAGGGGCATTTGGTTGCATACAAATATTTGTGACAGGAAGGCTAGCTAGGCCAGGTGTGGGTACTCAGGTGTGCTTGAGTCTCTTGGACGGTAGCCTGCCAGGCTCCTCTGTCCATGGAATTTTCCAAGAGAGAATACTGCAGTGGGTTTCCATTTCCATTTCCCAATCCAGGGATCAAACTTAGGGATCAAGATGCTTCTCCTGAACCTTCTGCACTGGCAGACAGATTCTTTACCCCTGTGCCACCTGGGAAGCCCTTGTGAAGGGAAACTCAATACCTTTTGTGACAGCCTATTCCATCTAAGAAAGATATGACCATCTTATGTCAATCTGTATCTGTTGTCATTGACTTCTAATCATTGGCTCTGGTTCTACCAACTTAACAATCATTCTTACAAGTGTCAGTATTTCTAATACTAAAAATCCCTCTTCTGTCTTCCTTGAGCTCTTCTCTTTTTTGGGCTAAATATTCCCAGATTTTCAACTATTCTTCAAATAATACAACTGAGCCATTTTATAATTCTCATAGTTCACCAACAAAAGCATTCCAATTGTCTATTTCCTTTGAAATGGGGGACTCAGAACCAAACATAGTAAATACTACAGAGTGGTCTGACCTGTCTAGAGAGAATGATCGACTCTCAAGTTTTAGAAGCCATGCTCCTTGTGTGAAGCCTAAAATCTCCTAGGGTGGGGGGCCGGAAGTATACTGCACTGCAATTTCCTTTAACTCATATCAAGCTTACTTACAATCAGCTAAAATTCATAAAAAGGTCTTTTTGGAAAATTTGATAAACCTAACTTCTCTCACTCTCCCAAGTAACTGATAAAACATTTAATAGCATTTGGTGTTTTTCATCAGCAAAATACTAAACAAAACTGTGAGCTGTGTTTCCTTATGTCTAGACTTCTGTTGCGTAAACAGTTCCCCACAGTTTCTCAAACATCACCAAGAAGAATTTGGCAATTTCATTCAAAAGTTCTCTGAGTTCTCCAGAGCCTCAAAAGCTGGCCTTGAGTTCAGTTTCTGTTACTTCTTACTTACTTACTGTGACCAAGAGCTAATGACTTAAATTCTGTCCACCTCAGTTTCTTGTGTAAAAGGGGGATCTGTACCTACAGAATGTTGCTGGGAACTTTGAATAGCTTATAGTTGTTGGGAGTATTGAATGGGTTAATGTAGATAAAATATTGATACTTACGACAACAGCACAGAAAACTCACTCAATACAAATAATAAACACAAGCAATATTAATTTCAGTATTAAGAATTATCCTGTAGCATGTGGTTTCCCCAGACTAAGAGTTCTAAGCTTAATTATAGCAACAAGGTACTTAAAAGATAAAGCCATCCACCCTAAGGTTCAGTTTCCATTGATCAGTACCTTTTGCTTTTCCATGTGAAAATTCTCTTCCTCAGAGGATGAAATGTTTGGAAGAAGAGCTCCCTGGCCTTAGGGGCCATGGGCCTTGGCGAGGCACGCTGTCTAACTTGGAAGGTGTCTGCCTTGCGGAGCAGGGCGTCAACACCTGTAGTGGAAGGCGTACCTGCAGTCTGTGTGCTTCAGTGCTGCATCTGTCCCTAGACTCAGCCAAGCATGGGGACGAGCCCAGAGACAGTTAAGGCTTAAAAGGCTAAGTTCTCCTTTGTGGAAGCAGATTTCAATAAATTAAAATATGGTAAACACACTAACAAAGAATTTTGTTTAAGGGAACGGATGTGTAAGGAGGAAGGAAACACAGTGATGGAGATTTAAAAATTATTACCAGCCTTGGCATTATCTGAGATGTTCACTGACTTGGTCTGCAGGACTGGAAGTAGACACTGCTTTTCCTCTCTAATGCTATCGTTTTTCAAGTTGTTTGATACAAGGTGAGATCACTGCCTTCATAACGTTTTCTTTTGGTAGATTGGGTGAAAGCAATTATAAGCAACAGTGTTCTAATATTTCAAGGCAATTAGGGCCTTTGAACCCTTAAATTCCTCCGTTGTGTGACATTGTGCCAGGAAGAGCAAAGCATTTATCAATTCAAAAAAAAAAGGAGGAAATCAGACCGTAAGGAAATTGGGCTCATAGTCTGAACACACACATGTGTGTGTGCTCGGCTGTGTCCAACTCTACAACTCCATGGATTATAGCCCAACAGGCTCTGCTGTCCATGGGATTTTTCAGGCAAAAATACTGGAGTGCGTTGCCATTTCCTACTCCAGGGGATCTTCCCGACCCAGAGATCGAACCACATCTCTTGTGTCTCCTGAACTGGCAGTTGGATTCTTTACCAACTGCACCACCTAGGAATCCCCGTTCAAGGTCTAAGGTCCAAGGCTATACTAATCATTGTGGACAAATTTCACCAAGTTAAAAAATCTCCCTTTCTTCTAAACAGAAATATGTAATTTCATCATGTGTAGCAGTTGACAACTTTCAAACTCTACAAATGTTAAAAAAAAAAAAAAAATCCAAGTAGAGTAAGTTAACAGCCAGATAAGCAGTCTTGGTAAAACTTGCAATGAATGAGGTAGAAGTAGTTTATAAGAGCAGCACACTTTATATTTTGTGAAACTGTAATCTACAGCAAAAATAACATTTTAGTAAAGCAACATGAAAAATGATGCCCAGGGCTCCACTGAAAAGCTGGTTTGAGAATTCAGCTCACTCAAACCTAAGAAATTTTCTTAACAAGAAGGAATATATTGAGCAAAGAGATGCTGAGGATGGAAAAGAAAACATGAAACAATTAACTGCCTCTTAAATGTCAAATGGAAATCTACCAAAAAAAGCAAAGCTGACAGAATCTCCTTGGGAGATTACAGTCAGGTAGAGATGAGTTGACGCATGCACACACACACACGAATGCATGTACGAACACCTTTAGAGGCTCATGTTTGTATATTTATGTCAGGGATTACTCTTCTCACTGACAGAGTCCACATATATTGACCTTCAACAATATCCATACTTGATTATTTTATTAAGTATTCTAAAAGATGATGCTGTTAAAGTACTGCACTAAATATGCCAGGAAATTTGGAAAACTCAGCAGTGGCCACAGTACTGAAAAAGGTCAGTTTTCATTCTAATCCCAAAGAATGGCAATGCCAAAGAATGTTCAACCTACCACACAACTGCACTAATTTCACATGTCAGCAAAGAAATGCTCAAAATCCTCCAAGCTAGGGTAAAACAGCACATGAACTGAGAACTTCCAGATGTACAAGCTGGATTTAGAAAAGGCAGTGGAACCAAAGGTCAAATTTCCAACATCGACTGGATCACTGAAAAAGCAAGAGAATTCCAAAAAAAAATCTACTTCTGCTTCATTGACTGCACTCAAGTCTTTCACTGTGTGGTTCACAACAAACTGTGGAAAATTCTAAAAGAGATGGGGATACCAGACTACCTAACCTGCCTCTTGAGAGCAGATCAAGAAGCAACAGCTAGAACCACACACAGAACAATGGACTGGTTCCAAACTGGGAGAGGATTACATCAAGGCTGTATATTGTCACCCTGCTTATTTAATTTATATGCAAAGTACATCATGAGAAATGCCAGGCTGGATGAAGCACAAGCTGGAATTAAGACTGCCAGGAAAAATATCAATAACCTCAGATATGCAGATGACACCACCTTTATACTAGAAAGTGAAGAGGAACTAAAGAGCCTGTTGATGACAGAGGAGAATGAAAAAGCTGGCTGAAAACTCAACATTCAGAAAACTAAGATCATGGCATATGGTCCCATCACTTCATGGCAAATAGATGGGGAAAAATGGAAACAGTGATAGACTTTATTTTTTTGGGCTCCAAATTCACTGCAGATGGTGACTGAAGTCATGAAATTAAAAGATGCTTGCTCTTGGAAGAAAAGCTATGACCAACCTAGACAGCATAATAAAAAGCAGAGACATTATTTTACTGACAAAGGTCCATCTAGTCAAATCTATGGTTTTTCCAGTAGTCATGTATGGATGTGAGAGGTGGACCCTAAAGAAGGCTGAGTGTCAAAGAATAGATGCTTTTGAACTGTGGAGTTGGAGAAGACTGTTGAGAATCTCCTGGACTGCAAGGAGATCAAACCAGTCAATCCTAAAGGAAATCAATCCTGAATATTCATTGGAAGGACTGATGTGCTGAGGCCTAAGCTGCAATACTTTGGCCACTTGATGTGAAGAGCTGACTCATTGGAAAAGACTCTGATGCTGGGAAAGTTTGAAGGCAGAGGAGAAGGGGATGACAGAGGACCAAGTAGTTGGGTGGCATCACTGACTAAATGGACATGAGTTTGAGCAAGCTCCAGGAGATGGTGAAGGACAGGGAAGCCTGGCATGCTGCAGTCCATGGGGACACAAAGTGTAGGACAGGACTGAGTGGCTGAACAACAATTTTATTCAGATATGCACTTTGAGCTGTTTTTCTAATACATCAGATCATTCAAAACATCCTTGTTCCTCTTACAACCACTGCATAAAAGCAGGCATCTTTGAGATTCCTAAGCATTTGTGGCTACATGACTGTGACTTTCTGTACTAAATTGATTTGTTTGCATGAGGGAGCTAAACCTTGGTCTTTGGGAGAGCTACTGCTTGCTAGGTAAATGAACAGACGTTGCCAGTTCTCTCTTGCTCATTCCTCAGTAGACTCTGAGAAGCTGAATGGCTTCATTCACAGTTTCGCTTGTGGCTGGTAGTGGCCATATGCCACTGTCTGGCCAACGACCCTCAAGGCTGATTCTTAACTAACTCTAGGCTAATTTTATGACATTTTTTTTGACAGGAAAACCAAACAAAGTACAGATGGCTGCCACTAGAATTTTCTGGATTTTACCCCCCGCCCCCCGAAAGTCTTCATTATCCGGTCAATCTTTTACTAGTGCTTGGCCATATCCTTTCCCGTTCTAAACAACTTTCCCAAATTCACGCTGCTCTCCCCAGGCCTTTTGTCCTTCTTGCTGTTAACTCCTCTCTTGAGGACCTCAGATCCTTACTGAGATCTCAAAAGAACTATCAACATTTGCTTTCTCCATAGTCGTGTCTTCTATTAACTCTTCCACATGCCTTAATTTGACTTCTGCTTTCACATCTTTATTAGGTAATTATTCTGATAATAGTTGCCTATGGTATCCTAATTGCCAAATTCACTAGGTGCTATTCAGTGCTACCCACAGAAAGGCTCTCTGCTATATTCCATAGGACTGGCCACTTCCTTCTTGAATTCTGTTTTCTTTCGGCTTGGATGGCACCAAAATTCTCTGGCTGCCCTTTCACCTCTCTGCCATTACCTCAATAATTTCCTTCCCTGGATCCTCATTAGCACACCCATAAATGCTGGGGTTCCCAGGGATTTTTTCTCTACTGGTCTCCCTTGCTTGTCATTCTATATGGTTCTCTTTGAGTGAGCACATCACTTTTCATGGTTTTTGCTATTATCTAGGGCTTCCAAGATAGTGCTAGTGGTAAAGAATCCATCTGCCAATGTAGGAGATGTTAAGAGACATGGATCTGATCTCTGGGTCTGGAAGATCTACGAACTGCTGATTCCGAAACTTTATTTGATCAACTGTTACCAAGCTATCTTTACCTGTAGATCCCACAAGCCTCTCAAATGCAGTATGTCCAAACTAAACTCTTCAGCATCTGCTCTTTATCCTGAATTCCTTTTCTATCAGTGGTATATAAATCTAGGAATCTCAGTTGCAAACATGAGAGTAATCTTTGAGTCTCCTTTCCTTTCCCTCACTCTCCTCAGCAAAGATTAACTTCTGCCAACTTTATTCCCTAAATGTTTCCTTAATATATTGTCTTTTTTATATATCTGCTCACTTCCTTGGTGAAGCCCTCATCTCTTCCATGGATTACTGTAACAGTCTCCTGACTGATGTCTTTGCCTCATGCCTGGCTCTACTTTATATCATTACTCCATATTTAACTAATTAAATATGAGTTAGATCAATGGAGTTATTTATCTAAGATACAAAATTTGACTATGTTGTTAAGAATTACTTGTAAAAACATCAGCGTCTCCCATTGCTTATATGATGAAACTTCTTAGAAAGGCTTTCCATGATTTTTGTTTTCTGCTCAACACTTCAGTTTTTCTCCATCTTTCACTACTTTCTCCTTTCTCTCAAACTTCTCCCTACTCCAGCTCTGGCCCTTTGACTTGCTACCCTTTTAAAGCAAATTCCCCAGACATACCATGGTGGTTAATGATTCTATATCTTTGATGGCTCTTATTCCTCTTTCTGAAATATTCATGATTCCTGGCAGGGTCATTGGTTCCTCTGGTTATGTTTTTCACACAATCCTATTAGTTATCATATGCTGTTAATCATCTGTTTATCAGTATGTATGCCTACCAGATCATTAACTCCTTCTAGTAAGGGATTTTATACACACACACCCCTATTTTCAGGGCCTGCAGAATAATAGGAGGCATTACAGGAGCTCAGTTCCTGAGTTTTCAAACAGAACAAATGATTTAATTGGCCAATATAACATGACAAATAATTCACATAATAACAGACGGATAAAGATCAGGCAGGAGATGAAATGACTTGGCATGTACAACTAACTTTCACTTTCGTTTCTTGAGTGCATCCAAGGGACAAAGTAAAGACAGGGAAGTCATTTATTATAGCTAGTTTCCTGGGCTGTCAAGGAATCTTGCATATGTATAGTATAAAGCAATTCTGGTCAATCCCTACAGTCAAAGCACTTAAAAAAATAGAACAAAAACTGCATTGCCTTCAGATGTCACCTTGACTTCATGAGTCTGCCTTCCTACAGCCGAGACTTGAGGGTCTATATTTCCTATGGACATACAATCCCTAGCATATCAAATACTCAGCATCTCTCAAGGAAAGGCATATACTAACTGTCATGGAGAAGCAATCAGTCTAGGACATTAGGATGTCTCAAGTGGTTCCACATCCTAATATTAACCAGACTGAAATCTGTTTAGGTCTTACAATTAGTCAAAATTGAACTCATTCAGACCCAGAAGAGCATCTGTTTTCAAGGATGCAGCTGCTACACTTTCAATGGCAACTTACTGTGACTTCTTTAATTGACTCATAGGAGCATGTCCTTCTGCATCTGCAATATTATCTCAAATTGTTGCCATATTAGCTGAGATTGGTATCAGCTGTCATGAAAGTGATAAACTGAACAGGGGAAGATGGTTACAGCAGGAAAAGGAAGGTTAACTGTGAATTCAAACTTTTCAGAAGAGAGAAATAGATGATGAAAAATGATCTCATGAGATGTCTCACTGGAAAACAGTTTAGAAGATCGAATTTTGGCATAACTGTTATTTCTGACCCCTCTTTCTATTTGTACAGATAGCACAAAATGATCTTTGCTTGAACATGGAATAAAATTATTTAATTTTCAATCTTCAGTTTTCCTATTTAGAAAATTGTAACAGGACCTTCCTAACTCCCAGTGCAAGGTATTATTAGATTTTGCAAATAATTTTGAGATGCTGTCATCTGGCATACATTGTAAAAAAATAAAATTAAGGATGCTGATCAGCCTGTGACATTAAGAACTCCTGGGGTTTACAGAGTTAATAGGGGCTGCAACAGGAGATCCCCATCTAACCTGTTTTTTTTCTCCTTAAATACCTGTGGGACATACTAATACTACTGTCAAGCCCAATGCTACAGTAGGATTTAAAAATGTCTTACACTATAATACCTCAGGTCCAAGTTGAACTTCTAATGTCAGCGAGCTCTGTCCTCAGCTTTCTTAATGTCTCTATACCACTATCCCTACTTTTCATTCCCTTAAATTATTTGCAACACATGCATGCTAACCTTCCTCCACCCCAGTGCTCTGTACACAGTAGGAACTTTTAAAGTATTCTTAAATATATTACTTCCCTATTTATGAAACCTACAGGCTTCTGGGATGGACAGATGATTTTCACATGCTAAAGGGTCTACTGTCTTATTAGCATCTATGTTGAATTTTCTTAGCATAGGGATGTCCTTCCTCCTTAACTAAGTCAGTTGCTCCAAGCTAACATTGCATGGTGACTCCTCTGAACATTCTTTCTCTTTCTGGAAACCTATTTTAATACCTAGCTTCTCTTTGTCAATAGTCCTAGCTTTAACCCCTATTATTAAGTCACATAGTCACTTTCCCCCATCCCCTAACAAGTCAAGTTTTAAGTTCTTTTCAATGTAAGAATGGGCCTTATCTAAGAAACATGTTTGCTAGGCTCTCTCCATTTTACTTCTTAAAGCAATGGTTCTCCTGTCCCCAAACAACAACTACCTCTTTTCAGCCCTGATACCTTTAGAAATTTGGGGTTTAAACTGGCAAAGTCAATTGACACTGAAAAGCAAAATACACTGAGGCAAACTGCTCCTTGACCTAAAAAAATTATGATTGTGAAGTATGGGGACACACTGTGCATTAGTCAGATCAGACTCTATATGCACATGTATACATATGTGTATAACCCGCTTTGGAAATACAGCCTGCTCTATGAGACATCACACTCAACCAAGGAATCCTTTCGAATCTCAAAGCCATGCAAGAAGAATGCTAAGCCTTTTCATTGCTGCTTCTGGAAGGGAGCTCTCTTTCATCTACCCTTTTGGGGGAAGAAGGGCAAATAAAAGAGACTGTAAAACTGGAACAGGGAAAAGTGAAAAAATTCATTATCAGGAAGGAAAAAGAACTTAAGAATGGGGGAAGTGAAGGATGAGGGGAAGGTGTTTTACTTATATTTGTTTTTTGGGGTGTAACCTCCTAATTGATAATAAGTTCATGATCAAAAGAATGCTTCCAGTGAGTACAGGAGGCAGGGACCTACTTTGTTTTCTGTGGTACTGTTAGGTATTTTTTCTTTTAAAAAATTTATTTAATTGACGGATAGCTGCTTTACATAACTGTGTTGGTTCCTGCCAAACATCAACATGAGTCAGCCACGCTGGTGGTTTATCTCTAAGGCGTGTCCGACTCTTGCAACACCAGGGACTGTAGCCCGCCAGGCTCCCCTGTCCACGGGGTTCTCCAGGCAAGAACACTGGAGTGGGCTGCCATTCCCTTCTCCCGGCGTCTTCCTGACCCAGGGACTGAACCGGGTCTCCTGCACTGCAGGCAGTTTCTTTACTGACTGAGCCGCCAGGGAAGCCCAAGCATGCATATGTCCCCTCCCTCCCCACCCGACCCCTCTAGGCTGTGGCAGAGCCCTGACCCGAGTTCCCTGAGTCATGCAGCAAGTTTCCACTGGCTATCCATTTTACATATTGCAATGTAAGCGTCCCCGTTACTCGCTCCATACATCCCCCCTCTCATGCCTCCTCCTGCCACTGAGTCCGTAAGTCTGTTCTCTATGTCCGTGTCTCCACCGCTGCCCTGCAAATAATTTCCGTTGTGGTACTGTTTGTTATTTAATGATCATGTGTTACATCTTTTCTCACTATTAATCATAAGACAGTGGGCAATATAAATTCTTAGTGTTTTTTGGAACCTCTCCCTCTCACTTCCCTCTCTCTCCTCTGAAATGTCGGGCAGTCCCCTAACTATAGATGGTAACTCTTTGGGGCTGAAAAAATATGCCTGTCCACTCACTGCCAACCCAATGTCCCAGATGTTCAATAACACTTATTTGAGACTGTATTATGATAAGGCAAAAACCAAACCAAACCCAAACCCAAACCAAAAGAACCCAAAGACCAAATTTATAAAGAACTTGTACTTTTGCCATTTGCAACAATTTGGATGGACCTAGAGATTTTCATACTAGGTGAACTGAGTCAAAGACAAATATGATATCACCTGTATCTGGGATCTGAAAATATTATACAAATGAACTCATTCAAAAAACAGAAATAGACCCACAGACATGGAAAACAAACTTATGGTTACCAAAGGGGAAATGGGGGAGGGATAAATTAGGGATTTGGGATTAACAGATGCACACTATTATATGAAATAGATAAATAGGTACTGTTGTATAGCACAGGAAACTATAATCAGTATCTTACAATAAACTATAATGGAAAAGAATCTGAAAAAGAATATACTCACACACATGCATGTATGTATGACTGAAATAGTTTGCTGTACACCAGAAACGAACACAACATTGTAAACTGACTTCATTTTAATTAAAAAAAAAAACAAAAAAACAAGCATTTAATTTTAAGGCTGATGCTCAAGAGTAATTTTCATCTCAATGAAAACAAACTCTTTTTCTACTGCTTCCAAAAGGAGTAAAATTTATCCTTTCACTTTTTATTACCTCTAGAAGACATTTCTCAACATTCCTAAACCTTGTTTTCCTCATTCCTTCAGCTTGGAGAGTTGCTGTGAGGATCAAATGGGGAATGTGGTCCCTAACACAAGGCCTGCTGCAGAGCTAGGGATCACACTCTGAACTCCAGTAACTCTCAGCTTCCTCCTTCTAGCCTCAACACTTCCATCTCGAGCTGTCTTTGCCTACAGAATGCCTAGTGGATTGTGAGATGTATGACAACAAAGGCAATAACTTATTTCTCCTGGCATCTCTCATAGCCTATAGCTCTTCTTTACACTCAGCAAACAAGCCTATAGAATTTAATCTTCAAGTGAAGGACCAAAGAATTTCATAAACTTTTTTTCCCATTATATTAACATCTTCACAATGACATTAACCTAATGTCTTCCAAACAGTTCATTGGCCTGTGATGTTATTCTTTTTCAGGGTAAGAAATTGAAGCTCTGGAAAGCCTATGAGTGTTTGAAATTGCAAAATTATGCCAAATACTGACCTATATAGGGAAAAGAAAGGAGAATGGTGTAAGACCCATTGTGAAGAGCAAATAAAAAATAAGAACCAAGGTACCAGAAAAAAAAAAAAAAAA
>SJYX01018609.1:93486-103511 GCA_006410675.1 Oreotragus oreotragus | reverse complement strand
GGATCTTCCTGACCCAGGGATTGAACTCGGGTCTCCTGCACTGCAGGCAGATTCCTTACCATCTGAACCACCAGGGAAGCCCTTGCAGAAACTAGACATCTGTAGGCTTAGCTGTTCCTGTGGCTAAGGGACACAAAGGAGATTCTGAGATAGTAAGACATTCAAATTGTATAAGCTCATGACATTTTGACCTTCAAATAAGAAACTGAAAAGGTCTGAGAACACAGCAGAATTCTCTCAAAGTTCAAATCAGTGGAGACATGCAGGAGGAAAAAGGGATTCAGGGTGGCAGGCTTAAATTTGATCTTTTTACCCACAAAAAGGGGGGAGAATGATTTTCCCCAGACTTGCAAATCCAATAAAAGGTGGCCTTTTAGACAGGAGGAGGTGGGAGTTTGGTGGGAAAGCATGGAATGACGCTCAGAAGCAGCGTGGGAGAAGATCAAGCTGTGTTTCTCACCTTATTTTGAAGGGGAAATGACAGGGATCTCTCTTTACCAGACAAGTATCTTCCCAGTGCTGGATTCTATAGCCAAGTGAACTTGGGTGTTATCTTAGGACTTCAAACGGATGTTCAACAAAGCTTTGAAACTGTGTTTTTGAGAGATTAGGTCTGCCTTACTCAATTGGGTCTGAAAGGTCATATTTATATTTTGAGTCAGCATTTATTTCATGGTTACGGTTTATTTTCCCTTCTACCAAAGGCATTCTGAGGAGACAGAAGAAATACACCTGAGTGTGTATCCGTGTGGCACACGTAAGGGAGCAATGATGACGAACCCATAGGGACTCTGAAATTTTGACCTGAAATGATAGGAACTGTGATTTCACTTGAAGAGACTGAAATTGCATTATAAATTATTTCAATATGCACATAAAGACAATGACAAGTCAGATCATCTATTAAGGCTGACAGAGCTGAATTGGGCTTATTTTGGAAAGATGGTTTTTCTATTTACCACCATGGAGGACTGGCTATATTATTTGCTTTCTTAGAACTGTGTTGCATTTGATATCACCTGAGATTAAATTTACTGTAGAAAGTGAGGCGGGAAAATGCCCAGTGCTCTTGTCTGTTGTCATCTTGACGTCATCCCCAGTCCGTTTCCTGGAAGCACAAGGATGACATTTTCCAACTCCCGGCCAGCAGGATTTGGAGTTTAGATTCTGCTGGTGAAGGGCACTCCCCAAAGATGTGGAAGGTAACAGGAAAGGGAGGGCATCCTGCCCTCCTTGCAGTGGGAAAAAGATGCTCAGGCAGATGGCAAATAAAAGGCTCGTAGCAGCATCCAGAACTGGTCCCGCAACAGCCGCCTCCCTGCCGCGGGCAGGTGGAACCACTGGCGCGGTTCCTGTATCTCTTTTCCCCACATGCCACCTGCTAGTTCTCCTTGCTCTTTGCTTCCTTCCAACTAAGCCCTCTTAGCAACCTTTAAAACACTCAATTCCTTGTGTTAAATTCCCTCTTGCCTGAAATCCCTAAATAATGACTTTTTTCCTGACTGAGCCTTGATGAATAAATACAACCTTCTACTCATTTCTGAGCTATGGCGACTCCGATCTCAGAGCACATTTGGAGTAGGAAGGAGTGGGATGAAGAGTCACCAAGAACCCCTGGGCTACCCTTGCAGGGCACATTGTAACCACTAAGGCAGGGATTCTCAAGATGTGCTCTCCTGTAGCAGTCCTAATCTAATCTCTCAGTTTGCCCTCCTCCACCTTCATCAGAGAAGCTCCAGTTTCACTCGTTACCTATTAAGGTTTGGCAGGATAAGCTTGCTGCTGAAATAGCTATTTGCAAACCACTGACCTTGAAGAGTTGGACCACAAAAAAGGCTGAGTGCCAAAGAATTGATGCTTTTGAATCGTGGTGCTGGAGAAGACTCTTAAGAGTCCTTTGGACTGCAAGGAGATCAAACCAGCCAATCCTAAAGGAAATCAACTTCGTATATTCATTGGAAGGACTGATGCTAAAGCTGAAGCTCCAACACTTTGGCCACCTGAGGCGAAGAGCTGACTCACTGGAAAAGACCCTGATGCCGGAAAAGACTGAAGGCAGGAGGAGAAGGGGACAACAGAGGATGAGGTGGTTGGATGGCATCACCAACTCGATGGACATGAGTGAGCAAATTCTGGGAGACAGGGGAACTCAGATGAGCTTGCGTGCTACAGTCCAGGGGGTCGCAAAGAGTCAGACACGACTTAGCAGCTGAATGACAGTAACAGCCCTTGAAAAGGAAGGATCTGGTCATTAGCAAACCATGTCCCACTGCACTGCAACCTCCAGAGCCAGTCAAAGAAGGGACAAAGGCCAAATGTTTAAACTACGGCACAACTCCTATAGAATGGGGATAAGTGGCAGGAAGAGCTATTTAAGTAACAGAAATGACATTTACTTGGGAACAAATAACTTGCTTTCTCTTTATCATTTTAGTTACATGAACTGTAGGATCATTTTAGGGGTATTTACTGAGTACTGAAGAAATTATACATTGCTCTCATTCTGACTAATGCACGCCAAGATTCCCTGGCAAAGTAGATTCAATCTTCCCTTAGAAAATGTTTCACAGAATCATTTTGCTGTCTAAATTTTCAGAAAACTACCATGGGTATTTCTGCCATTTTCTGAAGAAATAACAGATTGAAGATGTAGACTCCACAAAGCAGACTTCTTATCTTAGCGAGGTCACTCAGTCTGGAGCTGTTTTCAATGATTATATAAAAGCCTTGGCTTAACACTGAGGTATCCCCCAAATACTCCATGTCCCTGAGAATGTTATACATGCAGCTACTTCTGGGCTCTATAGTTTGGATCACCAGCCCTTTGGTAACTAGGTTGAAGGCATCAAGTTTAGGAGAAATCACCTAGATACTGACCCATAAAGGCTTAGATCTCTTTGTTCTTAGGCTATTCATCAGAATACCCACTTTTTTTTNGGATAGGGAGGCCTGGCGTGCTGTGATTCATGAGGTCGCAAAGAGTCGGACACGACTGAGCGACTGAACTTAACTGAACTTCCTTTCATTCCAAATAATCCTCCCCCAGGCTTGGTAAAAACCGAATTATCTACTAAAAAGGAGTGTGGTTTGGCTCATTCAGGTCCTGCCAGAAAGGAAAGAGAAAGTGGGGAGAAGAGTTAATGAACAGCTCCTGTTCTGCTGAAAAAGGCACTATTGTGGAGTTATCTTAGATTTCCATGGACTTTGTAAGCCTTCTGTATTCTTGTAAATCCCTGCATCATAGAGCATCTTAAAATGTTAGTAACTACTTAACAAGAGAGTGTAGGTGGAATAAACAACACAGATTTGAGTTTTAACAGAATTATAGAGACAAAAATATTTTATGGCAAAGAGATAACGTTTATCCATGTGTTCAAACAGGATCCCTCCAGCTTTGCATTTGTAAATCTTCCAAAGAGCCTCAGGGGATGGCTTATTCACTGGCTAAATTAGAAACATTAGGTCCATTTAAAAACAGTGAAACCGAACCAAAGAGAAATAAAGCTTAGATCCCAATATGACAACAAAAAACAAACCAAAAAAAAACCCACAAAAAAATGTTCCACAAATAAAGATAGAACTAGAAAGTCCCATATGTAGTCTCTCTTCTTTTTAATTTTTTCTTGTCGTCTTTTTTTTTTTTTTTTTCCCCACGAGTTTCCTGTTCAGGCAGCTACATAATTCAAAAATTTGGGCCAAGCTTAAAAATAATCATCATCTTTTGATGGACAGCAAGCACAATCTCACTTTTATCTTTGCAGACCCAGCATAGAATAAAGCTTCTGGAATCAGCCATCAAGTATCAAGTTCAATGAACAAGACGGTACCCTTTGGAGACAGACAGACCTGAGTTCAAATTCTCATATACCATTTGGGTGAACTTCTTCATATCAGATTCTCTACTTGTAAAAGAGAATCCTCATACCTTCCTCATGGGATTCTTAATATTAAATGAGAAAATATATAAACACTTAGAATAGTTTATATATTACGAATAGTCCTTAATATATGGCGATTCCTATTGTGCGTGTTAGTCACTCAGTTGTGTCCGACTCTTTATGACCCCATGGCCTATAGCTCGCCAGGCTCTTCTGTCCATGGAATTCTCCAGGCAAGAATACTGGAGGGCATTGCCATTCCCTTCTCCAGGGGATCTTTCCGACCCAGGGACTGAACCCACATCTCCTGCATTGCAGGCAGATTCTTTACTGTTTGAGCCACCAGGGAAGCAAATCAATTACTATTACCACTACTATTATATATTTAATAAAGATGTGCTGAATGAAAAAAAATGACAAAAACTCAGTATCCTTCTCCTTCATCTATAGCTTCAGATAAAGGAACAATTCAACTAGCTTTATACATTTAATAAACTCTAATACTTTGGCCACCTGATGCGAAGAACTGACTCATTTGAAAAGACCTTGATGCTGGGAAAGACTGAAGGCGGGAGGAGAAAGGGACGACAGAGAATGAGATGGTTGAATGGCATCACCGACTCAATGGACATGAGTTTGAGTAAGCTCGGGGAGCTGGTGATGGACAGGGAAGCCTGGTGTGCTGCAGTCCATGGGGTGGCAAAGAGTCGGATATGACTGAGTGACTGGCCTGAACTGAACTGATACATTTAATGCCAAAATCTGATGAGCTGCTGTCATTGTAGAGAAATAGGTAAAATTATAAGCACTGGTCACTCTGATCCTACTGCTATGTGGAAAACACACGGACAACTGACCTAACTGCAAGATGCAGTTGACTCAGCCACCAAGCACACAGTCACCAAGACTAGCTGCGTAGCTGATGACAGCTCCCTAGGAAGGAGGCCGGAAGCAAGAAATTCAGAGAGAAGCAATTCGCTAACACACAGTGAAGGGTTTGCAGGTGTCAGTCTTGCTAAGAGTATTTCTACTCTGAGAATAAGTGTGGCCACTTCCCTAGGATGGGGTAAAGATAACTGTTCAGTAGTTCCCCTTTAATTTCTCTTCTGTCAGATACTCCCTGTGCAGGCTAAAATGATGAATGGCTGCCATGTACCTATTGGCTAATGCCTTGTGAAGGTTCATAATACACAGCCATATTTCAGTCATTATGCATGAGTAACCCATGAATACTGTTCACACATCCATTCCAGTCTTGCCACATAATCCCTAGGATAATTAACAGTTCAAGGAGACGCTTCCAGAATCAACTTTCTAAAAACCAAAAGAATAATCTCTTTTTATGACCATTAAAGATAAGCTATACAGAGAAGTAATCATTTATCAGGTCGTCATATAATTTCAGGATACTGTCTGAAAATCTAAATCACTTTATTTTACTAAGTAAAAGAATATGTTTCTCATATTAATTATAAACTTGATTTAGCGACCACAACATTTCTTACATTTCTTTGGGGTTGACTACCTATGTTTAGCCTCAGTAAGTAGTGGTTAAATTCTGACTCAACCACTTGACTCAATTCAGCTGAATAACCTTGGGCAAACTGAAAACTTTGAGTCAGTGCAGTTACTGTTTCGGCCTCCAAAGGACACTGTAAGGATTCGATGATATAAAACACATAAAACTTTCATAACAATGTTCAGTATATAGTAAGTGCTCAGTAAATCTAAGTGATTATTGTTGGACCTTCAAGAAGGAANAGCCCACCAGGCTCCTCCCTCCATGGAATTCTCCAGGCAAGAGTACTGGAGTGGGTTGCCATTTCCTTCTCCAGGGGATCTTCCCTGACCCAGGGATCGAACCCGGGTCTCCTGCATTCCAGGCAGATGCTTTAACCTCTGAACCACCAGGGAGCCCCTCCCATCTCTATATGCGTTAATATACTGTATTGGTATTTTTCTTTCTGGCTTACGTCCTCTGTATAATAGGCTCCAGTTTCATCCACCTCATTAGAACTGATTCAAATGTATTGTTTTTAATGGAGGAGTAATATTCCATCGTGTATATGTACCACAGCTTTCTTATCCATTCATCTGATAATGGACATCTAGGTTGCTTCCATGTCCTGGCTATTATAAATAGTGCTGCGATGAAAACTGGGGTACACGTGAATCTTTCTATCCTGGTTTCCTCAGTATGCATGCCCAGCAGTGGGATTGCTGGGTCATATGGCAGTTCTATTTCTAGTTTTTTAAGGAATCTCCACACTGTTCTCCATAGTAGTGGCTGTACTAGTTTGCATTCCCACCAACAGCGTAAGAGGGTTCCCTTTTCTCCACACCCTCTCCAGCATTCACTGTTTGCATACTTTTGGGTAGCAGCCATTCTGACTGGCGTGAGATGGTACCTCATTGTGGTTTCAATTTGCATTTCTCTGATAATAAATGATGCTGAGCATCTTTTCATGTGTTTTTTAGCCATCTGTATGTCTTTGGAGAAATGTCTGTTTAGTTCTTTGGCCCATTTTTTGATTGGGTCATTTACTTTTTTCTGGAATTGAGCTGCAGGAGTTGCTTGTATATTTTTGAGATTCATTCTTTGTCAGTTGCTTCGCTTGCTAGAACACTCACTTGTAAAAAGTGAGTAACATTTAAAAATTTTCCCATTTCCCCCTGTTGGACTAATAGAATTTCATTTTTGGAGAAACAACAAGATGATAGTGGTAAATCTTGGTTTGATAAACATAGAGCTAAGTTGAAAAACATATTCACATCTATTTGGAAATTAAGCATATACGTTTGAGATTGTGGCTAGATTTGTCTCTGCCCGGTAATTACACAAAGACATGCACAGGGCCCCATTCTCTCTGCTACAGATCCTGTCCAGTATCTTTTGGTGGCCCTTGGGCAGCTGTGATGCTCTTCTTTAACTCCTGTGAAACCACACTGACTCCTGGCACTCAATCTTTTCTAGGTGCCAACAATCATATCGGTTCTAGGCATCATTGTCAAATTCTTGTCTATGGTGTCTAGAATTTCTTTAGCACTCACTGTTTTACGAGTTGGCAAATCTGGGAATTCCCTTCTGTGGTAATTGGCAGGATGCTGTGCTGCCAATGCAGGGGGCACAGGTTCCATCCCTGGCTGGAGAACTAAGATCCCACATCCCACCTGGCGTGCCAAAAAAATGAAAAGGCATATCTGCTGTAATCTGGTGTTCTGTCATATTTTACATGTTCCACATTTCCCTCAATTTCCTTTAACACCCCAGAGATAATCTACTTGAACCCCACTTTGGAGACAAGATGCCATCTGATGCATTTCTCACAACTGTCTCTTACCAAGAGCTGTCCTGCCCTTTCGCCCTTTAGTTTGGAGAACAGTCCCCTCTCTAAGGAAGAAAGAGGTAAAAGAGAAAGAGTAGTTGTGCTTTCTATTAATGACCTTCACCATTTTACCAACTGTGGGCTTATCCATTTCCTGTTTTCTGTGTCTAAACATCCTCAGCATCTCAGGAATCAGCAGGTCATTCTGGGTTTTGCCTTCCTGACGCTTTACTGTGTGTCTGCTATGCATGCAGGGTCTTCCCTGGTGGCTCAGAGGTTAAAGTGTCTGCCTGGAATGCAGGAGACCAGGGTTCGATCCCTGGGTCAGTAAGATCCCCTGGAGAAGGAAATGGCAACCCACTCCAGTACTCTTGCCTGGAGAATCCCATGGAGGGAGAAGCCTGGTGGGCTACAGTCCATGGGGTCACAAAGAGTCGGACACGACTGAGCGACTTCACTTCACATGATGCTCATTAGAGAGCTCTCTGTATGCTGTACACCAGTGTGGTGGTCAAAAGCACAGATGGTAGAGGCAAGCTAAGAAAGTTCAAATTCTGGTCCACCACTTCGTAATAGCTGCGTGTCCTTGATAATTAATAGCTGTGCATACTCTTAAAAATTTTTTTTTAATATAAACTTATTTAATTGGAGGTTAATTACTTTACAATATTGTACTGGTTTTGCCATACATCAACATGAATCCGCCACAGGTATACACATGTCCCCCATCCTGAACCCCCTTCCCTCCCTGTACCATCCCTCTGGGTCATCCCAGTGCACCAGCCCCAAGCATCCAGTATCATGCATTGAACCTGGACTGGCGATTCATTTCATAGATGATATTACACATGATTCAATGCCATTCTCCCAAATCATCCCACCCTCTCCCTCTCTTAAAAGTCTAATATTTTAGACTCTCCATATCTAAAATATTTCAATATCATGACAGTGTCTTCTGAATAAAATCCCAACTGATCTTTGCTCCTGTCTCCAGTTTCATGGTTTGTCGCTTCCCTCCAGTGAACTTTGTGCTCCAGCCCTTTGGAATAAGTGAATTACTCTGAACTCACCATATTTTCTTCCACTTCATAGCCTTTTTTCCTCCCCTCCCCTTCCCTTCTTGGTTTCTTCTCCAAAAAGACCCTTCTGTCTGGCTCATTACTATTTAATCATTTAAGCCTCAGATCAGCTGCTGCCTTCTCCAGAAAGCCTTCTCTGATATTTATATTCTCCTTTAAAATGTGTTCTTTATATATTCCCATAGTATGCTGTGTTTACCCCATAGGTGCCGAGTCACAATACGGTATAATTACTTTCATGCCCATCTTTTCCGTGACTTATAAATCCCCTGCAGGCTGAGGGTGGGTCGTGTTTATTCATGTCCTCAGGGCCCTAGCACAGAGCCAGTACTCTGTTATTTGTTAAACCAAGTTGATCCATAAATATTTACTGAATGAATGAGTATCTTCCCTGATGGCCTCATGAGATAGCGCTTCACTGATCTAGTAAATTAAACAAGATAAATTTTCCATTTAGCCAATAGAAATTAACTATTGGATAAATTCAATAGAACACATGATTTATGAATCCTTGTCTAAACCTGTAACCATTGTGACGCTCCAGCTAATTGACTGTGTCTTTTTGTCTTCTCAATAGGGGAGGCCTACTGGAGAAGATGGATGGAAGGCAAAGCAGCTGGCAAAGCCGAAACACAATAGAACAGTCAGAGGTCAAAGGTAAAAACAGGGGGAAGCCAAATTCACTTTTGTGAGTATGACACTTCCAGCCCTTCCTTATTCTCTGCAATTCAAACAATCCATAACACACAAGAAACACAAGAATTTCCCTAATATGGACAGTGAATCCCTAAAATTTTGCATTTGTGGTGTTTATCTAAGATTTGCTTTATTTAAACATGAAGACACATGAATAACATCCCCTCTGCACATCCTACCACAGTATGCTTTCAAACATGCTTTGAACTTGAGTGATTCTGATATTTCAAGTTTGTTAAAATGTCTGGGGGAGAATGGATACATGTGTATGTATACACGTGTTCATCTGAAACTATCACATTATTAATGGGCTCTACCCAATACAAAATAAGAAGTTAAAAAAAATAAATAAAATGTCATTATACTTCTTTTATTAGGTAAGGAAGCAACTTAAATAAGAGAGACAAAGGACTTTCTAATCCAGAAATTAAGAACACATGTCTAAGAATCACCAAAAAGTATTTTTTAAGAAGGAAATTAAAGTACTACAGATGACTAACGGGTAAAAATCTGTCATATGAGGAAGAGGGAATCACAGACGCACAGATTCATCATGTACGATGAAGGGTGCTGAAATGATAAGAAATATAGGATTTGAGAAGAAAAAAGAGAAACAGAGTAAAATGGCTTTAGTCTGATGAAAAGTAACGAGGCTCCAAGATTAATAGCCCAGCTCAGACACTGGCTAAGCAGAACTCACACTTTTTTGCTTCAGCTTTTCTACCTATAAAATGGGAATAAAAATGGTAGCTTTCTATTTAGCTCAGGATGCATTTGTGCAGATGAACCAAGGGATGACTATGGTATAAGCTACAAATGGAGACTGCTAGGGAGGTTTTGGTGGGGACACAGCAGGCAGTCAAAGAGAAAGGAAGAACATTTTTAAATGGACAGAATAACTCAGAGCTTCTTTGGTACCCATGCCCTACTCACTTCAATGAAGACAGGAGGGATGCTCAAGGAAGCTCAGAAAGTGGTGTAAACTCACTGAGATGAGCTGCGATAAGCAGGCCTGAGCATATGTCCATCCCACTGCCACCTCCACC
>SJYX01018609.1:18291-92286 GCA_006410675.1 Oreotragus oreotragus | reverse complement strand
TAAGAGACAGGAGTAAACACAAAGAAGGAAGAGGGTGCACACAGCCAGCTGAACACTCTGTAATGAACTGTGTCCTTAGAACTGCCTGAGGTGCTCCTCTCTGCCTCTGCAAGTTACATCTTTCACAGGGAAATTCAGCACCTTAAGGAGGCAATAACTCCTTTTAAAAAAAAGTTCGTTTTCAATTAGGTTGTGCAAACATCCTGCCCTTCCTTCCTTCTTCCCTCCCTCCCTCTTCCTTCATCTCCCTCCTTTCTCTATCTTACAACAATTAAAGAAAACAGTCTTCCATAAAATTTTATAGATATTCATGATTTACATGAGTCCCAATACAAGCTGGGAATAATTTAAAAAAAAAACAAAACAAACAACAACTCTGAAGCCCCGTTAGACCTCTAAAACAATAAAGAGAAACCAATCTTTTACTAGTCAAGTCTTGCACATTAACCCTGAAGATCATGTTTCTCCACCAGCCAAGGTGCTCTAAACCTTATCTCCCCTGCAGAATTAAAAAGCCAGGCCTGGGCCTCGGAGGCACATCATTGCATTTCATTTCTCTGGGGCTTATAGCCACTGAAGCTCACAAAGGACTGCACAGTTAGAGCCTAGGTTCTCTTTTCAGCCTTAAACAAGCTGGTCCACAGGTTGTTTTTAAGAAAGATGACTCTGGAGAAGCCCATTTAGAAACTGGAGTCTCCCTTCTGATGGCTGTTGTTGGTTCTGTGGCTGACAGTCTTGAAACAGTGAAGTGTGGACTGATAAAAGTAAGGTTAAAGCCTGAGAGAAAAAAGTTTGCTTCTTCAACTTAGCTGGCTTTCTCTTTCTAATCTAGAAAGTTAGTATCAGGGAGACTGTATTGTATTCTGAAATAAAGAACTAGATTAGGAGCCAGAAGACCTGAGTCCTATGATTGGTTCTTTTACTGCCTTTTTTCTAAGAGTTCTGAATTTATTTTCTTCCTCAGAGATTTATATATTGCCGATTTCCCTAACAACGTGTTCTTTCTCATATATTCTCTTATATTAGAGTTGCAGATTTTAATTAAAAAGATTTCTCAGGGGCATACATACATAATAAAAACAATCTCATAAAATACATAAGACAGGATGCTATTTCTAAACTTATTCTTAACATTCATCCCTTCAAGTTGAGCTACCCCTTTCTTCCTTTCTCCATAATCTTCAGTATTTCCTAGGTGACTGTGTTTAAACACAACCCCCTGCATAATTTAACCATGTATCTGCATTCCTGTCTTATGTAGCTCTAAGACCGCAGATCAACTAGACCCCCGATCTTCTGTTCACCGCTGAACACCCTCCCCCAAGCCTGGGCATAGAGCAGGCTGTTGACTGAAGGGATGGAAGGGTTGGTGTCAATTTCATCCTCCTTTTTCCCTCCATGGGAGTTCTTATCTCTTTCTTTCTTTTTTGGATACTTTAATATCACAAATTTCTTTCTAATAATTTAAGTATAAAAATCAGTCTTCTCCCCAAATCCTTGACACCAATTATCCCAGTTTGGTGCCCATGGCCTCTATTATTTGTCACCTTTTAAAAATTCCTTACTTTACTTGTCAGAAACGTTTCTGATTGTTGGCATTTCTTTTGCCCCTGGATTGTCTGTAGTCTAAAGAGATGTCCCTAAGAGTTCAAAATTCCTGTGTTCCACATGGAACATACTTTGTTGTTTATTATACCACTACAGTACTTAGGGGAGGCTGATGATCTTCCTGGAGGTCAATTAGCATTTACTAAACAGTTAGAGTATGTGCTAAGGGGCTTCCCTGGTGGCTCAGTGGTAAAGAATCCTCCCAGAATGCAGGAGATGTAGGTTTGATCCATGGGTTGAGAATATCCCCTTGGAGAAGGACATGGCAACCCCCTCCAGTATTCTTGCCTGGAGAATCCTATGGACTGAGGAGTCTGGTGGGTTATAGTCCATGGGGTTGCGAAGAGTCGACACAACTTAGTGACTAAACCCCCCAACATGCTCTAAACCTGAAAGACATTCATAAATATGCTTTTTCAAAAATAAATTCCTAAGCCCTTTAAATATTGCAGGCCGCACCCTCTTAAAAGGGAGCCCATGACAACCTTTTGAGGATATTTGATGCTGGGGAGTCAGATGAGGCACACGGGCAGGGAGTGATTATCTGGGGGCCACGTGATTAAGTGGAGGAACCAGGGTAAGTGGCCACAGGCTGTGCTGCTCGCCCCTCGTGGAACCATCTCCTTGTTTGTATGATGCCTGCCACCTTCGCATTGCAAAGCCATCCCTACATGTACCGCGTGTGAAAACATATTGAAAGCCTCTTTGGATCACAATACATCTGTTCTAAAAGGCTGAATGAGAGATGCCAGGGGAACATTAACTCACAATTTCCTAACTCAAGTGCAATTAAAATCTCAGCCACAGTACAGAATTAATGTAGTCCTTTGCATTTTAAATACATATTTTAATTAAATGACACCCATCTGTAGAATATGAGACTGCATTTTTATTGAGGATTTCAAATGATATAATCTGTTCCTATGAAGCGTAAATGGCTTGGTTCATGTTTTCAGAAACCTCTGAAGAATTATATAGATCTGGCAGAAGCACATGTGGTGACACTCAATTTTGCTGAAATTTAAATCTGTTTAACTTGCATGATAAGTGCCGTTTGTGTGGTAAGACTTAGATTATGTGAAAAGTGACAGAAAATAGGAGCGCAGCTCTTTCAACCTCTTGGGCCTTTTCTCTGCAGGGTCTGTCAGAGGAAACACAGGGTCGAGGGCGGGGCATCAGTGACCCAGCTAGAGCTAGTCATGGTGATCATCTTTTAACTCATTTAACCTAATGAAAAGCTTCCTCTAAGGTAAAAGATAATGTTAATGAGCCTCTAACCACTTCCTTATGGACAGGAGAACTACCTGGGAGCTGTACAATTACTTGTGACAGAAATGATTTGGGATAGGTGTAAAGTTCCTCGGAAAACTGAACTACACCAACAAGAAGTGGACAGCAAGTGTGCCCTTTGCTCTCTAGAGTATCTTTGTCTCAGGTCTTTTTCCCCCACCTATATTTCCACATTAAGTACACTCTTCCAGAAGAGGAAGCCTTAGGGAGGCAGGGGGTAACATGGGTTCTAGCCCCACGTTGATGTGTGACCTTGCGAGAGTCAGCCAGCTGGCGCTCAGTTTTCTCGTTCATCTGCAGGAAGAAGGCAGAGTGGTGTTGGGATGGACAGTGTGGGCATTAGAGTCTGACGGCACAGATTTAAACCCTGCCTTCATCACTCTCTGTGACCCCGCTCAGCCCCAACTCTGTCCTGTAAGAAATGAGGGAACACCACGTCCCTCATAAGTTGTTGGTAAGGATGAGATAGCACGGTGGAGATCTGAGACCAGGGCCTGCCTCACTCTTGGTTGGTGTTCAATAAATGTCAGCTGCAACTGCAAGCGAAATGTCAGCATTCACTCTTGGGAAATCTGGGAATCGCACTGTCATAGGTTCCAAGCCCAGCTTTGCCTCTTACTACTTGCATGCTTGTAGAGAAGTTACTCAGTCTTTGAACTTTATTTTTATCATTTGAAAACTAGAGACAATAATGCTTACTGTATTAGTTTACTATTGCTACCGTGACAAATGACTATAAATGCAGTAGCTTAAAGGAACACAGACTTCTTATCTTACACTTTCAGAGATTAGAAATCTGACATAAGTCTCAAAGGGCTAAAACTGAGGTGTCAGAGATGCAAGGGGTGAATCTGTCTTCTTGCCTGAGCTAGCTTCTAGAGGCTGTCTGCATTCCTTGGCTTGTAGCCCCCTTACTCCATTTTAAAAGCCAGCAACAGAGGGTTTAGTCTCTCACTGTATCACTCTGGCCTATTCATCTGTCTCCCGTTTCCACTTTTAAGGACCCTGTAATTACACTGGGCTCACCTGGATTATCCAAGATAACTTCCCCACCTTAAGGTGAGCTGACAAGCAAGGCTAAGCCCATCTGCAATCTTAATTCTCCTTTGCTGAACATCTTCACAGTTTCTGGGGATTAAGATGTTGACACTTTTAGGGGAGTGATATTCTGCCTACTACACTTAGCCTTGCAGCATTATGAAAGTTAGAAATAATACTCTAAAATTCCCAGTACAGTGTCTTGCACATGATAAAACTCTCAATAAATAGCAGCGTTCCCATTATTGGAGCTGACTGGTAATTAAGGTCCTGTCAATCTTGGAAGTTCTGTAATCCTGTTATAATGTAGGTAAATGTTTTGCTAACAGTTTTATGTTTTGATCACAAAGAAATAGGCTCCAAGTTCTGATCTATAAACACTTGTCTGTTAACAGTCAGAATATTATTACAGCAAAGTATCTGGCTCTCCAGATTAATCTGTTGGTAGCAAATTGAGGTAAGTAAAGTCTTCTAGGATGATTATCATACTATATACGGATTTGCCTTAAAAACTCTGTCAGACAGCTTGTGGAAATATCTTAACAACAGTGAATTATTTATAACATTACTTATGGGGGTATAATATTATATCTCTAAATATTAAACAGACTTGAATTACTTTGCCAATTTTTCTCTTGTGAATTTATTTATACATGCGTGCACATATAACTTAAGGACTTAAAATTTTTCACTGTATCTTAGAAAAAAATCAAGTCAAATGATCAGGGTTCTACTATTTCTCATAGAATTATTGCTGATGAGCAGAAACTAGTTCTATCTAGCCTATATTAGGCATCATATTAATTTTAGCTATCTAATAGTCCTTATGAAACCAGAAAACACTGTGGTCAAGGTGGTGCATCCATGAGCAAGGCAGAATGTAGAGGCAGCCTCCTGGGGAACTTATTGCATGCTAGATAGTAGAGCTTTTATTATCTCATCCAAATCCAAGCAAATAAATTCTTCTGGTAAGAGCTGGGTTTGGTGGAGAGTACTTGGAACAAGGGCAGATTCCATAGTTAATCTAGCCATAAATTTCACAGGAGAAATGGTGAAAGCCCAGATTCCAAGGGACATTTGGAAGGTTCCCTTTTCTCTAGTTTTTGGATCCCAGGATGATGAACTGAAACTTTGTGGACAATAGGCTCTTCTTTGATTGGGTCTACCTAACAAGTTCATATAATAGTGTAAATCATTCATTAGAATTGATTAAAACTTAAAAATGAGGACCTAGCAAGGACTTTTGCTACTGTAATAATTTTTAGTTCACTTTTTATTTTAATCAAATCTAGATATGCACATAGATTAAAGAGCCAGGTAGGTTATATAAGCTTTTTCATTAGGTGATAGCTTTCATCTCTTAAGTCAATTTCCTTAGTTCTTATCCCTGTATAAAGAACGTGTCTACTTAGCTGCTACTTCTTAACTTTTAATGTTCAGGTGTTTGTTGCCCTCCCACTAAGAAAGATGAGGATTTAACTTCCTCCACATATGCGTATCTCTTCCCACTACTGTCTCATAACTGTGGCTAGATCAGTATTTCACGTCACTGTTGTTTTGTTCAGTTGCCCAGTTGGGTCCGACTCTGATCCCATGGACTGCAGCACTCCAGGCCTCCCTGTCCCTCACCAACTCCCGAACTTTGACCAAGTTCAAGTCCATTGCACTGGTAATGCCATCCAGTTGTCTCATCCTCCGATGCCCTCTTCTCCTTCTGCCCTCAATCTTTCCCAGAATCAGAGACTTTTCCAATGAGTTGGCTGTGAGCATCAGATGACCAAAATACTGGAGCTTTAGCTTTGGCCATCAGACCTTATAATGAGCATTCAGGGTTGATTTCCCTTAAAATTGACTGGTTTGATCTCCTTGCTGTCCAGGGGACTTTCAGGAGTCTTCTCCAGCACCACAGTNTGTGAGCATCAGATGACCAAAATACTGGAGCTTTAGCTTTGGCCATCAGACCTTATAATGAGCATTCAGGGTTGATTTCCCTTAAAATTGACTGGTTTGATCTCCTTGCTGTCCAGGGGACTTTCAGGAGTCTTCTCCAGCACCACAGTTTGAAGGCATCAGTTCTTTGGCACTCTGCCTTCTGTACAGTCCCGCTCTCACAACCACATGTAACCACTGGGAAGACCATAGCCTTGACTATATGGACCTTTGTTGCTAGAGTAACGTCTCTGCTTTTCAGCACAATGTCTAGGTTTGTCTGCGCTTTCCTGCCAAGAAGCAATTGGCTTCTGATTTCATGGCTGCAGTCACCATCTGCAGTGATTTCAGAGCCCAAGAAGAGGAACCCTGCCACTGCTTCCACGTTTTCCCCTTCTATCTGCCATGAAGTAATGGGGCTGGATGCGACGCTCTTAATTCTTTTAATATTTAAAGCCAGCTCTTTCACTCTCTAAATGCTACTGACATCTAGGGCCGTGCAGTAGGCCATGCTTTCCCCTTGCACAATAGGTGTGTTTTCTCTGGTGCTAACAACAATCTTGTTATTTGTTTCCTTAGTCTTTCTGTACTTAAGAGACTGTTCAGCCTCAAATACTTCTCTCTCAATACATCAAAACATATTGGGTTTCCTATCAACATCACCTACTTGAACAAATCTCTCCTGCAACCTTCTGAACCGTTCTTCTGGGGGCTAGTTACTCTCTATGGCCTGTTGCCATCTTGGCACCTCCTGCCATGATCATTTTTGGGCTCTTTTTCTGTGCTGGAATCTCTATTCCTTGTGTACTATGACTATCTATTTTTCAGGCAACCTCTTTTAGTTTGGTAGATTCTGAGGCAGGTGGCATGGAAAGTACATTTTTTTGAGACTATGTGTATCTGAAAAGGTTTTCTTTTTCCCTCACACTGAACCGGTAGTGTGACTAAGTATATAATTCTTGGCTGGAAATAATTTTTCTTAAAATCTAAAGCTATTTTTCTATTGTTTTCTAGCTTCTGGTGTTACCTTTGAGGAGTAATTTTCTGCTTCTTGATTCTCTAAAACCTCTCCTGTGCCCCTCTGCCCTAGACAGTTTAGCACTTTCTCTTTATTTCGGTAGTGTGACTAAGTATATAATTCTTGGCTGGAAATAATTTTTCTTAAAATCTAAAGCTATTTTTCTATTGTTTTCTAGCTTCTGGTGTTACCTTTGAGGAGTAATTTTCTGCTTCTTGATTCTCTAAAACCTCTCCTGTGCCCCTCTGCCCTAGACAGTTTAGCACTTTCTCTTTATTCTGCTGCTGCTAAGTTGCTTCAGTCGTGTCTGACTCTGTGCGACCCCGTAGATGGCAGCCCACCAGGCTCCCCTGTCCCTGGGATTCTCCAGGCAAGAACACTGGAGTGGGTTGCCATTTCCTTCTCCAATGCATGAAAGTGGAGAGTGAAAGTGAAGTCACTCAGTCGTGTCCGACTCTTGGTGACCCCATGGACTGCAGCCCATCAGGCTCCTCTGTCCATGGGATTTTCCCGGCAAGAGTACTGGAGTGGGGTGCCATTGCCTTCTCCGTCTCTTTATTCTGAGGGCTCTGCAATTTTGCAGTGATCAACTTGGTGGGAATTTAAGTCTATTTTCACCCACTATGCTGGGCACTCTGGGTCTGTACAACTTAAAAATTCATGTTGATCCAGCAATCTGCCTCCTGAGCATATAACCGGACAAAACTCTAATTTGAAAAGATACACGCAACCCTGTGTTCACAGCACTATCCACAATAGCCAAGACATGGAAATAACCTAAATGTCGATCAACAGATGAATAAATGAAGAAGATGTGGTATGTATATACAGGGGAATTCTACTCAGTCATTAAGAAGATGAAATGATGTCATTTGCAGCAACATGGATAAGCCTAGAGATTATTATACTAAGCAAAGTAAGTCACAAAGAGAAAGACAAATATATCACTTACATATGGAATCTAAAATATGACACAAATGAACTATGAAACAGACTCCCAGACATAGAGAACAGATATGTGGTTGCCAAGGGGCAGAAACTGTAGGGGAAGGATGAACTGGGAGTCTGGGGTTAGCAGATGCAAACTATTATATATTGAAAGGATATACAACAAGGTCCTATTGTATAGAACAGGGAACTATGCTGAAAATCTCACGATAAAGCATAATGGGAAAGAATATTATAAAAAAAGAAAGTGTATGTGAATATATATATATTTATATGTATTTATAAATGACTTATTTGAAAAGACCCTGATGCTGGGAAAGACTGAGGGTGGGAGGAGAAGGGGACGACAGAGGATGAAATGGTTGGATGGCATCACCAGCTCAATGGACATGAGATTGGGTAAACTCCGGGAGTCTGTGATAGACAGGGAGGCCTGGCGTGCTGTGATTCATGGGGTCACAAAGAGTTGGACACAACTGAGCGACTGAACTGAACTGATAACTGAATCACTTTGCTGTATAGCAGAAATTAACAAAATATTGTGTATCAACTATACCTCAATCAGAAAGAAAATTCTTAATCTAAATCCCAGAATGGCTTGAACTCCTTTAGATCCTTACAAGAAAAACCCTACTTGGGACTTGGTTATACTTTGCCATCAGAATTTTACTGAATACTACAGAATAGAGTTAATAAAATTTCCCAGGTGGTGCTAGTGGTAAAGAACTCACCTGCCAATGCAGAAGACATAGAGACTCAGGTTCGATCTCTGGGTTGGGAAGATCCCCAGAGAAGGAAATGGCAATCCACTCCAGTATTTCTAGCCTGGAGAATCCCATGGAGAGAGGAGCCTGGTGGGCTACAGTCCGTAGTTGTCTTCTTTGGAGAAATGTCTATTGAGTTCTTTGCCAGGCCTCCATTTTAATTGTTGGCCTGTAGATAGTCTATGAGCTAGTAAGCAAAGAAGAAGGTGGGGAAGGCAGATTAACCTGTCTGCCAGAGATTTCTCTGCTTTTGTTGGTTGAGATAATACTGGGTAAAAGAAGAAGCTTGTTACAGAAAGAGATAACATGATAGAATTTTGAACAATGAAAACCACATTTCTCTATGGAGAATTAATGCACTCTTCCCAGGTGGTGCTAGTGGTAAAGAACCCGCCTGCCAATGCAGGAGTTTTAAGAGATGTGGGTTCGATCCCTGGGTCGGGAAGATCCCCTCGAGAAGGAAATGGCAGCCCACTCTAGTATTCTTGCCTGGAGAATCCCATAGACAGAGGAGCCTGGCGGGCTATGGTCCATGGGGTTGCAAAGAGTTGGACACAACTGAAGCAACTTAGCATCAACAGCAGGATTAAATAGCCTCAGAAACTGCCTAATTTAAGAGCCGGATAAAATATAAATAATTTAGCCCATTGTGCTGTTAATTGAGAAGAGGACCCACATCTCTCCTCTTATTTTCTTGGGGTAAAACAAACTAGGGGGCTTCGTGGCTCTTATCACATTGTGTAGGAAGAAGGCTTTGGACCCAAAATTTTCTCATAAACAGAATGAGAAAGAAGTATTCATGAGAACATCTGATAAGGTAGAAAAATTTGGGGTGAAAGCAAAAATTTTCCTGAAATTAGAAGGTAAAACTGAAGTTTAACACTCAAATTTAGAAAGAGAAGAAAATAACCTTAATTAGATGTTTATATGTAACTTGATATTGTATACAGTCTCTGCTTATACTTAGTAATTATACAGTTTCAATATTTATCCCATTTACTTTTTTAAAGATTTTTTTAAATTTTTCCAACATCTGTATGCAGAAAAATTGAAAAATTTTACTGTGAACACCCACATACCCATCACTTAGATTCTACAGTACAGATTTTGATTTATTTGTTTTATCACGTTTCTATCCATCTATTGATCCTGCTATCCATCTGTCAATGCAGCTTATTTTTTGGTGCATTTTAAAGTAGGTTGCAAACATCAGTACATTTCTCCTGTGAACACTTCAGCCGTTTAAAACAATTTTTATGGAAAAAGCAATTTGGGCAGAATTAGGTGCTATTTCTTCTTCTCTCAGTTATTCCTGTCTTATATATTGAACCATTATTGTAAAAATTACGATAATAGTTGACATTTATTGAGTACTTTCTATAGGTCCCAGGCATACAATTCTTTGCAATAACCCTAGGAAGTAGGTACTATTATTATCTTCATTTTATAGATGACTAAACTGACATGCAGTCAGTTAAATACCTGCCCAAGGTTGTATAGCTAGGAGGTGGCCAACCTGGTACTTGAACCCTTGCATTTTTACTTGAGAGGCTGGTTCCTAAATCAGGAGGAATAACTAGGATTGTAGGAGGAAGGAGGCACTTGAAGGTTTCCAAGTCCTGTAAGAGATGACAAAGATCGTGCATTTCTTGGACAATATACACCACTCCTTGCATCCATTTGTACACAAGAGGGAACTGTATAGTGCAGGATTTTTCTTTTCTAATTCCCACCTTGGTTTTTTTTTTTTTTTTTTTTGGCCACAAGGCATGTGGGATCTTAGTTCCCCAACCAGGGATTGAACCTTCATCCCCTGCATCGGAAGTGCAGAATCTTAACCACTGTACCACCAGGGACATAAGTACATTTACCACCCAGGGAGGAAAATTACCAAGTGTTAGTTTCTTATTTGTTCTCTAGTTTAATTTTTAATCTCCTTTATTAAAGTATGATGTACACACAGAAAAGTGTACTTAGATTGATAACAAATTGAATATACCTCTGGGTGTGCCAGGAACAGGGGAAATACTCATTTCGCATATGGTGATGCTCAGGCATTTATCTGTAGACTCCAGCAAGATATATCTCCTCTGCTTTCCTTAGATAACAATTTTATTTAATTATTTTTGGCTGTATTGAGTCTTAGTTGTGGTACGCTGGATCTTTCATTGCAGTATGTGGTCTTTTCTCTAGTTGAGGCACATGAGGCTCAGTTGCTCCTGGGCATGTGGAATCTTAGTTCCTTGACCAGGGATTGAACCTTTGTCCCCTGCATTGCAAGGCAGATTCTCAACCACCGGAACACCAAGGAATTCCCTCCTTATATATTTTTTTCCCTCCTTACATTTTATTAATAGGAGACCAAAGCAAATGCTTTACTTCTTTCTGAACATTAGTTACATAATCACTGGGTCTATTTGTTAAACAGATTAAACCCTAAAGCTCTATTTGTGCATTAACACTGCTTCAGTTGAGATATATACATTGGTACAAACAGATGTAAAACCTGAAACTCTCCAGATAGAACTCAACTCATGTTTTTATTCAGTTCCTATTTTTTCTTTGTTTTCACTTTTTTCTGTTCTTGACATTCTCTAGATTATGTAAAACTGTTTTTACTCTTGCAGTCTATATTTTGAAGAGTGTTAATAAATAAAAGATGTGAAAACCAAATTGCTATTCAAATTCAATTGTTTCCAATTATACCAGGAACTAAACAGAACCCAGCCATTCATAGCTTCTTAGGGTGAAAGCAGCTCAACATTATTCAGTCTTGAATAAAAGAATTAGAGAAACAAAAAAGGGAAAGAGGGGGGAAACTCAGAGATTGAGAAATATGACAACAGGTCAATATTATGGAGAACAGATGGACTTAAGAAGACTCTGAAAAATTGCCGTCAGGACCTGGCATTCCCCGGTGCATTCCTAGTGTCACCGCATCATCTCCAACTGGAAGCTTCTGTCATTTCTTGCTTTGCATTCATGTCTTTGTCTTTCTTTGGTCAACTGGTATACTTACACTTCCTTACTCTGTATACTTATTTCAAGACTGCCTATAATAGCTGTAAGTATTTCTCATGTAGGGAGGGAGGTGAATAAAAGACTAGTAAAACTCAGTGTTGGAGATTCTAAACTACCTCAAACAATACAGTGTGTTAAAATGCTTCAAGAAATAAAACTATTCTCAGTTTTCCTTTCTTTATAGATTTAAAGAAGAAAAATTTAGGCTAACAATTCTGAAATGACTACCAGAGATACTTCTCCTGCAGTTTTATAGGGGAAAGAAATAGAATGCTATATTCAAATGAACTGATATAGATATGGGGATTTCGATGAGGGTAATTCTTTTGGTTGGTTGTATTTAAGAACAGAGATGGACAAGGTCCATACTTTGATGAAATCTCATGGTTTATAAGTTATAGAACAACCCATTGATGTATTGAATTTGGAAGATATATTAGCTTTAGCTGCAGTAACAAATGACCCTGATATTTTGGTGGCTAACAAAAAATATGCATTTGTCTATTGGACTGTTGGTTGGCTTGGCCTTGCTAGGCTCATCTGGGCTTGGACCCAGGTTCTGGGCCTGACTGAGGTCTGCTCCATGTCCATGGGACCTGGTCAGTTATCTGAGACACGCTTTTGGCCTGGTGAATGACTGAAGCACAAAAATTGCTGGTAAAAGCTAGCTATGCCTGTTAAAACTTCTTATAAGAGGCACACAGTCACTTCTGCTCACACAGCTAGGCTTAGTCAATTGAGTACAGATGTTTACTTTGCAAAGTGGAAGTGAAAGTGTTAGTTGCTCAGCTGTGTCCAACTTTTTGCGACCCCAGGCTCCTCCATCTACGGGATTTCCCAGGCAAGAATTATGGAGTGGGTTGCCATTTCCTTCTCCAGGGGATCTTCCTGACTGAGGGATCAAACTCGGGTTTCCCGCATTGCAGTCAGACTCTTTACAGTCTGAGCCACCAGGGAAGAGCTTTACTTTGCAAACTCTACTGCAAAGCCAAATGGCAAAGGCTGCAGATTTATAATCCTATTACAAGAAAGGAGTGACGAATTAGGACCAGTAATTCAAGTAGCATAGAAGGCTTCCATTATAGAAAGGTCTCAGAGTTAGTGCAATGTGAGTGGCACCTTTCCCCCACAGTTTAGGTAATTTGAAGTGAGGTAAAGGACTTAATACAAGTTTTAGGATCTGAATTCAGATAGTGTTACTCAAGCAACATGGACTTAGGAAACCCCTTACTGCTGCTCGCCACCATGCTAGATCTGAGTAAAGATATTAAACATCCAGGCAAGATGAAACAGTGTGGAAGGAAAGGGTATAGTGGCTTCCTCTGTGTCATCTTAGCTGCCATTTGAGATTGCAGTCCTGCGGAGGAGGGTGAGCGCCCATCTTCCCACACTGTCATCACGAACCCTGCATTTGGAGGAAACGTGTCTATCAGATGAGAGGATGGAATAATGATGAGTCTGAGCAGGGCTCGCTGAATCATCTTTCTGTCATCTTAGCTGCCATTTGAGATTGCAGTCCTGCGGAGGAGGGTGAGCGCCCATCTTCCCACACTGTCATCACGAACCCTGCATTTGGAGGAAACGTGTCTATCAGATGAGAGGATGGAATAATGATGAGTCTGAGCAGGGCTCGCTGAATCATCTTTCTGTGGGCAATACACAGCCTACGTGTATCACAACTCACGCTGCCACTCTGCCAGGCAAGAGAGAAGAGCCAAACTGGTGGCTTAGGCTCTCTCCTCCGTGGACTGCCTACAGAAAGACGCCACAAGCCCCTTCCTCCTTTATTTTTTTTTCTTGCAGTTAAAGCTCTAGCATTTCTCTTTTTCACTGAGATGAAGAATTTCCCAACAAGAGCTTGAGTTTTTCTGGCATGGTGAGCGAACGCCTTCTAGTGAGTGAGGAGGAGAGAGAGCAGTGACTGTACCTGACCAGCAGGTCATTCTGCAGTGAGATCGAAAAGCAAGATCAAGCCATGGGCTTGCGTGAGACTTGGAAATCTCTCTCTAATTCCTATTTGGAAAATACTCAGTTTGCTTAATTAATGTTTAAAGAAAGATATTCCTGCCAGGTTTTTGGAAATGGAACAACTCACCTAATTTCTATTTGGACCAGAATCAGGGTCCCATCCCTGTCTGTAGAAAAATAAGCCTAGATGAGACCCACAGCAACCATCCATTTGTACTTCTATTTCTAAACAGCCACGGGTCCCCCAGCGGCTGCACACCAAGACTCTGGGGTCATCTGGATATTCTGTAACTGCTGCAGAACAGGTTCAGCTCCACTCTCAGAAAGCCTAGCTGCATGTTCTGTGACACTGTGTGGGCCTAATGTGGATAAAGAAATGGACTCTTTCTGCATTAGGTGAATTTGAGAGGCAGGTGCTGATGAACAGCCATCATCATACAAATTGGGGCCTTTCCTGCCTTGATCTGTTAATACCCAGATTGAAGAGAAGTGTTATATCTTTTAGTGTGGACTTCCTTTTAATTAGGGACTTAGTCTGGTTTGAAGTCAGGGGCTTCTTTAAGACTCATAATAACAATGAAGTGAAGTGGCTCAGTCGTGTCCGACTCTTTGGGACCCCATGGACTGTAGCCTACCAGGCTCCTCTGTCCATGGAATTTTCCAGGCAAGAGTACTGGAGTGGGGTGCCATTTCCTTCTCCAGGGGATATTCCCAACCCAGGGATTGAACCCTGGTCTCCCGCATTGTAGACAGACGCTTTACTGTCTCAGCCACCAGGGAAATATGCGTATATTTATATTCAGACATTTAATTCCAAGACTTCACAGAATCCTTGAAGTTATGGCCCCAGATTAAAGATCCCTGTTTTAGATCCTTCTATTTAATAACACTTATTTTAGGCTATTTGATGCATAGGAAGACAAGATTTAGTGAAGGGACAAGGTGTGGACTCTTGGACTCCATTGCTGATGCTAGTATTTACTAGCCCTGGGACATTGCTGAGCTTTTTCATTTGTAAAATGGGGAGTCTTGAGGTTGTTGTGATAATAAAATGAGGCCACTTCCTTGGCTTTTGCGTAAGTGGGTGGTAAAGAAATGGCAGCAATTACTTTTTAAAAAACTTTTTCCCCCTCTCTATATTTGGCCACGCATGGCATGTGGGATCTTAGGACCCTGACCAGGGATCGAACCCATGCCTCCTGCAGTGGAAGCATGGTGTCCCAACAGCTAGACCACCAGGAAAGTCCCAGTAATTACTCTTATTGCTATGTTAACATTGTATTTACATTATGCAGATAGCAAATGGAAGGCATGTTCAAACATCTTGCAACAGAAGTGTGAATCAAGTGCCACTTTTAAGGTTGCTACCCTTTCTTGAGGTATCTAGTGCGTTTACAGTTACACATTAACTCTTGGTGCCCTCATCTACAGCATTCATCTCTAAATGCTGTGCTAGTCAAGCATTTAGAATGAAGTGCCTGGCACATTTGTAGATGCTCAATAAAGATGAATCATTATTATAATTATCATTAGTCATGTTACTACTGTTGCTATTATTACTGTTGATGCTTCATAAGTCGTTCTCTAGTGGAACTTTATTTTTAAGAGAAAGAGGGTCTCAAGATAATTTTTTTTAAGGAGGGTAAAATATCTCAAAGTCACTGTAATTAGCAGAACAAAAAGCTATCTTTTTGCCTCTTTTGAACATTCTATAAAAATTTATTTCTTTTTCTTCTATTTACTTCACTCAAGATAGGCTGGATATGCAGACTCAACTAGCCCCTCCAGGACAAATGACTAAATTGGTTTATAATAGTTTCTGGAACAACCCTTGGCACAACATGGGCATGTGTCAGCCCTCTATTACTAATTGGTTTGGCTCTAGGTTCTCTTGGCCAAGAAATCTATGTGCTTGAGGTCTCTCCTGAATCAGAGAAGGGACGTTAGTGTACAAACTAGTGAGACCCAAAGAAAATCTGTAATGTAGTTAATATATCAATGTACATTTCTTAGTTTTGATAAAAGAACTGTGGATATGCAAGATATTAACATTAGGGGAATCTGGATGAAGGGTATTTGGTGACTCTACTCTTTGCAATATTACAGTGAGTCTAAGACTATTAAAAATAGCATATTACAAAGTGAGGTAATGAAGCAGAAATTGTGTTTACAGGGGTAGTGAGGCAAGGGCTGAAGCAGGGATCCAATGGCAGTTTATTACAAATAGTCCAAGCAAAAATTGATAGTAGTTTGCAACAGGGTTGTTGGAATGGAGGGAGGAGCTAGTGATTCTGGGTGTATTTGGAATGTGTAACCAACAGGGTTAGCTGATGGATTGGTTGTAAGGGGAAGAAAAGAGGGGAATTGAGGCCATATAGAGACCTATGAGAAGGTACTTTCTTGCTCCTCTGTTTCCTAGAGAATTAGTCTTCTTAAAAAAAAAATCAAAGACCAACTCCTAACTCCAGGAACATGGTACCTGTGAGTTATGTGATTGGATTAAAGGTCTGGAAAATGAGGAACCAGCAGGCTGAGGACAGAGAGAACTGACATTGGTGGAAAGGAGACACCCAGAAAAGAGGGTATTAGCTATCATCTCAGTCCATTTTTCATCTTTGACTGACCTTGATCTCCTTCCTCTTATAAAGACAAAGGATACAACACAATGTGAGGAAAACATGAGTTGAGAAAACAATAGCTAGTCAGACAGAGAGGAAGTGTCTGATGAATCATGGTATCATCGTTGAACTGCAGTCTCAAATATGTACTATCTGGCTCTTAGAGAAAATTTCACCAGAATTTACCTTTATTAACAGCCTTTATCTGATGAACAAAACCCCTTAACTCCACTGGTGTCACTTTGAAGTGTCTGTCCTTATTTCTAGGATAATCTCTGATGGAATGGAGGTACCCAGCCTACTGTTGAACCTGTCACACTGTATTTGTTTTTCTCTTCTGCCTATTTTTGGCCCACTTCTTATTTCTTTTCTATAATTTCCCCCCTCCTTTGTTCAGTCTTTGTCTCTCTCCCTTAGATACTCACCCAAGTTTGACAGCCTGATTACTTAATACTCACCTGCCAAATTAACTGACTTATTTTACCAACTGGGAGGATATAAAATACCTTGACACTTGCATTTTGAGTATTTTACTGATTTTTTTTTGTATGTCCATGATGAATAAATCATGGCAGAAGTCTTAACATACTGGTAATTGGACTGTTTTATATTAAAGTTTGTATTAAAGTATGCATTACAGTATATATTGTCTCACTCACTGTTTGACTTTTGTTTAGTGAAGATTGCTAGGTTAATATTTAAATAATAGTTTTCTTCATTCCTCTTCACTTTCCTACACACCCTTTCCCTTTCTCCAAGTTGGGATGATTAGCATGAAAGAGGAAAGGGCGTTTAGCCAAATAAGCAGTGTGAATGGCAGAGAAGTTCAGCTATTTGAAAATGGAACATATTCCTGAAGTTTGCAAACATTTAGTTTTGAAATGGCCCCAAGTTTATTGTACTAACCAAGCACTATTGGGAATCATCTGGTGGTGTTGTTTGTTTATTTATTATATTGGAGAATTGAGTTATATTCCCCAATACAGAACACACTGTCATAATGAAAACACGTAAGAGACCCCCTTCCACCTGCCCTGTGTGACTTCAGAATCAAACCAGTACCCTCAGCAGTGAAAGCGCAGTGTCCTAACCACTGGGCAACCAGGGAATTGCCCCTCCTTTCATTCCCTGATTCCTTATTCCTTCCTTCCATTTTACTTCTACTCCTCACTCTGTTCTTCCCCCTACCCCCTCTGGCAATGATTCCAATGTGTCTAATGGGCATCTTCAAACTTGTGTGTATCAGTAAGGCTATACTGTGGGTATGTTTTTAAAATTTATATTATAGTTTTTCAAAAGGACTCATTCTGGTTCTTAATCTTTTTTTCATTTAGGACCATGTCCTTAATATCGATCACGTTTCTGTGTGTCTTTCTACTGCATACTATGCTAAACTGTGCACCCTTCACATTCTATTTATTCATGATGCCCAGTGATGGACACTTAGATTGCTCAAGCTTCTTTTACCACAAATAATCCTTGTCTTGAATGTCCCTTTTTAAGCTGTGTGTGAATTTACCTGGGATATATTTCCAGGAGTGGGACTGCTGAATCTTAGGGTGAGTGAATATTTTGATCAAATTCTACCAACTTACTCTCCATAATGTTTGCATCAATGTATGTATGTGTGTGTGCACATGCACACGTGTGCTTCTGTGCACATTCTCAGAGCTCAAGGGTGAAATATTATGTTTTAGTTGTTATCCTTGAAAATTGATGAAGCTGGACTGGGGACCTTTGCTTGGCGTGACAGAGAATGTGGAATCACATTAACGTTCTTTGAGGATTCAGTCTGCATTTTTACTATAGTAAATAAAACTGCCATACAGTGAGCACTTATTATGGGCCAGGGACTAACTAAGCTGGGTGCTTTAATTCTCTGTCCTATTTAATCCTCACAATAATGCCATGAAGTAGATATTGCTATTATAACCTCTGTTTGAAGATTGTTAAAACCTAGGCTAAGAGAGTTTTAGTGACTTGCTTGAGCTGGTAAGTTTCAGATCCAGGATGAGACTCTAACTCCAAAGCCTGTACTCTTAATTGTGATGCTCCAGTGCCTTTCTGTCATCTATATCAGAAAGGTTTTTTGAGATACTTGATACTTGACCTCACCAACTCTGTGCACTGGAGGTTTTATTTTTTTTTAAATATTTATTTATCCATGTTCATTGGCATGTGAGATCTTAGTTCCCTAACCAGAGACTGACCCAGACCCTCTGAGTTGGTAGCATGGAGCCTCACTTAACCTCTGGACCCCAGGGAAGTCCTGCTGTAGGTTTTAGGGCATCAGGTTAGTGTCGAGGGTGAGGTGGGGTGAGGAAGCAGGAAGCTATGGGGTGGGTCATTGGAGCCTTGGACATCAGTGTTCAGTATACCATAAGAGAACATATTTGCATTCTGGTTTATAGCTTGCTTTATTTTTGATGAGTGTGAATCTGTCTCTCAAGTGGTACAATCGTGTGTTTTGAAATACCAAGACAGAGGCCAAGACCTCGTGGCTGACAATGAATAATAGAAGCTTTCTTTCGTGAGGCGGGGAGGGGGTCTCAGTAGTTGTGGCACACGGGCTTAGTTGCTCTGCAGCATGTAAATCTTTCCAGACCAGGGATCGAACCTGTGTTCCTTGCATTGGCGGGTGGATTCCTATCCACTGCTCCACCAAAGAAGTGCTCCAGCATTCTTGCCTGGAGAATTCCATGATGGAGGCCAAGACCCCATGATGACAATGAACAGTAGAAGCTTTCTTTTTAAAAATTTTTGAAAGTTTGCTTTTATTTAATTATTTACTTTTGACTGCACTGGCTGTTCATTGCTCTGTGCGGGCTTTCTCTAGTTGCGGTGCATGGGCTTCTCATTGCTGTGGCTTCTCCTGTTATGGAGCACGGGTTCTAGGCACACAGACTTCAGTTGTTGCAGCTCACGGGCTCAGTGATTGTGGCTCAAGGGCCCTAGAGCAAGGGCTCAGAAGTTGTTCTGCACTGGCCCCAGCCACCCTGTGGTATGTGGAATTCCCCCCACCCATGAGGGTTGAATCCATGTCCCTCACATTGGCAGGTAAATGCCTAGCCACTGTACCACCAGGGAAGTCCAACGGAAGCTTTCTTAATTGACCTTGAGTTAATTACGTTGTTGCAGGAACTGATGTTCTCCAATTAATCTGTAAGCCACACTTAATCTGTAAGCCATGCTGAATACTACACTTGCAGTTAGTACGATCCTCTTCACTTCTGATCCTAGTAAATGAATTCCCTGTTTAACAGAGACAGTTGAATTTGTTCCTCAACCTGTTTTATACCAGTGAACCAGTGAAGGTGCTCAGTCGTGTCTGACTCTTTGTGACCCCATGACTGGGGCCTACCAGGCTCCTCCATCCATGGAATTTTCCAGGCAAGAGTACTGGAGTGGGGTGCCATTAGTTGTAGTTAATAGTGATGCCATTTAAATAAAAGTAACTGAATGGATGAAATGTGAGTATAATGTTTCTATGAAAATTAGGTTGAATATGTTCATAATACTCAATAAACATGAATTGCTAACACAATTATTGATAAATTAGGTGTGGGGAGGCAGCTGTAAAAGGTGGGGAAAAATCATTACATTTCTTGACTCAGGACTTCCCTGGTGTTCCAGTGTTTAGGACTCCATGTTTGGGGCTCTCCCAGAGGGCCCAAGTCTGGTCCCTGGTCAGGGAACTAGGGTTCCCCAGGCCATGTGGCTTGGCCAAAAAATTTTTTTTCTCAACGGATCCTTGGCTGAGATCACCTCAAGTGTCTTAGAGTTCTCAGTCCACTCTGAAAACACAGTACTAGCAATCATGTGTGCTTAGTCACTCAGTCGTGTCTGACTCTTTGCTCCCCCATGGACTGTGGCCCACCAGGCTCCTAGGCGATCCTTTATGGGTGTGCTTTAGACAAGAAAGACAGACCATAGACAACTCCAATTAGCAGACACATCCTCAAAGGCTTTGACTTTTCATCAGAGTATTAGCAAATAAATGTATATTGTATTTTAAGTTAAATCCAGTCTGTGATTATATCATTTTTATACCTTCCAGGTTTACCTGATTTATTTTGTTAACCAGCCAACCATGTATCTGTACCATATTGGGCAAATTCTTCTTCTGAGAATCCCTGCTTGAAGAAGCCATCCATTATTCTCTCTTACCCTATGTTAGCTTCATCCATACTAGGATAAAATATTCTACAATTAGTAATTATATATACAAAGTCAAATAGTTTTTAGTGAAATAAAGGAATCCAAATACCCAGATACAATGTGGTGCCATTGTCATGTTGAGTACTGACTTTTTAAAAAAAATTTTTTTATTTTTACTTTATTCCCACTGAGCGACCAGGGAAGCCCATAATTCCCTGTACTATACAGACTCTTTGGAAAAGACTCTGATGCTGGGAGGGATTGGGGGTAGGAGGAGAAGGGGATGACAGAGGATGAGATGGCTGGATGGCATCACTGACTTAATGGACGTGAGTCTGAGTGAACTCCGGGAGATGGTGATGGACAGGGAGGCCTGGTGTGCTGCAGTCCATGCGGTTGCAAAAAGTCGGACACGACTGACCGACTGAACTGAACTGACACAGAAAAATCTTGTTTCTTATCTCTCTTATGTATAGCAATTTATATGTGTTAATCTCATGCTTCTAATTTGTTCATACCCCCCTACCTTTGGTGACCATAAATTTGTTTTGTATGTTTGTGAATCTGTTTGTTTTGTACATAGATTCATTTATATTATTTTTTAGATTCTACATAGAAGTGATATTATGTAATATTTGAATTGCTCTGACTTGCTTTGCTTATGTTCTCTATGTCCACCTTGTTGCTGTAAATGGCATGATTTCATTCTTTTTTCTGTAGCTGAGTAATATTCCATTGTGTGTGTGTGTGTGTGCATCACATCTTAATTCAGTCATCTATTGATAGAGACTTTGGTTGTTTTCATTTCTCAGATATTGTAAATAGTGCTGCTGTGTGAACATTGGGGTGCATGTATCTTTACAGATGAGAGTTTTCCTTTTTTCTGACTATTTACCCAAGAGTAGAATTGCTGGATCATATCAGCCATTTTAAAATCTATCTTTGAATATTCTTATTTTGCATTAAGTATCACTCTTACTTACTGGAAGGCCTGAGCTTTCATACATCTCATAAATTGTAGCCTGTTGGTTCTCCCTGCTTAAGGTCTCAGAGGAATTTGTTATCAAAATTCTGATCTCAGCTTCTCACAACACAGGAGCAATGGCATTAAATGACCCCCTGAAAGTGAAAGTGAAAATCGCTCAGTCGTGTTCGACTCTTTGCAACCCCATGGACTGTAGCCCACCAGGCTCCTCTGTCCATACGATTCTCCAGGCAAGAATACTGCAGTGGGTTGCCATGCCCTCCTCCAGGGGATCTTCCTGACTCAGGGANCAGGAGCAATGGCATTAAATGACCCCCTGAAAGTGAAAGTGAAAATCGCTCAGTCGTGTTCGACTCTTTGCAACCCCATGGACTGTAGCCCACCAGGCTCCTCTGTCCATACGATTCTCCAGGCAAGAATACTGCAGTGGGTTGCCATGCCCTCCTCCAGGGGATCTTCCTGACTCAGGGATCGAACCTGGGTCCTCCCGCACTGCAGGTGAATTCTTTACCATCTGAGCCGCCTAATGGCTCCCTGTCAGTCCCTAATGACTTTCCCTATGAGATTAGGGTTTTTTAACAGTTTTGAGGGTCACAAACCTCTTTGAAAACCAAGTGATAACTTTGGATCTTCTTACCTACAGGTACATTGTACATGGAATTTCACAAATATATTATTGGGCAAGGTTTTTTACGTCTTAAAACCTATTCATGGATCCAGGTTCATTATCTCAGCTCTACTTGATGCTACATGGGAAGGTTAGAAGTCTGGATTATTCTTGGCTCTGCCATTAACTAGTTGGGCCACCTTAGGCAAATCTATTAACCTCCTTGGGCCTCAGTTTCTTTATCTGTAAGATAAGAGGTTTATCATGTTATCCTCAACTATCCCTTTCAGTTTTAATTCTGTTTGGGCTCTCCAGCCATCAGAAAGGGCCCCAAATCACCGTTTCTTGCAGAACAAAAAAGTTTGGTAACAACTAAAAGTGGGTAGTGTCTAAGAGACATTGTCTTTTCTTTTGATTCCACAAACATGTATTGAGGGCCTACTAGGTGCCCAGCCTTGGGCCAAGCACTGTAAGTTTCACAGATAAATACGACTCCCTAAACAAGGATGCCTTTCAGGGTGTGGGAGGTTTCAGTGCACTTACACACACGTTTTCTGTGTAAAGAAGTGAGAAAAGACCAGGTAATGTGAATTTCCCTGGGCCTGAATAAAATCTGCTTAAGTGGTCTCTAGTCAGGCTTCTCTTGGCAGCTATGCTTCTAATTCAGCTCTCTCCTTCAGGAAAAAAGCTAATGTATGGAGCACCAGGCTTCTTTGCCATTCTGCAACTCCTTGCTTGCCAGAGACCAGCTTTTAATTCTTAAAGGGACCAGCCCATTTCTTCCATGAAACCTTTGTAAACCCCACTCAGCAGTCCAGTTCACAAGCAGTTCCTTGGTAGTTTACTCATACCCACATTGCTTTCCTGACTCCCAGGCAGGAGGGAAAGAATTGAACTGGTTTATGAGGGATACAATAGAGCATTGAGTTCTCATTTTTATTTACTTATTTTATAATCCACTACTTATTTTATTTTTCCTCCTTTGTTCAATCTTTGTCTTTCTCCCTTTGATACTCACCCGATTCTGACAGCATGATTACTTAATACTCACCTGCCAAATTAACTGACTTATTTTACCAACTGGGTGGATATACAATACCTTNGAGCATTGAGTTCTCATTTTTATTTACTTATTTTATAATCCACTACTTATTTTATTTTTCCTCCTTTGTTCAATCTTTGTCTTTCTCCCTTTGATACTCACCCGATTCTGACAGCATGATTACTTAATACTCACCTGCCAAATTAACTGACTTATTTTACCAACTGGGTGGATATACAATACCTTGACACTTGCTATTTGAGTATTCTACTGACTTTTTAAAAAATGTGCCTAGTGATATCTTATCCAAAGGCAAAGCCCTAGGGTTTCTTTTTCTTTTTTTTTAAGAAAAGCCATTTGTTGCTTTTGTATTTATAAACCATGTTTGGTTATAATACATGTTCCACTATAAGATAGAGCCAACCAGTTTTTTCTTTCCAGTTACAAAGGATGAAAGATACAAGTATAGGCATATATTCCAATTTAATTTTGTGGAAATTGTTTTGCCACCCCCCAATAAGAATATGACTTTGTTCACAGAGATTTAGTACTTCAGTTCAGTTCAGTTGCTCAGTAGTGTCGACTCTTTGCGACCCCATGAATTGCAGCATGCCAGGCCTCCCTGTCCATCACCAACTCCCGGAGTCTACCCAAACTCATGTCCATCGAGTCAGTGATGCCATCCAGCCATCTTATCCTTGGTTGTCCCCTTCTCCTCCTGCCCCCAATCCCTCACAGCATCAGAGTCTTTTCCAATGAGTCAACTCTTTACGTGAGGTGGCCAAAGTATTGGAGTTTCAGCTTCAGCATCAGTCCTTCCAATGAACACCCAGGACTGATCTCCTTTAGGATGAACTTGTTGGATCTCCTTGCAGTCCAAGGGACTCTCAGGAGTCTTCTCCAACACCACAGTTCAAAAGCATCAATTCTTTGGCGCTCAGCTTTCTTCACAGTCCAGCTCTCGGATCCATACATGACCACTGGAAAAGCCATAGCCTTGACTAGACAGACCTTTGTTGGCAAAGTAATGTCTCTGCTTTTGAATATGCTATCTAGGGTGGTCATAACTTTCCTTCCAAGGAGTGTCTTTTAATTTCATGGCTGCAGTCACCATCTGCAGTGGTTTTGTCATCCTTGGTTGTCCCCTTCTCCTCCTGCCCCCAATCCCTCACAGCATCAGAGTCTTTTCCAATGAGTCAACTCTTTACGTGAGGTGGCCAAAGTATTGGAGTTTCAGCTTCAGCATCAGTCCTTCCAATGAACACCCAGGACTGATCTCCTTTAGGATGAACTTGTTGGATCTCCTTGCAGTCCAAGGGACTCTCAGGAGTCTTCTCCAACACCACAGTTCAAAAGCATCAATTCTTTGGCGCTCAGCTTTCTTCACAGTCCAGCTCTCGGATCCATACATGACCACTGGAAAAGCCATAGCCTTGACTAGACAGACCTTTGTTGGCAAAGTAATGTCTCTGCTTTTGAATATGCTATCTAGGGTGGTCATAACTTTCCTTCCAAGGAGTGTCTTTTAATTTCATGGCTGCAGTCACCATCTGCAGTGGTTTTGGAGCCCCCCAAAATAAAGTCTGACACTGTTTCCACTGTTTCCCCATCTATTTCCCATGAAGTGGTGATGGGACCAGATGCCATGATCTTTGTTTTCTGAATGTTGAGCTTTAAGCCAACTTTTTCACTCTCCTCTTTCACTTTCATCAAGAGGCTTTTTAGTTCCTATTCACTTTCTGCTATAAGGGTTAGTACTTAGATTGGGCCAATAAAGCTACTTTTTTGTTTGAATATATTTTGTTATACAGTCAGAAATGAATAAATAAAATATTTCCCAAGAGCCAAATAACTACCTTTTTTAAATGAGTAAAAGTGGGATTAATGATGGTTTTTTTTCCCTTTTCTTATCTTTCCAGGAATTAATAGACTGCCCACTTCCAGTACACACATTTCTCCTAATAGATCAGTATGAAGGAGTAAAAGAGAAGAGCTCACATACATATTTTCCAGTTTACTCAAACAAATACTCAAGTAAACATTGAATCTCTAATTGTTATTTTAGGGTTATAGGAGAATAGTATGGTTTGTTCTATACTCTGATATAGGTAGATATTTTATGTAACATCTGTACCCTTCTCGGAGCAGACAGGATTTTGGTTTCAGGTTCAGAAGAGTTATATAAACTTCCCTAAGGCTGAATAAAATCTGCTTAAATGGTCTGTTTCAAATGAAGACTTCCTTGCCATGTTTGGTACCTTGTAGCCATTTGTGTTTGGGCTTCTAGAAACAAAGAAAGAAAAACAACAAGAATAGGCTGAAGGAAGACTGTGAGTCAGGTTGTGTGCCCTAAGAGACAGAATGCTTTCTCTTTAATCCAGTGTAAGCTCACTGTCAAGGTGAAATGAAAATAATGCTTAAGGAAGCACAGGCTGGAATCCAGATTGCCAGGAGAAATATCAATAACCTCAGATATGCAGATGACACCACTTTATGGCAGAAATTGAAGAGGAACTAAAGAGCCTCTTGATGAAGGTGGAAGAGGAGACTGAAAAAGCTTGCTTAAAACTCAACATTCAGGGACTTCCTTGGTGGTCCAGGGGCTAAGACCCCATAGTCCCAGTGCAGGGGGCCCAAGTATGTATGATCCCTGGTCAGGGAACTAGAGCCCACATGCCTCAACTAAGACCCAGTACAGCCAAATAAATAAATAAATATAAACCCCCAAAAAACCCAACATTCACAAAACGAAGATCATGGCATCTGGTCCCATCACTTCATGGCAAATAGATGGGGAAACAATAGAAACAGTGACAGACTTTATTTTCTTGGGCTCCAAAATCACTGTGGATGGTGAATGCAACCATGAAATTCAAAGATGCTTGCTCCTTGGAAAGAAACCTATGACAAACCTAGATAGTGTATTAAAAAGCAGACATTACTTGGCCAACAAAGTTCCCTCTAGTCAAAGCTATGGTTTTTCTAGTAGTCATGTATGGATGTGAGAGTTGAACTGTAAAGAAGGCTGAGTGACAAAGAATTGATGCTTTCGAACTGTGGTGTTGAAGACTCTTGAGAGTCCCTTGGACTGCAAGGAGATCAAAGCAGTCCGTCCTAAAGGAAATCAACCCTGAATATTCATTGGAAGGAATGATGCTGATGCTGAAACTGAAGCCCCAATACTTTGGCCACCTGATGTGAATAGCAGACTCATTGGAAAAGACCCTGATGCTGGGAAAAATTGAAGGCGGGAGGAGAAGGGGATGACAGAGGATGAGATGGCTGAATGGCATCACCAACGCAATGGACATGAGTTTGAGCAAACTCCAGGAGATGGTTTAGAACAGGGAAGCCTGGTGTGCTGCAGTCCATGGGGCTGCAAAGAGTCAGGCATGACTGGGTGACTGAACAACAACAAGAACACTTGGTGGGGCTTCCCGTGGAAAAGAATTCACCCGTCAGTGCAGGAGATGTGGGTTCAATCCCTGGGTTGGGAAGATTCCCTGGAGAAGGAAATGGCAACCCACTCCAGTATTCTTGCCTGGGAAATCCCATGGACAGAGGAGCCTGGCAGACTCTGGTTCATAGGGTCTGCAAAGAGTCAGATATGACTTAGTGACTCAACATACACACACAACACTTGGTGATCAGGAGCCATCTCATTTAAACTGTATTGCCTCTGAATTTGATATGATTGCTGCTGCTGCTGCTAAGTCACTTCAGTCGTGTCCAACTCTGTGTGACTCCATAGACGGCAGCCCACCAGGCTCCCCCATCCCTGGGATTCTCCAGGCAAGAATACTGGAGTGGGCTGCCATTTCCTTCTCCAATGCATGAAAGAGAAAAGTGAAAGTGAAGTCGCTCAGTCTGTCCGNAGAACAGGGAAGCCTGGTGTGCTGCAGTCCATGGGGCTGCAAAGAGTCAGGCATGACTGGGTGACTGAACAACAACAAGAACACTTGGTGGGGCTTCCCGTGGAAAAGAATTCACCCGTCAGTGCAGGAGATGTGGGTTCAATCCCTGGGTTGGGAAGATTCCCTGGAGAAGGAAATGGCAACCCACTCCAGTATTCTTGCCTGGGAAATCCCATGGACAGAGGAGCCTGGCAGACTCTGGTTCATAGGGTCTGCAAAGAGTCAGATATGACTTAGTGACTCAACATACACACACAACACTTGGTGATCAGGAGCCATCTCATTTAAACTGTATTGCCTCTGAATTTGATATGATTGCTGCTGCTGCTGCTAAGTCACTTCAGTCGTGTCCGACTCTGTGTGACTCCATAGACGGCAGCCCACCAGGCTCCCCCATCCCTGGGATTCTCCAGGCAAGAATACTGGAGTGGGCTGCCATTTCCTTCTCCAATGCATGAAAGAGAAAAGTGAAAGTGAAGTCGCTCAGTCTGTCCGACTGTTAGCGACCCCATAGACTGCAGCCCACCAGGCTACTCCGTCCATTGGATTTTCCAGGCAATTAGCATGGTTTAAAGCAGAGGATATTTCATGAAGAAATAGTTTACTTTCCATTTGATCTCCATAATGCTCAGAGTCTATAGGCATTGTGCTTAGTTAGTAATTTCAGTTTCCTAGAAATAATTTCAATCTACAACCTCTACTAACAGTGGTTCTCAAAGTGTGGTCCAGGGACCCAGAGGGTTCACAAGACCTCCTCAGGGGATATACAAGATAAAAGCTATTCTCATAATACTATTAAGAAACTACTTGCCTTTTTTTTTTTTTTTTAGAGCTTCCATTTTACTTTATTTTACTTTACAGTACTCTATTGATTTTGGCATACATTGACATGAATCTGCCACGTGTGTACACAAACTCCCAAACATGAACCCCCCCTCCCACCTCCCACCCCACTTAAATTCTCATTTTATCTTGAGTGTGGAGTGGAGGTCTCCAGGGGCTATATGATGATGATGCATGACGTTGCAACAAACCAAATGCAGAAGCAGATATATGAAACAGTTGTCTCCTATTAAAATAAGATGTTTGAGAAACTTGGAAAAATATAAAACAATGCCACTTTTCTCACTGTTTTTTTTTTATTTTGGAAAATATAGCTATTTTCTCACAAAATGTCATTTATGTTAACATGTAACGGGTCTATTGTTTTGGGAGGCTTTTTTTTTTTTTTTTGGCCACACTATATGGCTTGCTGGATCTTAGTTCCCTAAGCAGAGGTTGAACCCTGGCCACTGCAGTGTAAACACCAAGTCCTAATTACTAGACCGCCAGGGAATTCCCATTAAATGAATTGCTGAATGGTTTAAAAATTCTCAGTTTTCATTTCTAATATGGTAAATATCAATAGATATAACCCATAGAAACAAAAGCTCTTTGGAATTCTCAGTAATTTTTAAGAGTATCAGTGATCTTGAAACCAAAAAGTTTGGGAATGGCTGCTCTATTAACATATACATAGTCTAGTGTGGAAAAAGAATGTAAGAGAAACACTGAAAAATTCAGAAAAATCAGTTAATATGGAGCCTGAGGATTTAAAAAATAAGCTAGCAATAGCACGTCTAAATTTCAGTTTCAGTTGTAATTTACAAAGACTCACTGGTGTGACATTACACATTCTCCATCATATGAATGAATCTGTTCGAATTTAGCAACTCAGAGCTAATTGGTATTGCTCTTTGTAATTTGATCATTGTTATATAGGTGAGTATTTCCTTCATTCGTCCCTGAAATGGAATATCTAACCATTGTCACAGAAGTGAAGTTCGTGGCATTTACCATTTGCTCTGTTTTCCCCATATTTTGGTTCTGGAAGACAAACAGTATTTGGTGAATTGTGCAGTGCAATTATCTATGATCATCTGCAATTCATAACTACCGTGTATTTGTTAATTAACTTAAAAAGGTGGTAGCTTCAGAAAATGACTGTTAATGGTGTTGATGAAACTGTAAAAATTTGACATTATTGCCAGCTCTCCATAATTCTTTATAATTATATTTCCTTTACCCCAATGTTATATATTTTTGTTCTTCCTGTTCTTCAGAGAGGACTGTATCCAGTTATGAACAATTTAAATGGGAATGTGGAGCATTTAGAGAGAGATTTTATAGAAGAAAAGCTGAAATTAATTGAGATTGTTTGGCCTGAAGAAGAGGACGTTAGATAAATCTCTAAGCATAGCCTCATTTTGCAATGATGGAAACCAGCTGTCTTTCGACTCAAGGAGACTAGAATGAGAGGATGCGGACTTAAAGTGTAATCACAGGGATTTAGTTAAGATACACTGAACATGTTTCCTCACAGCAGAGGCTGGTAGACTCTGGAGTGCGTTCCTAAGGCAGCTGTGGACTTTTTTCCTCTGGAGTCTTAGGAATTCAAAACTGTTTTCATACTGATCAGCTGTAGGCAGAAGTTAGGTAACTGCTTCCTAACCTGTGGACACTGGCACTTCAGCATCTTAAAATTTTCATTGGAACATCTGGATGTGGGTAGGCAGAAAGGCCTTTGTAAAATTATATCTGACTATTATAATGAAGAGGGAGGCAAGAGAAGGAAGAGACTATTAATACACAGAGTTCAGCAGCTGAGGTGGTTTCTACTTCTTTGCCTGCTTCCTTTCTTCTCCTTAACTTTTCATGTTCTGCTTGACACTCAAAATGATCTTTTTTTTTTCTATTACACCAAATATATTTCTTACTGTGGTAAAATATACATAGCATAAATTGTACTATTTTAATACATTTTGAGTATACCATTCAGTAGCATTAAGTACCGTCACATTGTTGTACAATCCATCACCACTACCCCTTTACAGAATTTTTTCAGCACCCCCAACTGAAACCTGCACCTTTTAAAACAACTCCCCTTATAGTACATAAGGAAAAGAGTTTTAAAATTTTATTTACTGCAGTATCTACAGTGCCTAGAACAGTGCCTGGCATATGGTAGATACTTGTTATGGGTTGACTTGTGTCCCTCAGTAAGATCTGTTGAAGTCCTTACACTCTGTAGCTGTGAATATGACCTTATCAACAAGGTCTTTGCAGATGTCATCAAGATAAAATGTGGTCATGGGTGAGCCCTAGTCCAGTATGACTGGTGTCTGTATAAAAGGAGGAAAATGCCATGTGACAACAGAAGTGGCTGTTTGTTGTTCAGTCTCTAAGTTCTGTCCGACTCTTTTCCACCCGTTGGATTGCACACGCCAGGTTTCCCTGTCCTCCACTATCTCCTGAAGCTTGCTCAAATTCATGTCCATTGAGTTGGTGATGCTATCCAACCATCTCATCCTCTGCCGCCCCCTTCTCCTCTTGCCTTCTTTCCCAGCATCAGGGTCTTTTCCAGTGAGTCAGCACTTCACGTCAGGTAGCCAAAGTATTGGAGCTTCAGTTTCAGCACCAGTCCTTCCAATAAATATTCAGAGTTGATTTCCTTTAGGATTGACTGGTTTGATCTCCTTGCAGTCCAAGGGACTCTCAAGAGTCTTCTCCAGCGCCACAGTTCAAAAGCATCAATTCTTTGGTCCTCAGCCTTCTTTATGGACCTACTCTCACATCCAGAAAAACCATAGCTTTGGCTATAGGGACCTTTTATCAGCAAAGTGATATCTTTGCTTTTTGACATGCTGTATTTGTGAATATATGTTTGTCATAGCTTTCCTTCCAAGTAGCAAGCATTTTTGAATTTCATGGCTGCAGTCCACGGTGATTTTGGAGCTCAAGAAAATAAAATCTGCCTCTGTTTCCACTTTTTCCCCCATCTATTTGCCATGAAGTGATGGGACCAGATGCCATGATCTTAGTTTTTTGAATGATGACTTTTAAACCAGCCTTTTCACTCTTCTTTCACCCTCATCAGGAGGCGCTTTAGTTCCTCTTCACTTTCTGTCATTAGAGTGGTATCATCTGTATATCTGAGGTTATTGTTATTTCTCCCAGCTATCTTGATTCCAGCTTGTGCTTCATCCAGCCTGGCATTTCACATGATGTACTCTGCATGTAAGTTAAATNACCAGCCTTTTCACTCTTCTTTCACCCTCATCAGGAGGCGCTTTAGTTCCTCTTCACTTTCTGTCATTAGAGTGGTATCATCTGTATATCTGAGGTTATTGTTATTTCTCCCAGCTATCTTGATTCCAGCTTGTGCTTCATCCAGCCTGGCATTTCACATGATGTACTCTGCATGTAAGTTAAATAAGCAGGGTGATGGTATACCAGCCCTGACGTACTCCTTTCCCAATTTGGAACCAGTCCATTGTTCCCTGTCTGGTTCTAATTGTTGCTTCTTGACCTGCATGCAGGTTTCTTGGCTGCAGCCATGAGCTGAAACCAGGAAGAGGAAAGGAAGAATCTCAGCCAGGGCCTATGAAGGAATGTGGTGATACCCTGATTTTATACTTCCAGCCTTTAGAACTGTGGGAGAGTGAACTCTGCTGTTTTAAGCCACTCCATTTGTGCTTTCTTATGGCAGCCCTAGGAAACTAATAGCATACTTGAGAAGTATTTGTTGAAAAAAGGTGTCTATTGTTTATCTGTTTATGTTCCATCTCTTCCATAAGAATGAAATCTCTTGGCAGAGGCAGTCTGTATCTTGTTCCCCACTGCATCCTTGGTGTCTAGAATGATGCCTGGCACAAGGAGGTGTTACCAGTGTTCTGCAGAAGCACTGTGGTGTGGTGGTAAAGCAGAGGGCTTGGTGTTCGACCACCAGGGCTGGGTTCTGGCTCCACCATTTACCAGCTGTGTGCCTCTGGGCACCTGTACCTCGACTGCTCATTTGTGGGGTGGATTAGCAGACTTAAAGCGCTTAGAACAGTGCATGAGTCACTAAGCATTCGGTGTCGGTTCTCTAGTAGTCTTAGTTGCCTGGCATGATGAGACTAAGATGATGCGTGCAAAGCTTCATGAGCTGGGGACGCAGGAGGCCAAGAACTCACTGTGGGACCTTGTGTGGATGACTTTCCTGTTTGGACCTCTGTTCTCTCATCTGCAGGCTCTCCCCAGTCATTTCTAGCTTCAGCCTTTGGTGAGTTATGCAGTGTTTATTACTTGCAGAACAGGCAAGACTGGAGCTGCCTTCCAAGGGTAGTCTAAGACACGATGGGCATATCAGAGACTAAGGCTTGGTGGGCTTCCAGTGGAGGAGAGGGGATGTAGAAGAAAGGGAAAACCTGGCTTTCTCCGATCAGCCACGGTCTCAGGCAGCAAGTGCATTCTCATGTACTGGATGGAAATCCAGGTGACAGAATCTGGGGAATCCTGACAAGCTCACTGGGGCCTTTTTATGCTGAAAAGTATTTTCTTGTCATTTGCCTTTTCTTTTATTGCTATGGCCCCAAATTTATAAAGAACATCATTTCTCATTATCTTGGAACAACTCATGTTACTGCTTGGTACTTGCCACCACTCCTGGTGTTATTGTCATCACCAGATTTTGTGTGGAAGACTTAAGAACAGGTGCTATGTAGTGATGTTGTTTTCTGTGCTAGTATACTATAATCAGCATTCAAAACCAATAACGTGTTTAACAGTCTAGAGATTTTATGGCCATTAGTGGCTCCAGGGCAACTTAAGGTGCAATTGAAAAAAACTGAAACTTTTAGTGAAGTTAAAATTGATAACTGTCACCAGCTTTCCCTCTTGCTGACATAGAATTATGTAACTGTGCCCTTTGTCCTCTGACTATCGATAGAATAAGTGGAATACGTTTCTCTTCTACTTTATTGATGTTGGTTTGACCATGAACTGTCTTTGGCTAATGGAATGTTAATGAATGGGATGCCTTGATGTTTAAATGTCCTCCCTGATTTGGTTTTAGAAAAGGCAGAGGAACCAGAGATCAAATTGCCAACATCCGCTGGATCATAGAAAAAACAAGAGAATTCCAGAAAAACATCTGCTTCATTGACTACACTGGAGCCTTTGACTGTGTGGATCACAACAAACTGTGGAAAATTCTTAAAGAGGTGGGAAAACCAGACCGACTTACCTGCCTCCTGAGAAATCTGTATGCAGGTCAGGAAGCAACAGTTAGAACCAGACATGGAACAATGGACTGGTTTCAAATTGGGAAAGGAGCAACTGAACTGAACTGAACTCTGCACTTTTGCCATTAGAGCAGCCTGTCTCTAGTAGTCACTGGTCCAAACAGAATGAGGAGAAGTGTGGAGCCAAGCTGGCCTACACCTGTAGCCTGAAGTCAGTCTGCAGCTGCAGAAACGGCCCAGCTTACTTCCAGAGCCGTGAATAAGAAAAGGACATTTTTATTGTTGTAAGCCACTGAAATTTTAGTTTGTTTGTGATGCAGCTCTATTGTGGCATAAACCTAAAATGCAATACAATAATACATACTTTTGTAGCATGAATAAAGGCCTCTAAAATTGCCTTCACTGGTTTCATTTTCAGCCAGTCAACTTGGACCATACAATGTGACTTTTAGTGTTTAATACATATTCTCTGTGTGTGTGTGTGTTTGAGACACATGCATACTTTCTTGACAATACATCCATGATCAGGAGAGGATGCTTGATTGACCCACAGGTGACATATTACCCTAACAGCTACCATCTTCTTTTCTTCCTTGTTCCCCTTAGGAAGCCTCATGCTCTTTACAGCTTTAGCAGCATAACTGCTTGCTGGCTCTGCTGGCATCATAGCAGGGTCCTTGCACACTCATACTACCAGTATCTTGGAACTTTCTTCCATCAGCCCTTAAAATACTTTTGTCCAGAACAGTATGTGAAGCACTGATAATAATTTTGTAATAGCAACTTTGCTTTTCACTTTGTATCTTATAATAGTTTCTTATGTAGAATACATGTCTGTGGTCAAATGTGCTCTGTGAGAAAGAGGAAAAGAACTCAAGGCAAAGCTTAAATTTTGACTCCATTTATCCAGTTCAGTGCCAGAGAAAGTATGATTATAGTTAGGCTTGCTCATTATCTATTGTGGATTGAAAAACCACCTCCAAACTGGGTGGCCTAAAAAATCGTTTTATTTTGCTTACAATTTTGTGGATCAACAAACAGTTCAGTTCAGGAAGGGCTTGGCTGGGTGATTCCTCTCTGAGCCCTGTGGCACCAGCTTGGGTGGCTAGGATGTGACAATCCACTTCTGATATGGCTCCTTCCCTCACATTTTGGGCATGTGAGCAAGGATGGCTGGCATTTGATGTTGACTGTCAGAGAAAGGCTGAGCTAGAGCTGTCATCTGAAGAGCCTACACGTGGTCTGTCTGTGTGGTTGGGGCTTCTCACAGCATAGTAGATGGATTCCCAAAGATAGTGTCTCCAGAGGGAGCATTCCAAGAGACAGGAAGTGGAGGCTACCAGACTTTTAATGCCTGGGTCAAGAAATTAGCATAACTTCCATTCTATTCTGTTGGCTTTCCCAGATTTAAGGGGAGGGAACATAGAAAATCTCTCACCATGAGAGAAGCAGTAGAGTTTACAGCCGTCTTTCATTTCTATATACGTGTGGGTAGTTTTTACTCAGAAAGCTTTAAGATATAAATGTGACCTGGGTTGGGGGCTGCTTGGAACTAGGAATTTTTTTGCTATTTTTTTTCCTTAGCTGTGGATGTGTGCTCAGTTGCTTCAGTCGTGTCTGACTCTTTGCAAATTCACGGACTGAAGCTTGCCAGGCTCCTCTACCCATGGAATTTTCCAGGCAAGAATATTGGAGTGGGTTGCCGTTTCTTCCTCCGGGGGATCTTCCCAACCCAGGGATCTAACTCACATCTCCTGCGTTGCAGGCAGATTCTTTACCACTGAGCCACTGGGGAAGCCCTCCTTAGCTGTACTTTGTTTATTTGTGTCAGAGTATAGTTGATGTACAATATTATAAAAGTTACAGGTGTACAGTATAGTGATTCATAATTTTTAAAGGTTATACCCCATTGTTGCTGCTGCTGCTGCTGCTGCTGCTAAGTCATTTCAGTCGTGGGTTTATTTATTTATTTTTTAAACTTTATTTATTTTTGGCTGTACTGGGTCTTCATTGCTGCACGCAGCCCTTCTCTAGTTGTGGCGAGCAGGGGGCGACTCTCTTGCTGCAGAGCACGAGCTCTAGGGCACAGGGGCTCAGTTGTGGCGCATTGGCTTTGTTGCCCCAGGGTATATGGAATCTTCCCGGACCAGGGATTGAACTCATGTCTGCTGCATTGGCGGGCGGATTCTTAACCACTGGACCACCAGGGAAGTCCTGGATAACTTAAAAAATGTGACTTTTTTTTTTTTTTTTTCTTACTTCTGTCAAAGGAGAGCTGGGTGAAATGAATGTAAACTGTAATCCTGGTCAAATAAATTAGAGTTACATGCTAATAACTTTAAAGACTGTACCACAGTCTTTAAAGCTTAGACAATTGGATGGTAATAATGATAACAATAGCTTTCTATGTACCACGCTCAGTGCATTTTCTGTATTGATTCATATGGTCTTCATAGCACAGCCATGAGGTCATTTGTTTTATCAACCCCATTTTCATGAGAAAACTGAGGCACAGGGAGGTTAAATAACTTCCTCGAGTCACATGGCCGGTAAATGGCAGCCTGGAGTTTGAACTGCACTCTATCTGGTTCCACTGCAAAAGGGGAAATCATCTGCTTGACCTTTACATTCCTCCTTTCACATGGGGAGGAGAATCAGCAGGTGTGTGGGTTTGCTGCTGTTAAATACTTTTATGTGCATAAAATGCACAAATATGTTCCTATTAGAGCTTGGATCCAGAAGGGAAAAATGGAAATGTGTTCTTTCCTCTCTAGGTGATCTTTAGAGAGGCTATTTCAGGAAAATGCTTCCACGTTTTTGTCCTCCTAACCCTGCCCCTAGTCAGCTTGAGTTTTGTCTAAAGTTAATAAGGCATTTATTGACCCTGAACTTGTCTTTATCAATGCTTTCTTTGAATGTAATTTTTCATTCTAAAAGAGGTGTGTGTGTGTGTGTGAAAATCCTATTGCTGTTGTGAGAAAAACAAGAGTTTGGATAGACAAATTTAATACAGTCCTTCTTCTGAAGTCCCATCTTCGGGATTTTTTTGTGAGGAGTCTTTAAACTTTAACACAAATACTGACATAATTTGTGTTAGTTCATACTTATTAACAACTCACACTGCAGTTTCCTATCTCCTTGCATTTGGGAAATTTGAGCATTTCAGGACAGCTGGCTACCTTTGCTGAGGCCCCAGAGCACTTTTTCATGATTCATGAAGAAAACTGGTGTGTGGCCAGAACGGGCAGCGACAGGTGGGAGGCACAAAGGTCAGCCTTTGTACAGGTTCTCACCACAGGTGTGCGCTCTCCACTTTTGTTGTGTTAACCTCTTCATTACCCAGGGACAGCCATGTATGGTGACAGAAATTAGCTAACTTAGAACGCTGCTACACAGCCAGTTGAAATTTTAGATAGGCTCTGTATAATTTTCTGGTCTGGAAGTAAACCTGAAATAGATCTCAGAGGATTCCAGAAATTCTGAAATAACACAAAGGTTGGGGGCTCATTTCTCAGGGCACAGCTGCAAGCAATACTCATTAAACAGACAGGTTTGTGTAAGCTTTGTAAATGATCAAGAATAACATTTGGATTTTTCTTGTCGTTGGGTAATATATTCTTGGTTTGCATGCTAAAGTCGCTTCAACTGTGTCTGACTCTTTGTGACCCTATGGACTATAGCCTTCCAGGCTCCTCTGTTCATTTCTCCAGGCAAGAATACTGGAGTGGGTTGCCATTTTCTCCTCCAGGGGATCTTCCCAACCCACAGATTGAATCCATGTCTCTTATGTCTTCTGCATTGCAGATGGGTTCTTTACCACTAGAGCCACCTGGGAAGCCCATTCTTGGTTTAAGAGTTGGATGTGCTATGAGTTGTGTGTGTGTGTGTGTGTGTAAAGGATGAGATTACTTAATTAGTGAAGGATTAAGCCTAGTCAAGCTTAATCAAGTCTTGATAGTCTTTTTTTTTCTATATGAAACTTTTAGTATTTTATTCATTTTCATAGTTTTACAGTATTAGTAAAAATAATGGCCATTATAAATAAGTATAAAATGGAAGTTGATGAAAAAATAACTCCATGTCTTCCTTGACTCCCACCATCCCACCAAAAAACTAGCTAGTATACGGCAAGTATCCTTTTCACACATTATCTTTAGGCATATATTCACTTTGTAGTGGTGGATGGTTTAGTCGCTAAGTCATATCTGACTCTTGTGACCCCATGGACTGTAGCCTGCCAGGCTCCTCTGTCCATGGGGTTTTCCAGGCAAGAATACTGGAGTGGGTCGCCATTTCCACCTCCAATTGATAGTCTTGATAGTCAAGTCTTGGTCTTAAGATGACATTCTGGTCATGAACATGGTGTCTTTTCCCTCTTAGATTCAATTCCATATTGAGTTTATTCTTTGATAGAGGAGTCTGAAGTTTGCAGGCGGATTGCAAATACTCTAATGCAGACATTTTCAAATGACCAATTTTCTTAAATTACTGAGGAATTGCCTTATTGATGAGGACTGTATTCCATTGTTTATTAATATTATCTCTAAATTTTAAAAAGTCTTACAAAGGTAGATCTTTCTTCATCTAATAGCTGAGAAAGCAAGTTCAGAAAGTCTTAAGAACTTGTGTAAGGTCACAAAATAAAGCTGAAGTTTTCCCCATCGAATAGTGCTATTTGTATTTCTGTCTGCGTTACTCAATTTCCATTGTATTTAATGGATGGAAGGATCCGGGTTCAACATCTAAGATGGAAAATAAATTTCAGAAGAAGCTTTAGGAAGAGATCCTTTAACCTGTTGTCTGTAGTATTAGTCTACTTGTATTCCTATACCTCTCTTAGGGTTGCCTATGGTGTGTTTAACTGTGCTAGTTTGCTGGAGGGCTGGCTTTCTTTGCACCACAGATGTTACTTCCATGAGCAGAAGTGAATGAATGCTGACACTTGTCAGTATATCTGCTTGATTTATAGCTTCTTCCCAGCATGGTATACCAAGTAGGAAGACTACAAAGTAAATTTTTCTTGAGTTATATTTAGTAATCCATCCAACAATCCATCCAAAGTAGGTAAGGGTAGAGATGCAAGATGATTAAGACAGGATTTCAGCCTTGGACATGACCAGAGACATGTAGAGGGTCACTCTAATATGGTGTAATAAGAGCTATGGCAGAGGTGCCAAGTCCTATGAGGAGAGATGAGGGAGCCACTATTTTGGGAGAATTTGTGAAAGACTTAACAAGAGAGGTGGCATTTGAGATCAGTCTTTAGAGATGAGAATATTTTGAATGGAGAAGGGGAATAATATTCTCAAACACAAAGCATATGAAAGGGCATGGAGCACTGGGGGCACTATGAGTGGCTTTGTATGGTTGGAGCACAGAATATGTACATGTGTAGGACCTGAGAGAGAAGATCTTGGAGAAATGAGTTGAAACCAGACAGTGAAGGGGAAGTCTAAGCAATGGGGATCCACAGAAGGATTGAATGGTAAGATCGGGTTTGTATTTCAGAAGCTGAACTCTGTATTCAGGTTGGGTTTGAGGAAGAGGGCACTGGAGAGAGGGGGATGGCTAGATGATGAGTGCCATGAGAGCAGCAGTAGTGGCCTGGGTGACGAAGCCCCAGTCTTCAGGGACGTTGGGAGATACTGCTTCCTACTGCAGTTGGAAACACGTTGTTTAGTGAGTTGAAGGAAAGCTTGGAGTGGACCTTGAGTTTCAGGTTTCTGTTTTAGGCAAGGTGGAGTTGCCAACTGGGATAAGATAAGAAATGCTAGAATAAGAAGCAGGTAGGGAGAGGAGGTGAAAAAATTAGTTTTTATATGTTGGGTTTGAAGAATCTGTGAAATGTTGAGTTGGAGTTGACCAGTGGAATGTTGGAAATTTGAATCTGGAGCCCAGGAGAAAATAGGGCTTAGAAACAGAGATTTGGATAGAGGAGCCTGGCTGGCTACAGTCCATAGGGTCACAAAGAGTCAGACACGACTAAGCAACTGAGCACGCACACAAAGCTTTAGAGGTAACAGACTCATATAGAGGGAGTGACAGCAACAGAGAAGGAGTGGACAGAGAGGTCAGATGGGAACCAAGAGAGAACGCTGCACAGGAAGTGGTGGACAAGATTCCAAAAGGGCCAAATGGTTGGCGATACCAAATATACAGGGAGGCCAAGGAGGCTAAAGATTGACAGGAAACCTTAGGATTCATCATTTGGGAGGTAACCAGTGACCACATCAGTTAAAAAGCTGGTCTCAAAACAGTATGTCAAATATATCCCCAAACAACATACATTCTCTAATACCATTTCTATAACACAGTGCATTGAGAACTCTGAAGGGACAGATTTCTAACAGTGGTTATCTCTTAGTGGTAGTATTAGGGGTGTTTTTTTTTTTTAAAGGGAAGTCTGCTTTTAACCCCATCCAGGTCGTTTTCTCAATTCAAGTCCTATTTCCTTGCTGGCTGTCAGCTGGGGTCAGTTTCAGCTTCTGGAGGCTCTCACTGTTGGCCTCCTTCCATCTTTAAAGCAGCAGTGGGGTGACGTGCTGGAGAAGAGTCATACCCATTCTTCATATCTCTCTGACCCGGTAGAAAAACTGGACAATTCTTAACCATACAGTGGCAGCAAAACAGAAAAACAAACGTGTACTTCAGCATCAAAGGCCCCTGGTTACACTTTCATGTGTGACTTCCTCGCCATGTGGTCTTTATTATGTTATTTAACTTCTTCCTCAGTCTCCTGATCTGTTCCAGCTTCCAGAGGCTGCCTGAATTTCTTGGTTCCTGGCGCCCTTCTCCCACTCTGATCAGGGGTGATTTTTCTTTTTTTTTTTTTAGTGCTCTTTTTGGTTTGTTTTTGCTCATTTACATTTTCCAAATGTCCTGCAATGACCATGCATTACTTTTGCAATCATAAAAGCATATGACAAAAATTCGTACAAAAGGGAGTCACTGGTGACCTTAGTAAGAATAGTTTTAGTGGAGTCATAGGAAGCAGAAGTTGGATTCTAATGGATTGAGAAGATAATTGGAGCTGAGGAAATGGGAACAAGGAATAGCTGACTCCCTGTTAGTGGCAAAGCAAGGAAAGAGAAAGAGGTAGTATCAGGACTGAGAAAATTATTTATTGGTAGCAGCAGTTCTTAAACCTTTCACTTGTAGGACCACTTTCTAGTCTTGAAAAGTCATGGAGGATGCCAAAGAGCTTTTGTTTCTGTCGGTTAATATTTATCATATTACATAATAACACAGAAACCTACAAAATATTTACCTATTGATTCATTTAGAAATAATAAGCCCATCACTTCTTAACATATCATATTTTTTATGAAAAATAATTTTTCAAAACTAAAAAGTTTAGTGAAGAGTGGTACTGTTTTTCATTTTTACACCTCTCTAGTGTTGGACTTACTAAAAACCAACTGAATTCTCATATCTGCTTTCTCATCCAATCTATTGCAGTATGTTGTCTTGGTTGAAGTAAATAAGAAAAATCTGACCTTAGACAAATATGTGGACTTCTCTGAAAGACCCTTGTGGACTCTCTGAAAGAGCCTCAGAGCCTTGAGTATTTTTAGCACTAATTAGCAGTGCTGCCTTGGAAGAGAAACTCTCCAAAGCCTAGAGTTGGGATTTTAGCCTTTATTCTTAGGATGGGCATGCTTCCAATTGGGTCACTCCTGTGCTAGATTTTATATATTTAGGTTGCAACAGCTCATGTATATCCATGTGCAAGTGTTCATAGGAGGCAGATTCACTGCTTTGTTTAGCAACCTTATTTTGAGTGTCTTTGATATTCAAGTCTTTCTTGCATTGTTCAGTAAGATTAGAAAAAACAAAAGTGGAAATAAAAGCAAAAATTAAACTAGAATACCTTAGCTGCAGGAGAAAATTCAATTTGAAAAATATGAATATCGTTTTAAACAATTTTTTAGTTCATGTGATTAAAACAAATTTAAGTAATGTGATCAACACCTTTTATAGGGAAAGTTTTAAAATTAAGAAATTTTCACATCAGTTTTGAATAATATGGACCATTCTCTCCCATAAACTATTTCCCCTAAAGTTGAGCACTGACTTAAGTATATCTTGACATCTTTTCACTTTTCCATGGAAAAGTGTAGTTTTGGAATAAGGGGTTCCTGACTCACAACCTTATTCAGAGGATAAACCCTTAATTTAGAAAAAAATCTGTAAATCACTTGACAAATGCCAACTTTCCCATATCTTTTAAAAAGTGAAATACAGTTGATTTACAATATTATATTAGTTTCAGGTGCACAACATAGCAATTCAATATTTTTATAGGTTATATTCCATTTAGAGTTATTAAAAATAATGGCTTTTCCCCTATGCTTTACAATATATCCTTGTTACTTATTAAGTTTTCCATATCTTGATGAGATCTTGGAGTTGAAAGGAAACACTGACCATCTAGTTTGTCTTTATTTTGTAGCTTAAAAAACTAAAAACCAGGAGATGAGGGGAGATCCTGAAATGTACATTGGTAGCTTGTTGCAGAGACTTTTTTCTTCCAGTCTTGTATACTTTTCTTTACACCAGAGATCTAAACTTCTCATGGTTACAAAAATGCAAGAAGGCTTTAGAGTTGTCTGTGGCACAAACAAAATTACAGCCATCTCTATGCATTTGAAGAGTCTTTCAAGTTTCAGTTTAAATGGTTCATTTAGGTTTTTGGCTGTGATTCCTGTCTCTTTTTGGATATCTCCTGCTTATTGATCTATTTGCAGTGTGTTTCATTCTATGATTTTTGGTCTCTCTTTCCCTCCCTGTCTGTATCTCTTTTTCTCTACCATAACTGTGTACTATTCCCTTTGTTTCTGTCAGTCTCTCTCTCCCTTTGTTTATCTTATTCCCTCTCTCTCTCTTGTTAACCTCCTCATATAATAGATTCTAAAGGATAGTTCTCTGGTCTCCCTTTTTATCTTTCATGTTCTTTCTGTCTTCTTAGCTTTTTATCTTCGATGAGAGATATTAATCTATAGTTTTCTTTTTTTCTGTATTGTCATAGCAACAACATTTTTGGTGTATATGTTGTTTAGTCATTAATTTATGTCAGACTCTTTTGTGAGGCCATGGAACATAGCCCGCCAGGGATTTGGGATTTCCCAGGCAAGAATACTGGAGTGAGTTGCCATTTCTTCCTCCAGGGAATCATCCCAACCTTTCCATTTTCTTCCCAATTCTGTACCACTGAGCCACCAGGAAAAGACAAACTACCAAAACATGTATATATACACACACACACACACTTTTTCAGATTCTTTTCCATTATAGGCTATTACAAGATATTGAATATAATTAGTGCTCCATACTATTCACTAGGTTGTTTCAGGTGTATTTAGATCATCAACTTCATCTTGGTTGAGTTTTGTTAGCTTGTGGTTTTCAAGGAATTGCTCTACCTTTTCTAAGTTTTCAAATTTATGAATATAAAGTTGTTTATCGTGTTCTATTATTATCTTTTTTCCCTTGGAGGGTTTGGTTCTTTATTTCAAAAAGACATTTATCAACTTGTAGAATCAAAACAGTTACATTATTGGTTTTTGTTTTACCCAATCTGCTCCCAAAGAAACCACACCAAAGAAGAGTACATTTTGAGCCAATTAAACTGCAGGGTGCACACCTAACAGACCTCACTGAAACCTTACCAAAAGAGGGGGGATTGGGTAGGAAAAAAACTTTAAAAGATTAGCACACTACCAGCCCACAGACTGTAGAGAGCTGTCACAACCAGATGGGATGATGAGTGCACTCCAACCCTAAAGAAATAGTTTAAAAATATTATAAAATTTAGTATTTATTTATTTACTTGCTTGCTTATTAGGCCACACCAGGTCTTGGTTGTGGTGTGGCATCTTTTGTGTCATGCAAACTCTTAGTTGCAGCATGTGAACTCAGCTGTGGCACGTGGGATCTGATCAGGGATGGAACCCAGGCCCCCTGCATTGGGCATGTGGGGTTTAGCCACTGGACCACCAGGGAAGTCCCTCAAAATAATATAAAACTTAAAATCAGTTTTGTTCATAAGCTATTCAAGATTTCTCCAGCATTAACCAATACAAAGCACAAGGAGATGGCTATTTTAGAGACAGCAGTTTCAAACTCAGAAAAGGTGGATGAGATGAGTTTCAAAAGGCTAAATCAGTGGCAAAACATAATTTTCTTCCTATCTTTCAAAGCAGGAGGGCAAATAAGTGGTCACCTCAACATAAGGGGCACATGATCCACTCTGTGAGCAGTTGGGAATGGGGTATAGCTGGGACGAGAATTTGATCTCATAGGTCTCACTCATAGGTTTTTTCTGATGAAAAGAAAAGTAAGGTTGCCCAAAGATACAGTAAAGCTGAAAACCTAAACAGCACTTTTTTTTTCGTTAACTCCTCCTGGAATCATCTTTCTGATTTGGCAGCTACTTTCTACAGAGCAATGAGGTTTACCAAAATGAAGTCTTTCTCTGAGTAAGGCTTAACAACTCCAGGATCTTTAGTGATACTCCATTTCACTCCTGACATTGGTAATATGTGTCATCTCTGTTTTAATTTTTATTTGTTTTGCTAAAGGTTTATCCATTTTATTGAATTTTTCAAAGAATTGGCTTTTTAAAAACTGATTTTGTCTATTGCTTTTCTGTTTTGATTTCATTCATTTCTTATCTGATCCTTTACTGGCTTTGGGTTTTTGTTGTTCTTTTTCTAGTTCCTTGAATTAGAAACTTAGATTTTTGTTTTCAGACCTTTTTTTCTTTTCTAATGTAAGCATTAGTGCTATAAACTTCCCTCTTATCACTCCAGGTGTATTCCTACATATTTTGTTATATTTTATTTTTATCATTCAGTTCCATTATATTTCATTTTGACTTCGCCTCTTGTCTTTTGGAAATTAACCAAGACACTTCTAAATAATTATTTTCTTTCTGTGTAAAAATGCTTATCCCATTTTTTAAGGCTGGGTTTGTTAGTGGCAAATTATTTTAACTTCCCTTCATCTGAGAATATCCTTATTTCCCCTCCATTCTTTAAGGATAGTTTCACCAGATATCTAATTCACAGTTAACATTTCTCTTCTTCCAGCATGTGGAAAATGTTATGCCACTACCTTTTGGCCTCCATGGATTCAGATGAGAAAAATGTTACCATTTCAATTGATTTTCCCTTTAGATAGTTTCTCATTGGCTGGCTTCAACATTATTTGTCTTTAGTTTTTAAAAGTTTAATAACGATGTGTCTTGGTGTATATTTATTTGGGTTTATATCTTATTTGAAGTTTGTTCAGTCTTAAAGTTATACATATGGCTTCTCCATATTTGAGAAGTTTTCAGCCATTATTTCTTTGAATACTCTTTCAGTCTTATGTTCTCCATTTGGACTTTTCTCCTCTCTTTCTGGACTTCAATAATAGGAGTGTTGGGTCTTTTCTTATAGTCCCACAGTTCTGTGAGGCTGTGTTAATTTATTTTATCTCTTCTCTATGCTGTATAAATTGAGTAAATTCCATTGCTGTGTTTCAAGTTATCTGACTCTTTTCTCTGTTCTCTCCATTTTTCAGTTGAGCCCACTGATTGAGGTTTTAAATTTTGATTATTGTATTTTTCATTTCTACAATTTCCATTTGGCTTTTTTTTTTGCTTCTATTACTTATGCTGAGATTTTCTAGGTTTTCACTTCTTTCAAGAGAATATGTAATAGTTTATTGAAATATTCTTAACATGACTGCTTTAAAATTATTGTCAGATAACTCCAGCATCTGATTTGTGTTGGTGTAATTGGCATCAGTTTGTCTTTCCTTACTCAAAGCAGTGATTTTACTGATTCTTTATATGGTGGGTGATTTTTTATTTTATTTTATTTATTTTTAAATTTATTTATTTTAATTGGAGGCTAATTACTTTACAATATTGTATTGATTTTGCCATACATTAACATGAATCTGCCACGGGTGTACATGTGTTCCCAATCCTGAACCACCCTCCCACCTTCCTCCCCATACCATCCCTCTGGGTCATCCCAGTGCACCAGCCCCAAGCATCCTGTATCGACATTTGGGCTATTATGTTATGAAATCTTTTATCATGCAGTCTCCCTGATTTGGTTTATCATGCAGATTCTTTCGTGTTGTAATGTTTTCATTGTCTACTTTTAGAAGCCTTCTATATATTAAAATACATTCATTGGGGGTATTGCATTTTATAACTTAGGTAAAATGGTTGATTTCATTAAAATATGCAAACTATCAAAAATTTACTCTAAAGGAAATACTAAATTCATACTCATTAAAGGGATTTACCTATTAGTCAAAAATTTGCCCATTAAATCCCCTTAAATAACCTATCCTTCCCATCAAACAAAACATAAACACTAGGCCTGGATGTTTTTTACAAATGAGGTCTACCAAAATTAGATGAATGTAACACCTATTTTATATAAAAAAATGTTTTTATAGACTAGAAATAGTAGGAAAATCCCTCAATTAGCTTTACGTGGTTATAAAGATATGATGGACAGAGTCTCAGCATAAAGTACAGGATTATATTTTATCTCTGCTTCTCAGATGATACCCTATGCAGTTGACTCTCGAACAACATGGGTTTGAACTATGCTGGTCCACTTATAGGTGAATTTTTTTCAATAGTAAATACTACAGCACTATACAATCTCCGGAGTTGGTTGCATTCATAGATGCAGAATTGTAGATATGGAGGAACTGAAGATATTGGGAACAGCATATGTGGACGGCTGACTGTAATTTTATTCAGATTTCCAACTTTTTGGAAAATGAACATCCCTAACCCTTGGATGTTCAAGGGTCAACTGTATTGAACTCTCATGTCTGCTTGGAATATCAATAGAAACTACAGTGCTGACAGTGAAAACTCAGACTTCCTCAGATGTGTAAAGTCATGCCTCAAACTTCTTCTCTTTTTGGTACAAACTTCTTCTCTTTTTAGTAACGGAAGAGCCATCTGGTGCTTGGACTGACCAATGAAAAATTGGGTATCAGCCTTCTAGTCCTGCAGAAACACTAAAGCTTATATAAAGAAATTCCATTGCTTCTTCATAACTAGAATATACAGATGTATGTGTCTCCTTGCCAGCTGACTATGAGTTTCTGTTTTCTCATTCTTGGTTACTCCTATCTTCAAGTAACATTTAGACATTATATTTGCTATTGTGCCATTTTATGCTTTTGTCAAAACAAACAAGTTTTCTCCTGTGTGAGACCTAGGTGGTTGGGATTGTTATTTTTGGTTTCAGCAAATGCATTAATATCCTATCATATTCATATCCTAGAGAAGATATAAAGAAGAATAAAACCTGAAATTTTAGACTTGAATAATAAAACAACAACAACAACAACAAAAAAGCCTCTGTAGAATGAGAAGCGGGAGAAATGAATCAGCAAATTTAAACATAGAATAATAGAAATTATCCAATCTGAACAAAAGAGAGAAAATAGACTGAAAATATTAAGCCAGAGACTTGTGGGACTATAACAAAAGCTGTGACATTGGTGTGATTGGAGTCCCAGCAAGAGAGAAGGAAGACGATAAGGCTGAGAAAAGTAGTCAAAGAAACAATGACTGAAAATTCTCCAGATTTGGCAAAAGACGTAAACCTACAGATTTAAGAAGCTTAGAGACTCCCGAACAGGATCAACCAAAGAAATCCATGCCAAGACATATCACAGTCAAACCTAAAGAAAGTAAAGACCAAGAAAATACTTTGAAAGCAGCAACAGAGAAATGATACATTACCCACAGTAGGAAAAATAATTTGAATGTCAGGAGTTTCTCATCAGACATTTGGGAGGCTAGAAACAAATGGCACAACATTTTTCAAGTGCAAAAGAAAACAATTTTCCATTACAAGCTCTATATTCAGTGAAATTATCCTTTAGTATTAAGAGAGAAGTAGAGATATTCTCAGATTAAGAAAAAGTAAGGACTTCCCTGGTGGTCCAGTGGCTAAGGCTGCACTCCCAATGCAAGGGGCCCAGGTTTGATCCCACATGCCACAACTAAAGATTCTGCATACTTCAACTAATAATACCTGGTGCAGCCAAATAAATAATCAAATATTAAAAAAAGAAAAAAGAAAAGATTTTGTCCTTAGCAGACCTACCCTTAAAAAATGTCTAAAGGAAATTCTTTAACTCAAAAAGAAGTGAAAAAATTTGAAGCATCAGGAAGGCAGTACAAAAGAAATAGCAAAAATATGGATACATACAGTAGACTTTCTTTCTCCTATTGCATTTTTTAAATTATATTTGATAGCTGAAGCATGGCATTTTGGATGTTTTTCTCAATGTTTTGTAGAGGAAATATTTAAGATAATTATAAACAGAGGAGAATAAAGAGACTTAAAGGGAGGTAAGGTTTCTACATTTTACTTCAACTGGTAAAATTTTAACACCAATAGACTATGACGTTATGAATGTAAAATGTGATACCTAGAGTAACCAGTAAAAATATATTTATGTGTACAACAACGATTTTCATGGACCTCAAGGGCATTATGCTCAGTGAGAAAAGCCAATCTTAAAAGGTCACATACTATACGATTCCATTTATATAACATTTTCAAAATGGCACACTTAAATTAATGGAAAATAAATTAGTGCCTACTGAAGGTTAGGGAGTACATCATGAGAAACGATGGGCTGGAATAAGTACAAGCTGGAATCAAGATTGCCGGGAGAAATATCAATAACCTTAGATATGCAGATGATAGCACCCTTATGGCAGAAAGTGAAGAGGAACTAAAAAGCCTCTTGAAAGTGAAAGATGAGAGTGAAAAAGTTGGCTTAAAGCTCAACATTCAGAAAACTAAGATCATGGCATCTAGTCCCATCACTTCATGGGAAATAGATGGGGAAACAGTGGAAACAGTGTCAGACTTTATTTTTTTGGGCTCCAAAATCACTGCAGATGGTGACTGCAGCCATGAAATTAAAAGACACTTACTCCTTTGAAGGAAAGTTACGACCAACCTAGATAGCATATTGAAAAGCAGAGACATTACTTTGCCAACAAAGGTCCGTCTAGTCAAGGCTATGGTTTTTCCAGTGGTCATGTATGGATGTGAGAGTTGGACTGTGAAGAAACCTGAGTGCCGAAGAATTGATGCTTTTGAACTGTGGTGTTGGAGAAGACTCTTGAGAGTCCCTTGGACCTGTCTCTTATACACATCTAGATGTGTATAAGAGACAGCCCTCTACTGACTGCAGAGCCCATTTCTGACATTTTGCAAGCCTACNCATCTAGTCCCATCACTTCATGGGAAATAGATGGGGAAACAGTGGAAACAGTGTCAGACTTTATCTTTTTGGGCTCCAAAATCACTGCAGATGGTGACTGCAGCCATGAAATTAAAAGACGCTTACTCCTTGGAAGGAAAGTTAAGACCAGTATTGAAAAGCAGAGACATTACTTTGCCAAAAAATGTCCATCTAGTCAAGGCTATGGTTTTTCCAGTGGTCATGTATGGATGTGAGAGTTGGACTGTGAAGAAAGCTGAGCACCGAAGAATTGATGCTTTTGAACTGTGGTGTTGGAGAAGACTCTTGAGAGACCCTTGGACTGCAAGATCCAACCAGTCCATTCTAAAGGAGGCCATTTCTGGGTGTTCATTGGAAGGACTAATGCTAAAGCTGAAACTCCAGTACTTTGGCCAGCTCGTGAAGAGATCACTCAATGGAAAAGACTCTGATGCTGGGAGGGATTGGGGGCAGGAGGAGAAGGGAACAACAGAGGATGAGATGGCTGGATGGTATCATGGACTCGATGGACATGAGTTTGGGTGAACTCCGGGAGTTGGTGATGGACAGGGAGGCCTGGCGTGCTGCAATTCATGGGGTTGCAGAGTCGGACACAACTGAGCAAGTGAACTGAACTGAACTGAACTGAACTGATGGTAGTTGATGTTTACAGATCAGGAAATAAAATACTCCATCAGCACATAAACACTTTATTTATTAACCTACAAAAATAATGAAATTACTTACAGTGTGAAGCCTAGAGTCTACGTCCTTCTCTGTTGTTCTGATATGCATAAGCAAAGGTGTAAGTTCCTTCTTACATCTGGAGAATGGAGGATGGATGTTTGTTTGAACAACCAGGATTTTTCATCAGCGCTGAAGCCATATTATGGTGTAATGATCTCTTTTCCAACATTAGGAATGAAAGCCCATATGTGTTCCAACAACTCAAACACTCTCAGGATTTGCAACTTGTCTGCAATTAATACCTACTTCACCTACCCTCCAGACCATCTAGAACGGTATTTGTTCTGCAGCATGTATCTAGGAAACTTGTCACTAGTTTAAGAACTAATTCAGAAAATGAAAACTTCTTTAAAAAACTCTTGTAACTTTTGATCAGACGTGACATACAGTATTTTTTTTTTTGAAAAGTGAGGAGCTTCGGATACTTTTTACCCAATCATCTCACTGCCCGACAAAGAACTGATAGAATTCCAAGGGCGATGTCTTAACTGTTTTGCCAAACAGCACTGCCAGTGAACTCTCCCGGTTTGCATCCACGTGTACTTGTAAATAGGGGAACAGTGATTTCAAACACAGCTTTTCCAGTCAACTTGTGGATGAACTCGCGCCGCATGTGATATGGCCCAGCTGACCAGATGCACCCAGAACGCTGGAACCCGCATCAGAAGTCACTGACCTGAGCATCTGGTGTAAGAACTCCTGCAAACTCCTGGCTCTGGAGCCCGTCTTGACGCTTTTGCGCATGCGTCTGCCCCTCCCGGCTCAGGACAGCAGTGGTACCAGGCCGACTGGTCATCAGGCCGAGCTGACCCGCTCTGCGAAGCTGCTCAGGTCCGCTCATCAGGGCAGAGCTTCTGCTGAAGAGACGCGGGGTCCTGGAGCCCTGGGCGCGGCGCTCAGCTTCCCACGCTTTCTGCAGCCAGTGCCCCAAGTTCGGACAGCTCTGGCCCCCAGCACAGTCACTGAGCAGCCTCTTCGCTGGATTGAAGCTGGTCCAGCAGCGCCAGCAGGGGCCCCGCAAGATGCACCAAGTCAGCAGGCCGGGGGTCTAGACTGAGAGGGAGACTGGAGAATGCGGCCGGCCCTCCCGTGGAAGGAGCCCCGGGAGCTCCATCTTTGTCCCCCTTTCGGGGAGAAATCCTAGAACAGGAGCCTCCTGCTCAGCTGGCAGCGCCTGAGCACCAGAGTGGGCCTCTCGCAACCCCAGGGGCAAGACTCCTGTAAGGCTCTGGGCACTGAACCACCTGCTACAGGTAAAGAACCGAAACCTGGGAGCCACCATCTTGGTGATGGCCCAAGGGCATGCTGGGATTTTGGAGGTCCAGCTTCCACCTTCCAATACCTATGGCCTACTTAGTAAGATTATAATAAAGTGTTTAATGTGAACAGTTTTAATAAAGCATATTGGAAGTACAGAAAATTGTACAGTTTATTGATCTGTAGGTGTATAATATGTAAAGTCACCACAATCAAGATAGCAAACATTTCTATCACCCTCAAAAGCTTCTTTGGAGAAGGAAATGGCAACCCACTCCAGGGTTCTTGCCTGGAGAATCCCAGGGGCAGCGGAACCTGGTGGGCCGCCGACCATGGGGTCGCACAGAGTTAGACACAACTGAAGTGACTCAGCAGCAGCAGCAGCAGCAGCAAAAGCTTCTTTGTACTCAGTACTAATTTCCTCAGGCAACCACTGATACAGACAGAACCGTGAACTTCCTGATGTTCAAGCTGGTTTTAGAAAAGGCAGAGGAACGAGAGATCAAATTGCCAACATCCGCTGGATCATCAAAAAAGCAAGAGTTCCAGAAAAACATCTATTTCTGCTTTATTGACTATGCCAAAGCCTTTGACTGTGTGGATCACAATCAACTGTGGAAAATTCTGAAAGAGATGGGAATACCAGACCACCTAACCTGCCTCTTGAGAAATCTGTATGCAGGTCAGGAAGCAACAGTTAGAACTGGACATGGAACAACAGACTGGTTCCAAATAGGAAAAGGAGTACTTCAAGGCTGTATATTGTCACCCTGCTTATTTAACTTCTATGCAGAGTACATCATGAGAAACNCTGAAAGAGATGGGAATACCAGACCACCTAACCTGCCTCTTGAGAAATCTGTATGCAGGTCAGGAAGCAACAGTTAGAACTGGACATGGAACAACAGACTGGTTCCAAATAGGAAAAGGAGTATTCAAGGCTGTATATTGTCACCCTGCTTATTTAACATATATGCAGAGTACATCATGAGAAACGCTGGACTGGGAGAAACACAAGCTGGAATCAAGATTGCCGGGAGAAATATCAATAACCTCAGATACGTAGATAACACCACCCTTATGGCAGAAAGTGAAGAAAAACTAAAGAGCCTCTTGATGAAAGAGGAGAGTGAAAAAGTTGGCTTAAAGCTCAACATTCAGAAAACAAAGATTATGGCATCTAGTCCCATCACTTCATGGAAAATAGATGGGGAAACAGTGGAAACAGTGTCAGACTTAATTTTTGGGGGCTCCAAAATCACTGCAGATGGTGATTGCAGCCATGAAATTAAAAGACGCTTACTCCTTGGAAAAAAAGCTATGACCAACCTAGATAGCATATTCAAAAGCAGAGACATTACCTTGCCAACAAAGGTCCGTCTAGTCAAGACTATGGTTTTTCCAGTTGTCATGTATGGATGTGAAAGTTGGACTGTGAAGAAAGCTGAGCACCGAAGAATTGATGGTTTTGAACTGTGGTGTTGGAGAAGACTGTTGAGAGTCCCTTGGACTGCAAGGAGATCCAATCAGTCCATTCTAAAGGAGATCTGTCCTGAGTGTTTTTTGGAAGGAATGATGCTAAAGCTGAAACTCCAGTACTTTGGCCACCTCATGCGAAAAGTTGACTCATTGGAAAAGACTCTGATGCTGTGAGAGATTGGGGACAGGAGGAGAAGGGGACGACCGAGGATAAGATGGCTGAGTGGCATCACGGACTCAATGGACATGAGTTTGAGTGAACTCCGGGAGTTGGTGATGGACAGTGAGGCCTGGCGTGCTGCAATTCATGGGGTCACAAAGAGTTGGACACGACTGAGTGACTGAACTGAACTTAATCTGTTCGTAATGGTATTTCATTGAGATTTTAATCTGTGATTTCTCTCATAGGTAATAACACTGTGCAGTTTTTTTCATGTGTTTATTGGCCACTTATGTGTCTTCTTAACATATTATGAATGCATGCACATTCTTGATCTGAGCTGTCTTATAAATGGTTTCTCCTAATCTGTGTCTTGCTTTTTCATTTTTATGATAATGTATTTAAGAAACATCAGACTTCAGATTCATGAAATCAAGTTTACAGATATATATATGTAATTATCCATCTGTACATATCTATAGATACATATTATGGTTTTTATTATTTGTGTTCTGAGAAAACATTGTCTATGTCAAACTTTTAATGATTGTATTCTAAGAATTTTATAGTTTCTGATTAAATATTTAGACCTATATTCCATTTTCAGTTAACATTTGAAAATAGTATGAAATAATGGTTAGTTTTAAAGAGTATATGATTTTCAGTTTTTCCATTATAATTTGTTGAAAATAATATAATTTTCCATTGAACTGCCTTGAAACCTTTATCAACAATACTTCTGGAATCAGTTTGAAGAGGGTCAGAAAACAGAATATTGTCCCCACTCTTAATAGGAAAAAACTAAAATTAATAACTTTCTAAACCATCAGAGGAGTTGGTGGAGAAGAATAGATTGATTACAAAGGAGAATTTTTAGGGTTATGGAACCATACTGTATGAAATTGGATTACTGGGTATATTACTCCTTGCATTTGTCAAAACTTTGCAGAGAGGACTTTAATGTATGCAGAATTAAAAACATCAACCTGTGTGTCAAGGGATCCTAGCATGGACTACATATAGTGAAAGTGAAAGTGAAGTTGCTCAGTCGTGTCCAACTCTTTGTGATCCCATGGACTGTAGCCTGTCAAGCTCCTCCGTCCATGGGATTTTCCAGGCAAGACTTCTGGAGTGAATTGCCATTTCCTTCTCCAGGGGATCTTCCAGACCCAGGAATCGAACCCGGGTCTTCCGCATTGCAGGCAGATGCTTTACTGTCTGAGCCACCAGGGAAGCCGCATATAGTGGTGACATATAAATCTAAACATATTATAACTGTATGATATGACTTCAATGAAAGAAATGTGGAGGGAAAAGGAACTAACTTAACTTTGGAAGCAATGTTTTCACTAAATACTGTAAGGCTACTGACAAGATAACTATATATAAATAGTGTAAATTAATTATTAAATTGATTCCCGCAAGAGTATGGGTTAACAGTTCTGAAATGACATGTATTCTCCTGCATACAAGCTCAGTCATGTCCAACTCTTTACTACCCTATGGACTGTAGCTTGCCATGTTCCTCTGTCCATGTAATTTTCCCAGGCAAGAATACTGGAGTGGGTTGCCCTTCCCTTCTCTAAGGGATTTTCCTAACCCAGGGATTGAACCCACATCTCCTGCATCTCCTGCATTGCAAGTGGGTTCTTTACCACTGAGCCACCTGGGAAGCCTCACATGTATTCTAAGGATAAACAAATAAACCGGTAGATTACAGATTATAGTAGCCAGGTTTCTTACTGTCAGATTTAAAAAAAAAAAAAAAAAAGAAAAACATTAAAAATAAGTGAGAGGAGGTTTACAATGAACCGTGAGGTACTGGATTAGCATTGGGTACTTTAGATCTGTGCATATGTATGGTTGTGTGTACACATATATATATATATATTTTTTTAATTCTGTCCACTGAGAGAGGCTAGTAAAGATAATGGCATCTCAGTGGCAATAAGCACAACCAACACTTAGTTCTTAGTTTTCAGACACAATTCTCCAGTAAATGTAGGCAAGGTCATTTAGGAAAAATGACTGACTCTAGCCTGAGGCTGGAAAAATACAAGATGAGGGAGCTCTCTCTCTCATAGTTCCAGAAAGGAAATGGAAAAGGAAGGGAAGGGAAAGAAAAGTTAGGAGCATGTGAAAAGGAAATAGAAGTCAGTTAAAGCAACTCCCAGTGGCCACATGCATAAAGACAGAACAAATAATTGTGTGCCCACATGCACACAGAAATTATCTCTGGATATTAAATGTTAAAGATGAACTCTATTTTTATGTGTATCAGATTTTTCTAACTTGCTATTTAAAAGCCCTAAATATATATATATATTTTTTTTAATAATTTTCCATAGGAAAAGTAACTCTTAGGTTCTTCCCTTCAAAATGTTGTTCTGTTATTTTTAGAGAATTTTTCATCCAGAAGAACTCTTAAGATCTTTTCCAGAGCTGTGTTGCAAGCTTTGTAATTGTTTTAGAATTGATTGCTATATGAAATGGGTTTATGTGTTCTGACAGTGTGTTAATACAATAAAAGGAATTTTTATTAGCAAAGGAGTTACAATTTTTCATTGGTTGTAATAAGTTTTTTTCTCCGTTTTCATTGCTGTCTCTTTGTAGATAAAATGGGATTTCATAAGCTCTTGTTTTTCAACATCAATTTCTATTTTTTTTTTTTTCATCAGGATGCCTTGTTCAAGGCTAAATACAGCTCAGAGGAAAATACATCCAAAAAAGCCTTAAAAAGATTTATTGTGCTGGGCTTAATGGGAAATACTGTTACCATAAAAATACATTGTAAGTTGTAACCTTGAGTGTTTGTTTACCAGGATACTTGAAAGTAAATGTAACAGCCTTGTTTTCCAAAACAGATAAGCTGTTTTTCCTCTGGTATCTATGCAGTATTTTCACAATAATTTTCTTAGGAATTAAGTGCCTGTTTTATCATCAGTGGAATATTTCACATTTATATTTATCATTTATATGTAAGCTATGTAGTTTGAACTATCCATCCCATAGTACTAGAAATGTTTTTATTGGTTTTATATGAACTACACAGTTCCTGCTCTCCATGAGTGCTCTCTTCCTCACTTTTAATTTTAAGTACTATTTGTGAAATTTTATAGATCTACAGATGTTCACACCAGAAGAAGCTAGTGGAGGCCTACCTCTGATAGTGGCCACTAGCAGTGGCTCATCAAAGCCACTTCATACAGTTGGCGCTCTGTATCTGCCAGCTCCATGTCCTCCTGTGGGTCAGTGGGTTGTTGAATCACTGGATATGAAACCCACAGATACGGAGGGATGTATTGCATACATTTTATATAAGGCCCTTGAGCATCAGAGTATTTGGCATCTGTGGGGGCAGGTCCTGAAAGCTGCAGTCATAAACACAGACATGGGAACAAACTTGGAGTGGAACCAATGTGTGAAATGAAGACCGTCTATGCACAGTTGCTCTGCCAATGAACAATGGTAAAGAAATGGTAAGTTTTGCATGGCAGTCAAAAATCTCCTAAATATGTAGTCATTGGTAAAACTAGCACAGGACCAGCCTGGGCAGGATACATTTCTCAAGTTCAGTTTCCTACTCGATCCTTGCTGACTTGAGCAAGACATAATCATCTGTAGGCTTCTGGTTTTTGGTCGAGCCTTGGACACTGGCTAGCCCAAGGATTTTCACCACTGGTAGCAGGGAGAAGCCTCCTAGGACTGCCTCACTCATTCAACAGTCACTGCAGTTCCAGTCAATAGGTATATAGCTTTGAACAAAATCACATATGGTCCTTGTCTAACAGATCCTTTTAGTCCAGTGAGGGAGTTAAATAATAAATGCTAGCTATTTTGTTATAGTATTAATAATAATATTTTGTTAATGTTTGTTAATCATAAATAATATATCAATAATAACTATTAACAATACTGTGATTAATAGTAATAATCATTATTAGTGCTTTACATAGCAAATCTATATTGAGTTATTTTCCAGAAAAATTTCAAAAGACTTTAATTCTTGCAATTCTCACCTAAACCCGAGTGGTTAAGCACATCATTGTCTTCACACCACAGAAAAATCTGGGGCCCATGAGTTTTCAGTANACTATTAACAATACTGTGATTAATAGTAATAATCATTATTAGTGCTTTACATAGCAAATCTATATTGAGTTATTTTCCAGAAAAATTTCAAAAGACTTTAATTCTTGCAATTCTCACCTAAACCCGAGTGGTTAAGCACATCATTGTCTTCACACCACAGAAAAATCTGGGGCCCATGAGTTTTCAGTAGCATTGCCAATTTCCAGTAGCTGGTGAGCTGGAATTTAAACCCAGCATAACACAGACTACCTTTCAGTGAGTAAACACATAATACAACAGTTAGTAGCTTAAAATTAATTCTAAACAGGAATCTGGTGCAGTGAAAGGGGGTTAGAGAGGTGAGAACTTCAGTATCCATGTAATTAGTTAACCAGAGGAAGCCCCTCTGAAACTTGGAGGCTGAGAAGGAAGAAGCCAAATGAAGAACAGAGGGAGGGGTCACTTCAGGGAGTGATAATAATAGATGAAAAGATTCAGAGGCAGGAAAAAAAAATGCCTGTGAGAGTAATTGCAGTGAGGCATTTGGCTGTGAGAAGGGTTGCATGAGGAGGGATAATTAGACTGAATCCAAATTGGACAGGTAGGCAGGTCTTGGGACCAATTTCCTTTATGTTCACCAACCTACAACCTACACTGAAAACTCATTAGACATGCTATACTGATGGAAGTGCATTACTCATTTCAATCATGCAGAACTAAAATAAAATGTGAGTCCAGTTCATCATTAAAGTATATAATTCCTAAGGTTGTTTCAAACCTAAGAAGCCTTAAGTTTTGGGAGACTCAAATGTTTTCAAAATAATTTACTGATTCTATGTATATTCTAGGAAAATATAATCATATCTCACAGCAAATAGCTACCCATAGCCATCAATTCCTCCTCCTAAATACATATAGCTTATTCCCAAATCCATATTTTTAATATGCTTTCATTCATCCAGATATACTTGTTAGTGCCTGCCTTGGCCCAAACGTTGCAAATCCTAGGGATACAAACATGATCAAGTTAAGCTGGCTTGTTACTCTGTTGGAGTTTACAAGCTGATGGGGTAGTTGAAAGATGAATACATAACTAAAGTATGATAGAAGAAGTATAGGGAAACATACAGAGGGGAAGCAGAGATAGAGATCTCCAGAGAGAATTAATATCTAAGCTGAGATATGAAGGAAGTACAAGTTAGGGAAAAGATTTGGGGAGACTAATAATTTAGCTCAGGTGTTGACAAACAGAATCTAGCCTACACCCTGTTTTTTGTTTTATAAGGTTTTTTTTTTTTTTTGAGATATATTCATGACTGTTCATTTTCCTTCTGTCTGTGGCTGCTCTGATGGCAGACTTGAGCTGTTGCAACAATGACTGTATGACTCACAAAACCTAACATATTTACTGTTTGACCCTTTACAGAAAAAGTTTTCCAGTAGAGCCAGTAGAGTTCCACTTGTGGATATTGACAACAGGAGGAAAATGGTGGCTTGAGTAGTTTTGCAACTCAGCAGTGTGTGTGTGGTAATTTAAACCATGAACATGAGCAAAATTCACTCATTCAGGCCTAGGAAGATCATGTGTAGAGAGGATCTTGGATAAATCCTAACATACAACAACATTTAAGACTTCGGTGAAGGAAGATGAGATTGTGAAGAAAATTAGGAGAATATATTGACTTTGAAGACAAGGGGACAGCCTATTTCAAGACACATGGCTCACAATGTTTAATGTTCACTGTACAGAATGCTTATTAATGAGTGCTTGTAGGGTCTTCCAACTTTGGAAAAGTGAGGAAAGGAACACTTGGTGGAAAGAGAAGGAGAGCTATCTGTTCTGTTCAGTTGCTCAGCAGTGTCCGACTCTTTGTGACCTCGTGTACTTCAGCACACCAGGCTTCCCTGTTCATCACCAATTCCCGGAGTTTACTCAGACTTATGTCCATCGAGCCAGTGATGCTATCAGTGCAGGCTTAATGACAGCCTTGGCTGATCCCATAGGGCACTCTGGAGCTGAACAACGATTCTACAACAATCAGCCCCTATATTTGTGCTGCTTGGGCAAAGGGGAAGAGCAGCCTGGGTGAGTATGCTCTCTGCAGCTGAGGCTGCCTCTGGAGGGATTTTCAGCTGGAAATTGTCTGGCACCAGCACACACCACTGGTTACAATCAAGCCCTTCATAGAATGAGAATATGGAAATCATTGCTCATGTATTAAAGTTTGTGTGTATGTTGAGATAAAGTTTGGAGGATCTCTTTAAGGATTTCTATACTTTTTCTTTTCCTAAAAAATAGTAGGTAACAGAATCCTTCTAACTAAATAACTTTTGTTGTTATAGCCAATTAACAATGTTGTGATAGTTTCTGTTGATCAGTGAAGGGACTCAGCAATACATATACATGTATCCATTCTCCCCCAAACTCCCCTCCTTTCCAGGCTGCCACATACCATTCAGCAGAGTTCCCTGTGCTATATAATAGGTCTTTGTTGGTTCTAAGTGAACTACCTTTAAGCTTGAAGGGCAATAGTTGGAAATGTTCACATAGCAACGACAGTCATTATTTCCATATCCTCTTCAGTACCTGATTCTTAAATTTGAAGCCCGCACTTACTGTATAATGTTTCTGCACTTAAACTATAATCTTGGTCAACTTATTTACTTCTTTGAGACCTAGTTATTTCATCTATACAATAAGGGTATGATAGTGCCTACCTTGGAGAAGGCAATGGCACCCCACTCCAGTACACTTGCCTGGAAAATCCCACGGACAGAGGAGCCTGGTGGGCTGCAGTTCATGGGGTCGCAAAGAGTTGGACACAACTGAGCGACTTCCCTTTCACTTTCCACTTTCATGCATTGGAGAAGGAAATGGCAACCCACTCCAGTGTTCTTGTCTGGAGAATCCCAGGGACAGGGGAGCCTGGTGGGCTGCCGTCTATGGGTTCACACAGAGTCGGACACGACTGAAGCAACTTAGCAGCAACAGCAGTAGCAGCAGCAATGCCTACCCTTAAAGTGTTATAATAAAGACAGAATGAGTTAACATGTGCAAATAACTTAGAACAACTACTAATGTATACTTAACAATAATAATGCTTAACAAGTATTATTCTTAATTTTACTAATCTACTATTATCCATAATGCCATACTATTCTTAATTAATAGCAATTTTTATATTAATATTATAACCTTTAAGTGTCAGAAATTGTGATATATGACATACAATTCAGCTATATTTCAAAGAAAACATGCATTATTCATACTAGATAGGTATAGTTATATTCATTTTCAAGAAGAGAAAACTGAGCCTTGAAGAAACTGAGGTGGCAACTTAGAAAAAAGGAGTTGAAACTGAAATGTAGTATGCCAGAATTCAACAGATCAATGGTATCTAAATATCAATGCACTAGCATTGGCAAACTACAAAGTGTCTTCTTTCTATTCATAACACATAGTTTGTTTCACAAGAATAAGCGATGTGTTTATTCCTGGGAAAAGGAAAACAATGAATTTGATTCAGTTTGTTACCAACTTTCTAAATGTGTACAGATAGATCAAATGTTGATGACTAACCAAATTATTATAGCTTTGCATAATATTAAAGTACTGTATTCCTTTACATAAAAATAATTTAAAGAATTGGTAAATGTATCACACATTCTTTCAACAGCCATTCAGTGGTTTTGTGAGAACCACTATGCACAGNCTGCACACACACACCACACTGTGCACACACACTGTGACACACACCATAGCGTGCCTACACCACACATACTGTGCACACACACACCACACTGTGCACACACCATGTACACACATAAATATTTTTTTAAAACAAAATGTGGTTATGCTATTCTTCCCTCTATTGTTTTAAAACTTACCTTTTGTACACTAAATGTATCAGAATGCTTGCATGGTTTTTCCTTATTAGTGGATATCAAGTTATTCCTAATTATTTTGTTATTGCAAATGGTACCATAGTTAATATCTTTGCCAAAACATGCTAATATTTCATTAGGAAAGATTCCTAGAACATCGCTAGGTCAGGTGATACGCAGTCAGCGTCTTAGGGTATCACTGCTGTCTCTTATACACATCTAGATGTGTATAAGAGACAGCCCATCTCCCACCTCCCAACCTCCAACCCCACCCCTACCTCCCTTCCACAAGGACGCATCAGTTCAGTCCAACAAATCTACTTAGTTCCAGATATTTGCATTAGACACTGCAAACAAACAGAACTAGTTTATTAGGGAAGAAGGGCAAAATGTGATAATAAATCCTTGAAGTTAGACATTCATGTTTCCGAAAGGAAAAAAAAAAACTAACGATAAAAAAGGGTTGTGCCACATTCATCAAAAGTCAGCCTTTTTAAAAAAAAGATCAGTCTTTTAGGAGCTTTTCCTCATACCCCATATTCTAAGCCATTTGACCTTATATCTAAGAACATGGGACTTGCCCAACATGCGATCCAATGAACCCCTCTGATAGCCCAAAGTACTTAAGAAAAAGACCTCTCCAAGGGCTCATCGGGGTTTCTTTTGTGAACTGAATTGACAAGAATGGCATGGGGTCGTACTGGACTTTTGAAAAAACTAAGCTAGAAGCCAGAGAAAGGCCATCTTCACAATCGATAGGTTATCAATTGCCTCTGGGCTTAGCAGACCCCAACTGTGCACGTCCCAGGAGAGGAAAGAAAAACAAGGAACAAAATATCCATAAGCAAACTTCCAGTAACGTAACTAGGTTTATCCAAAACCTAACAACAGAAATGTCTAATATAAGTAGACTAGCCATTATTCAGTTTCTATCCCAAGATGTTATGTTAAATGATGCAATCTACTTTCCCATAGTTTTCTGGGCAAGAGGCAAGTCGCAGGGCTTTTGCTTACTTCATAAATATTTCAGTCAGTCTTGTAACTTTGGCAAAGACAATAGAAAGTTATTTGCCTGGAAGAAAAAGTCTCGGTTTCACCATATGAGAACAAAAAAGAACTCACCAGCGTGTCAGAAAGAATGAGTCTCCTGTCATTTCTGTTCATTTGGTGTGAGGTTTTGTGCCCCAAACCAATGAACTCAAGGCACCAAGATGACATGCACTATAATTTTTTTTAAGGAAAAGCAAATATTCAGTGCTCATTTGGAGGATTTATTCAGCTTTCATCTTTTTCTCCTCAGTATGTGTAAAGGTCACTCTTAAATAATCTGGTCATACTGTAAAGCGTGTTTCCCCTTATCTGCATAGCTTTGTCTACTATCTAAAGCTCCATGCTGCAAACTTACCTTCAAGCTCTTAGCACTGGAAACCACAATCCAAATTTCAGGGAGGCCAGTTAGTTGTTCTGTCGCTGTTGGGTGGTGAGAAGGACGCTCTGTGATTTCCAGGCTGAACAGTATTTGGGGCATTGGAGATTGACTTGTGGGGCTCAGTGGCGGCCAGCCATGTGACCAGGATGGGGGAAGGGACAGTTCTGCAGGCTTCTGATGCCTGGCTGGCTGACAGACCAGGGTACTGCAGGGTCTGAACAGAGTGCCCAGGATCATAGGCAGACATCTTCGCTCTAAGTTTCTTCTTAGATTTTAGCTTGGTGGTTTTACACGGCAGTGTTGTTTCAGCCTGGATTTTGAAATGCTGGTTTATCTCTCTGCATAATTTCTATCCTTTTGAGTTCTGTCTTAGAGGTAGAGGTCTAAAGGACCTCAGAGATGACCCAGTTCTGCCCCACAGCCTCCCACTTTATAGGCAGGTAGTAGCACATCCAGGACCCTGCAGAAGCCTGTATCTGGAATGCATACTGGAGTGAGCAAAACTGGCTGGCACCAATATTACAGCTCACTTGAATATATTCAACCATTGGGTCATTAAAGCTTTGAGGACTGCTGAGATGCAATAAAATGGATCTTATCACACTGCAGTACCTAAATCTGCAGCTATTAGATTAGGGATTAAAAATTACAGCAATTTGTAAGGAGTACGTCAAGGCTGTATATTGTCTCCCTGCTTATTTAACTTCTATGCAGAGTACATCATGAGAAACGCTGGAATGGAAGAAACACAAGCTGGAATCAAGATTGCCGGGAGAAATATCAATAACCTCAGATATGCTGATGACACCACCCTTATGGCAGAAAGTGAGGAGGAGCTAAAAAGCCTCTTGATGAAAGTGAAGGAGGAGAGTGAAAAAGTTGGCTTAAAGCTCAACATTCAGAAAATGAAGATCATGGCATCCGGTCCCATCACTTCATGGCAAATAGATGGGGAAACAGTGGAAACAGTGTCAGACTTTATTTTTTTGGGCTCCAAAATCACTGCAGATGGTGACTGCAGCCATGAAATTAAAAGACGCTTACTCCTTGGAAGAAAAGTTATGACCAACCTGGATAGTATATTCAAAAGCAGAGACATTACTTTGCCGACTAAGGTCCGCCTAGTCAAGGCTATGGTTTTTCCTGTGGTCATGTATGGATGTGAAAGTTGGACTGTGAAGAAAGCTGAAGTGAAGTGAAGTGAAGTCACTCAGTCGTGTCCGACTCTTTGCGACCCCATGGACTGTAGCCTACCAGGCTCCTCCATCCATGGAATTTTCCAGGCGAGAGTACTGGAGTGGGGTGCCATTTCCTTCTTCNCAGTGTCAGACTTTATTTTTTTGGGCTCCAAAATCACTGCAGATGGTGACTGCAGCCATGAAATTAAAAGACACTTACTCCTTGGAAGGAGAGTTATGACCAACCTAGATAGCATATTCAAAAGCAGAGACATTACCTTGTCAACAAAGGTCCATCTAGTCAAGGCTATGGTTTTTCCAGTGGTCATGTATGCATGTGAGAGTTGGACTGTGAAGAAAGCTGAGTGCCGATGAATTGATGCTTTTGAACTGTGGTGCTGGAGAAAACTGTTGAGAGTCCCTTGGACTGCAAGGAGATCCAACCAGTCCATCCTAAAGGAGATCAGTCCTGGGTGTTCATTGGAAGGACTGGTGCTGAAGCTGAAACTCCAGTAATTTGACCACCTCACGCAAAGAGTTGACTTACTGGAAGATCTTGATCCTGGGAGGGATTGGAGGCAGGAAGAAACTGAGATGGCTGGATGGCATCACCGACTTGATGGACACGAGTTTGAGTGAACTCTGGGAGTTGGTGATGGACAGGGAGGCCTAGCATGCCGCCATTCATGGGGTCGCAAAGAGTTGGACACGAGTGAGTGACTGAACTGAACTGAACTGACTAGGGGAGGAAAACTTGGGATAAAAGAATTATCCAAAGAGTGCAATTTAAGATTTTAAGTTCAGTTTGACATTGCAAACATGTCCAGTGTCAAATCCTGTTCCTGACATTTACTCTTTATCCAATTCTGTGTAAATAAATTTTATTTGATATTATTTCTTTTGTTAAAAAAAAAAAACTAATATACTTTCTATAAGTTTTTTGTGGGAAGGATGCTTATCTGCATAACCTCTTTAATGAACCAGTGATACTTTGGACATATTTAATAGCCATCAATGAATGAATGAGGCTTCCCACGTGCCTCAGTGGTAGAGAATCCGCCTGCCAATGCAGGAAACACAAGAGATACACGTTCAATCTCTGGGTCAGGAAGATCCCCTGGAGAAGGAAATGGCAACCACCCCAGTACTGTTGCCTGGGAAATCCCATGGAAAGAGGAGCCTGGTCCATGGTCGTAAAGAGTCGTAAAACTATTAAAGACACAACTGAGGGACTGAAACAGCAACAAATGAATGAATGCTCAGAAGGACACCCATATGGACACCCATATCCATGCATCATCTTTTCTAAAAATCAACCTATAACATTTCCTTCTGAGCTATTATGCTTTTTCTTAGTTCTTAAAACATGATAGTAGCAAACTTAACAATGTTAGCCAAATAATTTCCCAAAATGTAGACTAACATCTAATAGACACTGTTTGATTCCTATAATGTAATTTGGTAGAGCTCTCATTCTATTTCAGCAAAACATGAAATATCCAAGGGAAAACAAATTATTGTTCTTACTTGCAGTCTCTATTTGCTAGTGTCATTTACAATATAATATGCTGATTAATGGTTTTTGAAAACACTATCTTAGAAGACAATTTTCAGTTTTGTTTCTTCAGTTATAAACATTTAATAAAATCTAATGAATTCAGCGGGAATTTGTATAATTATGAATAATTGGACTTTACAATTAGATCCACAAATCTGATAACTCAAAAGCTAATATCTGAGAAACAAGACCAGTTTCGTATATGCAATAAAATAATATAAATAATTTAAAGGTTGATATACTCCTGCTGCTGCTAAGTCACTTCAGTCGTGTCCGACTCTGTGTGACCCCATAGACGGCAGCCCACCAGGCTCCCCCATCCCTGGGATTCTCCAGGCAAGAATACTGGAGTGGGTTGCCATTTCCTTCTCCAATGCATGAAAGAGAAAAGTGAAAGTGAAGTCACTCAGTCTGTCCGACTGTTAGCGACCCCATGGACTGCAGCCCACCAGGCTACTCCGTCCATTGAATTTTCCAGGCAAGAGTACTGGGGTGGGGTGCCATTGCCTTCCCCGTGATATACTCCTAAGATATATCTAATAACGTTATAACAGTGAAAAATATTTCTGAGCTAATTCAGAGTTTTTGCCTAATTATTAATTACCAATTCAAAGAAATACAGACTTGAAGCTATGATATTTTCTCTATTCCTAATATTCAGAAGTAAATATAGATTTTTATAGCAGGGCATCCAAAATAATTAATTCATTTTGTTTCCAGTCAAAGGAAATAATTGCTACTGGGAAAAATATTAAATCATACAGGTCAAATAAAGAAGTGAATCACAGAAACCGAGAATGCTTTTGTAAATTCAAGTATAAATAAAACAATTTTACTTGGTCAAGGGTAGGTGGGCAGGTAGTATATAGGGACTCATATTTCTAGTCTACTGGTTTTAAAGCTGTAAAGTAATATCTATGTATTGTTTTCATTATGTAGCCATAATTTACTGGAAATATTTTAGAAAATTTTCTGATTGTTATCTTGTTACTTCAGTAGATGAATATTTAAGTTTCTGTCTCCTTCAAACATCTAACACTGCAAATCCAAGTTTCTCCCTGTGAATCAAAAGCAAGCCAACAAAGGACATTTCTAGAACAATATCCAAGTGTAAATCGGTGGTATGTTAGCTTAGTGCATATGTGCTCAATTGCTTCACATCTGATTCTTTGCAACCGTAGCCTACAGCACACCAGGCTCCTCTGTCCATGGGATTCTCCAGGCAAGAATACTGGAGTGGATTGCCATGCCCTCCTCCAGGGGATCTTCCCCACCCAGGGATCAAACCCACATCTCTCGCATCTCCTGCACTGTCAGGCAGGCTCTGCACCACTAGCACCACCTGGGAAACTCATATTAGCTTACTGTTACTTATAAGTAATATTCGGTCTTGAGATTGTAGTCTTTATAGGAACTGAGAGAATGATTTGCCCACATACAAATGAGTTTTATTAAAACAGAAATATTAATTTCACATTCGTTGGGAATAAAGTAAATAGCTTTACATATAGCACTATATAGACCCTTTAAAATGGACAAATTGGAACTATTCAGAGTTTATATTCCCATTTGTGTATCATATTTCTCCATGTACAATGCTTGTTATAGAGGCTTATGCTTAAAAATATGCAAAGAGAATTATGAATGTGGAAAATGGTCTCCAACAGTAAATGAATATTTAAAAATTATCTGCAGATATCTAGAAAGTTTTGTTACCATTCTTTCCACAAGCTTCTAGAAATGTAAATTAAATATAGTAAGATGCCTATGCTGACCTGACCTTTCCCTCACCAGCTCTTACAGTGGACAGCTTTTGTTCCTGTGACCTTGTTTTGAATATACAACTTTTAGAATCAGCTGCTCATTTTCTACTCCTTTCCTCTATTGTTGTTATTTAGTCAGTGAGTTGTGTCCTGCTTTTGCAATACCATGAAGTATAGCCCACCAGGCCCCTCTGTCCATTGGACTTTCCAGGCAAGAATACTGGAGTGAGTAGCCATTCCCTTCTCCAGGAGATTTTCCCACCCAGGGATCAAACCCATGTCTCCTGGGTTGGCAGGTGGATCCTTTATCACTGAGTCACCTGGGAAACCCCTTACTCCCTTACTCTACAAAATATAATGAATTAATTATTAATTAATATAAGTAAATACATTCAGTTAAAACATATTTAAATATTTAAAATATAATTAAATAATTCTAGTTAGTTCGTTAATTACAATTTTAAAAGCCTGTTGGCATTTTAAATAGAATTTCTATGAGCTCATCTTTTTGGAGGAAGCAAACATCTTAACTAACAACCGTGGTGTATCTTTACATTTACTCAGGTCTTCTTTGATATATCTCAACAACATTGTGTTGTTTTATTGTACAGGTCTGGCACCTGTGGTTTTAACTTGTATCTCACCTTTTCATGATATTGTAAGCTACTGTAAGTGGTCTGTTTAAATCATTCAGTTTACAAAGTTTCATTGCCAGTATATAAAAATATGGTGGATTTTTATACATTGATCTTATGTTTACAGATATTTTCTAAGAATGCTAAAGGAGTATAAATTCCATCACATTGACAGAATGCACGTGACTACATATCTTAGATATCTAAGTTAAAGTTTTTCATCTAATCTTGAAAAAAAAATTACCCTTATTTACTCAACTTTGTTTCTGCACCCTCTACTTTCTGGAACTCCAATTCTGTCCACCTTGATAAGACCCCACATGTCTCAAAGCTTCTGTTTATATATTTCAGGCTTTTTTTACCCTCTCAGCTGAATAGTTCAGTGTGATGATTTCTATCTCAATGGCTTCCTGTTCATTGAGCTTTGATACTGTTCTAAAGTTTAGTCTGCTAATTCCATCTAGAATAGAATTGTCTTTTATCAGCCAGTTGAGTTTGCTTATTGATAGGCTTATTTATTTTATACTTTACCAGAGCTTGTGTGCAGTAGTTTTTATTCCAGGGCTGGTTGATCCCTGCCACTGAAGTGTGGCCCTTCTTGTCTCCCTGCCTAATGCCAGTGTTTAACAAGGTCTCTCCATTATAGATTTATTGGCACTCGGATATCTCTAAGCCCTTTTGAGACGTGGAAATGATTTAAATTTAGTTTCCTGATGATTGTTCCATGCCAGTTTTCCTGGAACTAGCATGTTTCTAATAAAACCAAGTTGCATAGGTTCTCCTGAAACCAATGTTTGCACAGCTTGGTATTCAGAGACTAGAGATAACTGCAGTATATATTGGTTGAGTTCCATTCCCTCTGTCCTTGTGCACCACCATTTTCAGTTTCCCCAGTGTCTGATCTCTGTGTATTCAAAGAAGCCTTCTTCCTGTGATATCCTTGAGTACCACTCCCTGTGCTAGAGTCCAAGGAGTAGATTCAGACTGAAAGCCATGGTCATCAGAGGACCCACTCTGTCTGGTCCTTTCTCTCAGATCCACAGTCCTGTTCTACCTATTTTGTTCTGTATATGAAAGCAATTATTTAATATATTCCCTTGAATTTTCAAGTCTTACTGTGAGATAGAAATTCTGGTATTAGTTTCTCCATCTTTAGATTCTGAAGGTGACAAGAACCAAAAAAATGGATAGATAATTCTATCCATAGAAATATAGAAAAACATCTATTTCCAAAATGAAAAAAAAAAAGAATGTGAAAATTCAAAAACAGAGGTAATAGAGATAACATGTGTGGGAGTAATTTTTAAAGGCTGAGCTTGACTTAATTTTTCAAACTTCCACGTATACATTCACATTCCCTTAGAGATAAGAAGTTCTCTAATACCCCTGAAGAGTAACAGAATAGATGTAATCAACAAATACTGATAACCATAAAGAGAATGCTCAACGAGGGGAACAAAAGAGGGCAGTCAATATAATACTACTAGCTCACAGTTAATTTCACATTTTCCACACAGAAACAGGAAGTAGAGTATTTATAATAAGGCCTATATAATGTTTCAGAGTATGGGGAAAAATAAACTGAAGTGTCTCTGATTTAGTAGATATAAAATATATTTTACTGTCATTTAATTTTAAATCAGATTTCTGAGTATAATCTTTATAGAGATGTATGATTTGGTTCTTCCCTTCACATTTTAATATTGTAAGGAAAAAAAAGTGAGAGTGAAAATGTTAATCCCTTGGTCACGTCCAACTCTTTGAGACCCCATGGACTCGTCTGCCCATGGAATTCTCCAACCAAGAATACAGGAGTGTGTAGCCATTCCTTTCTCCAGGGTATCTTCCTGATTCAGAGATCTAACCTGAGTCTCCTGCATTGGCAGGAGGATTCTTTACCACTGAGTCACCTAGGAAGCCCAATATTGTAACAAAGGCTTCTATTTAACTTTTTCTCATATTAAGTTCAAATAAAAGNATTATTAATTAATATAAGTAAATACATTCAGTTAAAACATATTTAAATATTTAAAATATAATTAAATAATTCTAGTTAGTTCGTTAATTACAATTTTAAAAGCCTGTTGGCATTTTAAATAGAATTTCTATGAGCTCATCTTTTTGGAGGAAGCAAACATCTTAACTAACAACCGTGGTGTATCTTTACATTTACTCGGGTCTTCTTTGATATATCTCAACAACATTGTGTTGTTTTATTGTACAGGTCTGGCACCTGTGGTTTTAACTTGTATCTCACCTTTTCATGATATTGTAAGCTACTGTAAGTGGTCTGTTTAAATCATTCAGTTTACAAAGTTTCATTGCCAGTATATAAAAATATGGTGGATTTTTATACATTGATCTTATGTTTACAGATATTTTCTAAGAATGCTAAAGGAGTATAAATTCCATCACATTGACAGAATGCACGTGACTACATATCTTAGATATCTAAGTTAAAGTTTTTCATCTAATCTTGAAAAAAAAATTACCCTTATTTACTCAACTTTGTTTCTGCACCCTCTACTTTCTGGAACTCCAATTCTGTCCACCTTGATAAGACCCCACATGTCTCAAAGCTTCTGTTTATATATTTCAGGCTTTTTTTACCCTCTCAGCTGAATAGTTCAGTGTGATGATTTCTATCTCAATGGCTTCCTGTTCATTGATCTTTGATACTGTTCTAAAGTTTAGTCTGCTAATTCCATCTAGAATAGAATTGTCTTTTATCAGCCAGTTGAGTTTGCTTATTGATAGGCTTATTTATTTTATACTTTACCAGAGCTTGTGTGCAGTAGTTTTTATTCCAGGGCTGGTTGATCCCTGCCACTGAAGTGTGGCCCTTCTTGTCTCCCTGCCTAATGCCAGTGTTTAACAAGGTCTCTCCATTATAGATTTATTGGCACTCGGATATCTCTAAGCCCTTTTGAGACGTGGAAATGATTTAAATTTAGTTTCCTGATGATTGTTCCATGCCAGTTTTCCTGGAACTAGCATGTTTCTAATAAAACCAAGTTGCATAGGTTCTCCTGAAACCAATGTTTGCACAGCTTGGTATTCAGAGACTAGAGATAACTGCAGTATATATTGGTTGAGTTCCATTCCCTCTGTCCTTGTGCACCACCATTTTCAGTTTCCCCAGTGTCTGATCTCTGTGTATTCAAAGAAGCCTTCTTCCTGTGATATCCTTGAGTACCACTCCCTGTGCTAGAGTCCAAGGAGTAGATTCAGACTGAAAGCCATGGTCATCAGAGGACCCACTCTGTCTGGTCCTTTCTCTCAGATCCACAGTCCTGTTCTACCTATTTTGTTCTGTATATGAAAGCAATTATTTAATATATTCCCTTGAATTTTCAAGTCTTACTGTGAGATAGAAATTCTGGTATTAGTTTCTCCATCTTTAGATTCTGAAGGTGACAAGAACCAAAAAAATGGATAGATAATTCTATCCATAGAAATATAGAAAAACATCTATTTCCAAAATGAAAAAAAAAAAAAAAGAATGTGAAAATTCAAAAAACAGAGGCAATAGAGATAACGTGTGTGGGAGTAATTTTTAAAGGCTGAGCTTGACTTAATTTTTCAAACTTCCACGTATACATTCACATTCCCTTCTTTGGAAAATTTTTCTTAATGGGACTGTGAGATAAGAAGTTCTCTAATACCCCTGAAGAGTAACAGAATAGATGTAATCAACAAATACTGATAACCATAAAGAGAATGCTCAACGAGGGGAACAAAAGAGGGCAGTCAATATAATACTACTAGCTCACAGTTAATTTCACATTTTCCACACAGAAACAGGAAGTAGAGTATTTATAATAAGGCCTATATAATGTTTCAGAGTATGGGGAAAAATAAACTGAAGTGTCTCTGATTTAGTAGATATAAAATATATTTTACTGTCATTTAATTTTAAATCAGATTTCTGAGTATAATCTTTATAGAGATGTATGATTTGGTTCTTCCCTTCACATTTTAATATTGTAAGGAAAAAAAAGTGAGAGTGAAAATGTTAATCCCTTGGTCACGTCCAACTCTTTGAGACCCCATGGACTCATCTGCCCATGGAATTCTCCAACCAAGAATACAGGAGTGTGTAGCCATTCCTTTCTCCAGGGTATCTTCCTGATTCAGAGATCTAACCTGGGTTTCCTGCATTGGCAGGAGGATTCTTTACCACTGAGTCACCTAGGAAGCCCAATATTGTAACAAAGGCTTCTATTTAACTTTTTCTCATATTAAGTTCAAATAAAAGTCAATGAAAGTGAAAGTCACTCAGTTGTATGCAACTCTTTGTGACCCCCTGGAGTATACAGCCCATGGAATTCTCCATGTCTGAATACTGGAGTAGGTAGCCTTTTGCTTCTCCAGGGGATCTTCCTAATCCAGGGATCAAACCCAGGTCTCCCACAGTGCAGGTGGATTATTTACCATCTGAGCACGTTCAGTTCAGTTCAGTTCAGTCACTCAGTCGTGTCCAACTCTTTGCGACCCCATGAATCACAGCACGCCAGGCCTCCCTGTCCATCACCAACTCCCAGAGTTCACTCAGACTCACGTCCATCGAGTCAGTGATGCCTTTCAGCCATCTCACCCTCTGTCATCCCCTTCTTCTCCTGACCCCAATCCCTCCCAGCATCAAAGTCTCTCCCAATGAGTCAACTCTTCGCATTAGGTGGCCAAAGTACTGGAGTTTCAGCTTCAGCATCATTCCTTCCAAAGAAATCCCAGGGTTGATCTCCTTCAGAGTGGACTGGTTGGATCTCCTTGCAGTCCAAGGGACTCTCAAGAGTCTTCTCCAACACCACGGTTCAAAAGCATCAATTCTTCGGTGCTCAGCCTTCTTCACAGTCCAACTCTCACATCCATACATGACCACTGGAAAAACCATAGCCTTGACTACACAGACCTTTGTTGGCAAAGTAATGTCTTTGCTTTTGAATATGCTATCTAGGTTGGTCATAACTTTTCTTCCAAGGAGTAAGTGTTTTTTAATTTAATGGCTGCAATCACCATCTGCAATGATTTTGGAGCCCCCCAAAAATAAAGTCTGACACTGTTTCCCCATCTATTTCTCATGGAGTGGTGAGATCAGATGCCATGATCTTCATTTTCTGAATGTTGAGCTTTAAGCCAACTTTTTCACTCTCCTCTTTCACTTTCATCAAGAGGCTTTTTAGCTCCTCTTCACTTTCTGCCATAAGGGTGGTGTCATCTGCATATCTGAGGTTATTGATATTTCTCCCAGCAATCTTGATTCCAGCTTGTGTTTCTTCCAGTCCAGCGTTTCTCATGATGTACTCTGCATATAAGTTAAATAAGCAGGGTGACAATATACAGCCTTGACGTACTCCTTTTCCTATTTGGAACCAGTCTGTTGTTCCATGTCCAGTTCTAACTGTTGCTTCCTGACCTGCATACAGATTTCTCAAGAGGCAGGTTAGGTGGTCTGGTATTCCCATCTCTTTCAGAATTTTCCACAGTTTATTGTGATCCACACAGTCAAAGGCTTTGGCATAGTCAATAAAGCAGAAATAGATGTTTTTCTGGAACTCTCTTGCTTTTTCCATGATCCAGCGGATGTTGGCAATTTGATCTCTGGTTCCTCTGCCTTTTCTAAAACCAGCTTGAACATCAGGAAGTTCACGGTTCACGTATTGCTGAAGCCTGGCTTGGAGAATTTTGAGCATTACTTTACTAGCGTGTGAAATGAGTGCAATTGTGTGGTAGTTTGAGCATTCTTTGGCATTGCCTTTCTTTGGGATTGGAATGAAAACTGACCTTTTCCAGTCCTGTGGCCACTGCTGAGTTTTCCAAATTTGCTGGCATATTGAGTGCAGCACTTTCACAGCATCATCTTTCAGGATTCGAAATAGCTCAACTAGAATTCCATCACCTCCACTAGCTTTGTTCATAGTGATGCTTTCTAAGGCCCGCTTGACTTCACTTTCCAGGATGTCTGACTCTAGATGAGTGATCACACCATTGGGATTATCTGGGTCGTGAAGATCTTTTTTGTACAGTTCTTCTGTGTATTCTTGCCATCTCTTCTTAATGTCTTCTGCTTCTGTGAGGTCCATACCATTTCTGTCCTTTATCGAGCCCATCTTTGCATGAAATGTTCCCTTGGTATCTCTGAGCAGGTTAGAGGCATGCAATAATTCACTGAAGAATCCATATTTTCCTACAACATCCTTTGGGTGTATTCCTGTAAGTATTGTTTTATTTAATGTGTGCAGTAGTGCCCTTCATTTAAAAAAATTCCTAAATAAAAGATATTAGCATTTAAAATATTTCAAGAGGCAAAATGAAAATTGTATAAGTTTGAAACACAGCAGATGGAGCTGGTTATGTGGAGAACATTTTCTGCAGCACTTAGGTATGTGATTGGGCTTCCCTGATAGTTCAGTTGATAAAGCATCCTCCTGCAGTGCAGGAGACCCTGGTTTGATTCCTGGGTTGGGAAGATCCCCTGGAGAAGGGATAGGCTATCCACTCCAGTGTTCTTAAGCTTTCCTTGTGGTTCAGCTGGTAAAGCATCCGCCTGCAATGAGGGAGACCTTGGTTCGATACCTGGGTTGGGAAGATCACCTGAATAAGGGAAAGACTCCCCACTCCAGTATTCTGGCCTGGAGAATTCCATGGGCTGTATAGTACATGGGATAGCAAAGAGTCAGATACGACTGAGTGACTTGCACTTTCACTTTCACTAGGTACATGATTACCAGTGGCTATAATCTTTGTTGCAATAGCAAGATGAAAAGAAAAAGCAAAGTTCTAAAATGGACTCTTACAGCTAAATATTCTCAGCTCTTCCAACCCCTTCCCTATCAGTAGCTTGCTAATACTGCTGAAAATAAGAGATACCAAAGGCTGAAGAACATAGGGGAATAATTTCATGGAAGATGTTTATGATTATCACCCATTATCACCTCAAAAAAGGCATAATTTATAAAGCATTCACTTTAAAAGCATAGAAAACATACTTTTCTTACCTTGCAACAGTTTAGTGTCTGCCATGGAAGTTACTAAATACGTGAATAAACAAAAAGCTGTTAAAAAATGAAAAATAGCATCAGAGAAAGGAAACTTCAAGAGAGGAGGACTGGCAGAGGGAAACACACTGACTGAGTTACTGAGTTTTTAAATATTGAAAGAAAAAGGAAGGCAGAGAAAATAAAGGCCTGCTAACAAATAGGGAGGGACATAAAAATCAATGAGCCTTTGATAATGGGTTATAGATGGCTGTTTTTTAAAGAGAAAAATGAAGGAAAGAAATGTGGGAAATTTTAAAATAATGACCATCTGGTTAAAGTAGTTATTGATGAAATGTGGGTAAGAGGATGCTCAATCTCTGGGGACTTAATAACAGGCTCACCCAAATTTGGGAGGAATGTCTAATGAAGTTTTATTGGGATGGATCATCACCCTGTTCTAATTCAACACCATTCTTAGTGACACAGAAGAAGGAAATATTACATGATTGAAGATTGTACAGGAATTGAGTTTATAGTTACTGCTGGAAATATTGCAAACAGAAAAAAAAAAAAAAAAAACAAAGAGCCAATGGATTTAACAAAAGCAAGTATAGATCTGTCTCTTATA